>JAABNY020000008.1:7679591-7713781 GCA_015164015.2 Brevimyrus niger | reverse complement strand
AAGTAACCTTTATTTGCTTAATTCCTAATGCATGTACATTAGCACTACATTTCACACAGCCAACATGTATATTTGTATTTGTCTGTCTTTTTTCCTGAAAAGTTGCTGTCAAATACTTAATAGCTTAAAATAGCTTAATTTCTTGTAAGTGTGCACTGCAAAAAAAAATAACTGACAGGAAAAAAATCAAATGCAATCAAATACAAATTCCATGCAAAATGCATAAAATTAAAATTCATAACATTCACACATTGTCATCTACAATTAAAGTATCACACAAGCAAACCAGAACAGATTCTGAGGAGACGGGAATTAGATTTGCGTCAGAATGACTTTCTGTAAAACTCCACCGAAACACATCTATTTGTTCATTTTATTTTTGTTACAATGAATTTCTTGTCTTTAAAAAAGGGTGCATGATCGTTGTAGCCCCATTTCTGGCCTTGCTGAATCTGGACACTGTGCAATCAATGAGAAATGGAGGCTTTCCCCACAGTATGGTGGTGTCAGCACTCAGCACTGACATGCTGGAGGTGGGCGGAGGTGGGGGGGGGGCAGTTGTGTCACCTTTTAGATTGAGCCTGCTCCATTGAAAGGCTGTTTGCAGTGAGATTTAGATGATGTAATTCCCACAGGGCTTTGCACAAACAGGGCATTCAGTGGGATGTCAAAGAGCAAAACCACAAGAGGAATCACAATAACCCAACTTACAATGATACACTCCTTACACTAAACAGTGTCAGCTGGTCAGTCTTTTCACCCCTTCTGACAGACCACAGAAAGATATTTGCATAAATTCATTACAGTAAAACCTATTAAAACAAATGCCAAATTTTGACATTTGTTAGTTTAGCAAGTGTACCTTCTT
Organism: Brevimyrus niger; assembly: GCA_015164015.2. NCBI lineage: Eukaryota > Metazoa > Chordata > Actinopteri > Osteoglossiformes > Mormyridae > Brevimyrus > Brevimyrus niger. The sequence goes on along the minus strand of JAABNY020000008.1, from coordinate 7,712,913 downwards.
ACACTGAACACTTCTCCTGTCCCGTGTCCTTCGTAAACTCAACACAGCAAAGGAATATACATGAACCTGCACTAAAACAAAGACACATGTAAGCTCCTTGACAGGTTGGATGACGGGAAGCAGAGTTGGGGAACGCTCTCAGATCAGCATGACGTAATACGCCACCGCTCTCTGCACCTCTACTTACGCTCTCTGCTACGGCCGGCATGAACACAGTCAAATGACAGGTTCTTAGTCTGCGACTCCCAGGATTAACATACCAAAAGGTTTGATTCCCACACACTGACACCAGATAAAATCATCAGCGGTGCCCCAACAAGGACGACAGGGTATCTTCACCACATGCTTTAAAGGCATACTTTTTCATTTCTCACCAGTAGTGCCCCAATCAATCTTTCGCCTAATGCCAGCGTCAACGACAATAGCACGGGCCAACCTATTTTCCCAGCCTGTTATTGTACATCAATAGGAATGCTAAATCAGCCCGCTAACTCAATAGGGTATTCGGCTCGCAGCAAGGTTTCCACTCAGCTTCCCCATTTGCCGTTGTGATAATGTATTCATCTTGATGCTATTAAGCAACCGAAAAGGAACCAAAATGACTGAAAAATGGGAACATTTCAGTGTAAATGATATTCTCAATTTCCCCCAAACTTCCACTGCCGTGGAAGAAATGGAATTCACATGTGCAAAAGTGCTTGTGCACTCAATGACGCATTATGGGTAACTGCTGCAGTACGAGGGGCGAACGGGCATTTTTGGCATGAATGCCAGGGGTGCACTAAGAGCCATGTGCCTCTCATCTCTCTCATCATCAAACAACTTAAGACTAACAGCTGCTGTAGGTTAAATTAGTGCTTTTGCAGGGGAGTCATTCATTTAGTGGATTTCCTCAGCTTTACGCTGAATACGCACTACCTCTCCCAGTTCTTCCCTTCACGATGGCAGTATCCTTTTGGGAGACTGGGCGGCCCTGAATAGCAGCCCTTCGTCAAGACAACGCAGTTCTCAGTATCCGAACCTCTCCCTTGTTTGTTTGGTCCGTAAACTTAACATGTTAATTACTTATAAAAACTTAAATTTGAATAATTTTAACTTCAATTTAATTTTAACTTATCTAACTTATTGTATTTAAGCACCATAGTTATAATAGAAGTAAGAAGCTTAGCATATGAACATTTTGTAGTGCAAAAAGGTCATTTAAGCAAATTGGGTTCATTCATCTTCAAGTATATCCCAGCTCCTCTGAGGACACCATGCACATAAAACACAAGATTATAGCACATCACATGGTCAAAGATTAGTCTGCAGAAAAGTTATTATGGAACCGATAAGGAGTGAATAGAGTGAGACATCAAATACAGATGTGGTGTGCTTTGGTCTGAGCAGCTTAAGATGTGGGACACAGGAATTCATTTCATGCATCTTAACACTTGGGAAAAAGGACAACAGGCAGCTAACAGGTTGTTTTTCTATTCTAGGACATCTGGACATATTACAGATGCTGTAAAAATGTTTACAGACCCTGTCAACTAGTCATACGTGAAATGAGCAGAGGCAGCCACCATTGTTTGCGAAGGTAAGAACAAAGCTGTAACAGCCAGCAGACACCCACAGACTGGCAAGCAGTCAGACCAAATAAAATCACCATGGGCCAGGACGTCATTCTATAGACAGCACCAGAAAGCGAAAAACACGGAGGCGGTCCAATGACGACAAGCTGCCGATAGGAAGAATGACGTCATGCGTGACTGAAGGAAGCACAGTACTTACACAAGTTACAGAATAAGGGGGAGCTATATTTCAGACATATCTTCCCGCTGCTTTATTGTTCAGATTGTGCAGGAAGTTATGATACCAGCGGTAAGGAGGGCCTGAGTGGGCAGCTGGCTGCTAGCTATTCCACGCCTGCACTGTTCTTAGGATTATTAACCCACAAACCAGAGCAGCAATACGGAAAGACCTGATGAGTTTCCAGATAAATTAGATCTTGTGATTATAATGGACCTAGCTAAAATGTATTTAGTGTCATTTAGATGACTGTGAACTTCCATGCACTGTTCTAAAGACATGAAGCTTACTTATGAGCTAGAAAACACACCATTATCATCTGTCATCCAATTGAGATGCACACACAGGGCTCTATTATTGTTCACCAGACCCTGCTCCATAGGCAATGGCTATTGGATTTGCATTCAAAAAGTGTATAGGGATCATATGCAGAGCAATCCATATATATGACAGGCCATTAGTGAATCATTTATAAAGCTATGCAACTCGACAGAGCATGTTTACATGGAAAAATATAAATTACAGAACCAGTCAAAGGTTTGGTTTAAATAATATGGGAATAGACAGGGTTTGAAAGAGTAGAGCAGAGAAACTAACATCTTGTCATATCTGATTTGCTCAATGAAATGTCAACGTGGCTTAATGTAATGTAAGCCTACCAGTAATTGTCTTTTTCATCTGAGTGGGCATTTTACATTGACAGTGGTCTGCACAGCAATGCAATTAACATGATACGATTTCTTGCGAATTCCAACAGTGTTGACAATTAAAATGAACTCAGGAAATTTGTAAAATCAGTTCAAACATCAAAATGTATAAGTAAAAAATGCTAAGAATGGAATAACGTGCATCCGCAGACATCTCTGTAAAACAGATGAAACAGAGATCCCTTCAGATCTTCATCTGCCCCCAGTATTTTATTTTAATATTTTATCCTGCCTTTTCCAACAATGGCATCATTAAACTCCATAATATCTTTTGCTAATGCTGGGCTATTGGGTCTCAGGCAAAATCTGAATGTGGAATTAGAGAAAACTTGATGTAAACCCATTTAGCAGTGAAATGAGACAGGCATCCTGAGCAGAGCCGGGAAGATAGGGTGAGCCGCCCAGGGACCTTGGCGGACGCCTGCCAGTACGTCTTTCCAGGCACTTGGTCTGCAGGTTGCGGCTCTTCTTACACTATACATTTAAAAGGTTCTGATTAGATCACACAATTCAAACAGCTAAAAACAGCACCATAGTCACTGAGCAAAAGTCTCTATAGCACTTTACGGTTATCACGTTTCCATGACTTTAAAAGCCAGTTTGCCAGGTAATGATCAAAGCTCAGAGTGCACCTTATTAATCCAATTCCCAGCTGTATGATTTTAGGTAAGCTTTTACATTGTATATATTTTTTTCCCCCTGTTGTCACAATGGTCGCAGCAGAACATGACCATTGCTCAGAGTTGCATATAATGTGGCACTAAGTCGTAGTGTTAGAGGACTCCTGAGAGAATGTGATGCATCTTGGAAGAGATCAGAGATGATGTGTGATCATAAAGTAGTATAAAAATGTTTGATTTAATCAGAGTTTTAATAAGATTCACAGGCACTAAAAAGTCCCAACGATTTCTCAATGATATCTATCCACCCATCATTGGTATTTCTTTTTAATATTAGCCTGTGAGTATGAATTAGGTCTACATTATCAATTAATGTGTCAAATTTATTAGCCAGCACCACTGCATTTTTAGTGTGGTTAGGGTTAGTCTACAGCAAAAGGAAGGAAGAAACAGAAAATCAGCTTGTTAATAATTAGAATGTGTTATATAGAAACAACACATTCAGTAAAAGGTAAAATTAAAAATAGCTATTTACTTGCTTCTATAGACAAAACTCAAGCAAGCAATCTGTGACCTAAAAGTCTTCTATTATGCATTTTGCTTTTAAAGCAAAACAACCTGCTATCAAATGTAGTTTCGGACTTGAACTTTGACTTCCCCCATAAGTTCCCATGTTAAACATTACCCACACTCTGTGCCATGCCCAGTTATGCATGCAGGCTCATTTCCTTTTCATCACTTTAAAAGTAATAATACAAGAAACAAACCAACAATGGGACAATAAAGTCAGAGCTCATGCTGTCCTAAAGTTTAACAGCGATTCCCTAAGCTGAACTGGACAACTGGCTCGGCAGTACCGAATAAAACAATGTCTTTTTATCACTGAGTTGCTGTTAGGGTCAGAGTCCATTGTCCCATGAATCATTGTGATATAAGACTATAAGAAAAATGGAACGCCTGGTGAGTGCTCTTTTCGACAGTGTACTTTTCCTTGGGTGCGTGACTCTGGTCACACTCTCACAAGTGTTTCTGTCGTCATCACCGCTCGTGTACTTCATACCCGGTAAATGACACAATGAATCATCCATCTCTGCTGCAGGAAAAGGTCTTCCAAGAGGAAATCTTCTCTTTAGTAAGGAATAGCACAAAAGCCACATCAGCAACCTGTTCCCACCGTTTTTTTTAATTAGTCTACTAAGTGTGCCATTTGGGGCAAATATTTATAGTTCAGTGATAAAATAAGATATTGATTTAGAAGGCACCCTAGTACAGACATACATTTTGTGTAGCTAAACTTTACAGTGTAAGAGTCAGTAATCACTGGGTCAAGCTTAATATACCATGAATACAGAAAAAATACTGCAGGATGTCATCTTGAAAATTATCGTTTGTATTATATATTTCTGCCACAATATACACTTTCTTGGTGTTCTTAGTTCAAAATTTATCTACATTAACAAAGGGCTGATTTTTTATGGACTGGTGATTTATTAGCTAATTTAACTGATGAATAAGTAACAATGAAAGAACACAAATAAAAATCACTGATGGTACCCTGCTAAAATTAAATCAAAGGTATATAGGCAAAGCAAACTGAATTAATTTAAATAACTTAAAAGTACCGCTTCCGTGTTTGTTTCTTTCTGGTGCTGCCTGCAGAATGACGTCTCCATATTTAACCATTTACTAGGAAGTGAAAACCACCTCAGATATTTTCAGAATTTCCACTAACAGCGAGAAGAGAACATACATCATAATCCGGGGTCCAGGACCTGCAGATTGTGCACGTACCTGGCTTTAAACCTACAGGACTAACGCCTCCATCCCAGCCCCCAGCCATGTGTCTAGATGTTTTCATGGGTGTCCTCCTGCAGTCCAAATAAATGTGGGTAGCTGAACTGGTAAATCTGACTACAGTGTGTGAGCATGTGCCAGAGGTCTGGGACTGGACCCAAGCTTGACAATTGTTTCGGGTTTGTCGTTGGGTTTGGGTCAGCTTTTATGTTGTTTACTTTGGGTGTGGAATGGTTTTTTTTATGTCTGCATTTCTTTTTTTAAAAAACAAAATGAGCAAATCGCTTTTTGCACTTGCTGGGTCCTTTGCTCACTTTCCATACCACCCCCAACAAGTATGTAATTATATTTATGAATTATATACATTCATTTCTATGGGGAGAATGCTAATCCCAACATTTTCACTTTTTTGATTGCATTCATAAATCTTTGTGTGGACCTGAGAAATGGTCCCCACAACGTTCAAAACAAGTAGGTTTTTATTATATTGTGGGGGGCAGCTGTATGACATTTAATTAAAACATATTATAGAGATTTAATTGTTATTAACAACATATAAATAAACAACATACCAATGAAGGAAACAACATATAGACCAAATAGAGGAAACAAAAATAATACTGATTCCGGCTAACTAGGTATAAGATTATGGCAGGAAAGCTAGTTAATCAGGGAGGAGTTGTGGATAAGTGCAATCAGGTGCGTCAACACGGACAAACCCAGCCCGTCACACTCCTTTACTTATTCCAGAAACCTCCCTTGCTGCATTCAGTACACAGAAGCTTAACAAGCAATACAAAGATGAGTGACGTCCAAGTCACAATGCAACGCTTTCTGTTTGGAGAAGGGGAACAGAATCTCTCCAGTGAGTCCTACACCAGACCAAACTCTTTTTTGAGCCTTCCCCATTACACCACATTAACTAGTTTTCTCATCTAGTATTATGATATTTAGGTAAATATTTAATTTATCATTTAATGCGGCAGCCATAAGTCAGATCCGTGGCAGCTTCCTGAGAGTGGATAGCTTCAGGTTTAGTTAACGTCGAGCCGCAGATTAGCTTCTGAACTCCAGTGAAGATCCGACACTTGCCTGAAGACACTGATCAAATAGATATCTAATGGAAAGTGAGGGAAACATTTATTCGAAAATATCTAGTTTACCTTTCATCGACTTGTGATGTAAGTGGGTTCTAATGCAACAACATGACTGACATTCAACTGAGATTAAACTTTAAATCTATGGATAGAAGTAGATCTTGTACCCCTATCTACAATTAAATATAACAACACAAACAATAATACACAATAAAAAAAGGGTTTCTTAACCAAAAACCTATACTAAAATAATGAAAATATAATCATGTCATGAAAACACAAGACAGCACTAGCAAAACATAGAAAACTGGTGATACTCAATCTAACCATAGTGCTCTTCTTGTTATGCCTTGGATAACGTATATCATAAACATTCATTAATACCATCTTCTTATACAGATAGTGTTACATACTAAAGTTGTGTGTGTTTTAGAAAACCATTCCATTTTCTCCCTTATTAAGCAAAGAACTGGTTTTACTGTTAAGCTCATTTTGCTCTAATAACTCTGCCCATTCTAGAGAAAGAGAACATTGCAGAATCCCTAAAGTTAGGACTGAAAAGCAATAAAAGCTGCTCTCAATGGGGGATTTTACACTGGGTGACTGGGGAACACGGTCAGAGGGATTTGGCAACCCTTCAATCAGCCTAGCATGCGGCGGGGCTTTTACCAATATATCATGTGACAGCGAAAGAGCTCAGTTCCTGTGTGTCCTATGAACAAGTTTCAAGACGGTAGCATTGGCAAATAAAGCCAAGATTGGCAAAAAACAAAATTATTTGACAACATTTCTGCCCTCTTAGGATTCTCAATCATTACTGAGCAACATGAATTACAAAACAAACAAATAAACTAACTCCCTATACCTATACCTAGTTTCAGGCAGGGCTCTTGATCTGTATAGCTAATATACCCAACAAAAAATGAAGAAATCTTTAAAATAGAAAATGCATGTGTACTTTTGAATGTGTACATTCATATGATGCCATCGTCCCCAGTCCTATTTCGACATTAGCCTAGCCAACATTAGCCTCGCCAACATTCGCCTCATTTCATGCACTTAATTGACACATACTAGCTGACAATGAGTGCCACAGTTTACCACATCACTAAAACAGACAAAGGAAAATAAAACAAAAATAAAACAGATTTTATGACAGCCGGCTAAACACTGGATTGATAAATATTTAATCATTTCATTTTATATATATATATATATAAAACTCAGATTATACTTAATGCTTCACTATTTAGATGAGTGCTGTTTCATTACTGTTGTGGTTCAAAGTGGAAGATAGTTTCTATTCTAATAATACGGACAAGTTGTGGCAGCTTGTCTAGGGTTTATATCTGTGGAAACATATTCATATTGAATTCCAACGACATCATACCAATATGACACTATGTTCTATGCTATATTATGACTGTGACACTGACTGACAATAAACATGAGACCCTGGGAAATACTTTTTCATATTTTTTTTCCAACAAAGGCTAAGGCATGCAACCCAGAGCGCTTCATTTTTGTATAACTATACATCTTTGAATTGAAAAACGTGGGAAAACCCCGAATTGGCATATCTGTCTTGTTCGTTTTTTTTTTATTATTCCCGGGACAGGAAGGATTGCAGTAATTTGCATCAAATTAAAGCTTTTAGATACCATGCTGTTGTTTGCCCAGGAACGGAGTGTGTATCCTTGGGTTCTACGCAGAAAATGAATATGCCCTTCCTTTCTACATGAAAACAGGATCACCTGGGCAGCCCAAAGTGACCAGGCACCAGCTTTGTATTATCTGGGTGATGTTAGGCTCCTTGACTCATCAGTCATCGTAAAAGACTGAAACAGAGATGGAAGGCTCTGTGCAAAAGGTTGATTGTTCCTTGGGTGCAGGACTTGGAGCACACCGTTAGTGTGAAATATTTACTCTTCCATGAGCAAAAACATAAATCCGCTATGATAAAGAAACAAGTTATGAATTTAAAAAACACTTCATAGAAGTTAAAGGGCATGGTCCTTTTTCCTGTCTAACACACATGTTTATATAGACAAAATGTATAGTTCTTCAATCAAGCAGGGCAGTTTAAAGGTAAACAGTAGAGTAACACAACAGTATTCAGAAGGTGACCAGTGACCAGGCACCACTTCATCAGCCTTAACACCCTGCAAATATTTTATGGGCAATCATGTGTGTGTAAAAAAGACACACCATGTGGAGCAATTTGTTGGTGGAGACCCCAGCTGTGGTGAGCTGGGTCATGCACTAGGCCCCATTCAGTGCAACATCTCAGCTAGCTGCACATCTGCAGAATCAATAGCTGCACGTCATGAAATGGGACAGTGTCCCATCAGCTCCTTTTCCACTGTTTCGCTACAGCAGACAGCCCTGGTTTCCCCCAGAAATGAAACAGTGTGGGGTTGACAAAGGCTCCAGCATCCTAAGGTGTTCTTATATCTAGGACAAAGAAGGGAAACAAAACTGCCGTGGCCAAACAAACAGCACACGGGAAGAGGCCTGTCAGCTTAATGGATCCATCTGCTCAATATTACAAATGGGGGAAAAACATGTTATAACCATGGTAGAGCACCGGAAGATGACAATAATGAGAGGATATGATGAGGAGAGGGAGGAGAGGATGTAACTCCACCTCAGATATGGTGTTTTCTTTATACAGTATATGCAAACCAAGTAAATCTGAAATGTAAAAGTCCTTCACCAAGCTGGTTTACAGCAGGCTAATAATGATGTTCTTAAATATGCAAGGCCCTCGGGATATCAGTGAAACCTCTGACCTGGCGGGACAGCAGCCGTTCACATGTCATATAGATGGTGAGGGAATCCCATCTGCTTCCTGCCACCGCTATTGGCCTACTTGGGCCCTACAGTGCAGCACAAGGTTTTACCAGTTTGCCCTCCCTTCCTGCTCATTAATGGTTAGGAAGTGTGTTATAAGGCATGGAAGGAGGCCCCAGTTCCACTTGGCCATTTTAATTTCATAGGGTTGGTTTTTCCTTGTGTGCAACAGAAACGGAAGCTGTGGGAGATCCAGATGCAGATTTTTACATATAATTTCACTTCCTTGAGTCTGAGGTCACAGAAAATTAAGCAAACCTCAGACAGCAGGCTGGTTGAGAGATTTCAGTTAGTTACATGACACGTCCTTTGAACACCAAGTAGAGAGTCAAACAGACCCAAATACGGCACAGTGCCAGAAAGTATAGCTCAGTATTTTTAGTACTAAGGTTGTGGTAGTTTTTCTGCAGAGGATTACATTAAGCGTTTGGATGTCTGTCCTGGGTGATTTACTTCAACAATCAACTTAGATCTGTGACAAATGCTATTACCATATGCAAAGACAGCCCACTCCCATATTAGACTTTAAAGCTAATTGTGAAATTCTACAATCAGAATTAAAGATGCTTTCCTCAGCTAAGCTACTCTGATGGATACATCTGCTTAGTATACTTACAACCAGCAGTTTCTCAGCGTAGATAATTCATTTTAGAAACTGTAATTATCTATGACGTAAAGAAATAATTCCAAAAAAGGTTGATGTACGCAATAAATAACAACACTGAAATTTTCATTCCATTGACGTACTCTTTCATTTCCCAATATTTGCAAAACAGTGGTGCATATGGGACATAATTAGAATGTTAAATATTTTAAATGAATTCCAAATGGTTTCCAGTTAACTAATCATGAGACAGCCATACTTTGCAATTTCCATGTAGTCATTTTATAACCTAAATAAGTAATGCCATTCAGTTTCCAGTGATCACAACACATAGGCCTACATAAACCCTTTCTCACAAGACAAGAGTTATAATGTAAAGAGAAAGCTTTAAACTTGCTGTGAACTGGATTTAGCTCTGATTAAGGGTTCAGTTTCACTTAACTGTACAAATCCTTCCAGATAGGAAACAGATGCTACTGAAGTTAAATTATCCTTAAACTAATCGACTAGCATTGCTATTTAAATTACGCGATACACCTAGTAGCTAATAAAATTGTTTTGTTGCATATGGTTAACTCTGTAAAGCTTCCTGAAATCCATGAAGGCTCTATAGCCGAAACCTTCCAAGCTACAACATAACATATTATTACAATGCTGTTCTTTTTGAAATGTCAAAATTGAGCAACTTCTAGTAGATAACCATGCTACCCTCAAGAAAGAAACTCGCTGAAGACAAATTTTAACATTAAAATAAGAGTTCAGCAAGTGGGGGGGGGGAACAATGCCTTATTGGAACAAATCATGAGATGTTCCCAGTCCCGTCACAGAAATACACTATATGAACATAAGTATTGGGACACGCCTCTTAATCACTGCATTCAGGTTTTACATTCAGATCCATTGCACAGGTATTTAAAGTTACGCACTTAGCCATGCAGTCAGGTTTATAAACATTTGTGAAAGAATGGGTCATTCTGAAGAGTTCAGCGGAATCAAGCATGGTACTGTCATAGGTTGCCCCCTTTGCAAGTCAGTCTGTGAAATTTCGTCCCTACTAGATATTCCGTGGTCAACTGTAAATGGTATCATTGCAAAGTGAACACATTTAGCAACAACAGATACTCAGTTGCAAAGTGACAGACCACATACAGTAAAGTAACACAGCGGAATCGCCAAGTCCCAAGGCACACAGTGCGTAAACCTCCCCAATGCCTTGTTGACTCGGTAACTTCAGAGTTCCAAGCTTCCTCTGGCATTATCTCCAGCACAACAACTGTGCACCAGGAGCTTCATGGAATGGGGTTCCATGGCCGAGCAGCTGCATGCAAGTCTTACAGCAGAATGGCAAGGGTCGGAGGGAGTGGCGCAAAACACGCCGCCACTGGACTCTGTAGCGGTGTATGAGTGTTCCGAAGACTGGCGAGTCACACTTCTCTCTCTGGCAGAATGATGGATGAGTCTGGGTTTGGCGGATGCCAGGACAATGTTACCTCTTTGACTGCATTGTGCCAACTGTAAAGTTTAGTGAAGGAGGGCTAATGGTATGGGGTTGTTCTTCAGTGGCTGAGCTAGGCCCTGTAGTTCCAATGAAGGAACTGATAAAGCTTCAGCATACCAAGACATTTTGAACAATTTTATGCTTTAAATTTTGTGAGAAGTTTGGGGAAGGCCCTTTTCTTTTTTGGCATGACTGTGCCCCAGTGCACAAAGCAAGATTCACAAAGACATGGTTGAGTTAGTTTGGTGAGGAGGAACTTCACTGGCCTGTACAGAGCCCTGACTCAAACCCAGTGAACACCTTTGGGATGAACTACAATTGCGAGCCAGGCCTTCACATCCAACATCAGTGCCTGAACTCACATATGCTCTTCTGGATGAATGTGCAAAAATTCTCACAGATACACACCAAAATCTTGTGGAAAGCCTCCCCAGAAGCCTGGCAGCTGTTATACCTACAAAGGGGGAACAAGCTCCATATTGATGCCTATGGACTCAGAATGGGACGTCATAAAAGTTCCTGTATGTGTAATGGCCAGGTGTCCTGATATTTTGCCCATATTGTGTAAAATCAGAATTTCAGTCTTTTGCTGCTTTTGTCAAATCCATGAATCCATACAGCTGAATTCTCCTTAATTACATGGTTGCATAAAAAGGCCGAGCTGATCATGCAATTTGTTTTGGACCATTGAGTAAGGGGAGTGTTTTATTAATTACCCCAGAATTCATTTGCCGGAAAAGAGTCAATGCGAAAAGCACAATGAGATGGAAGTCATTACTTCGTCTTATGTAATGTTTTCCCAAAGCAGTCATGGCCCTGGAAAAGCTGGGAGGTCGTTAAGCTTCACCAACTTATTTAATAAGGTAAAATTCACACTAATTTAATAGGGTAATATTTAAAAAGACGACTGAGTTTACCTTGAACTTTGCTACATGCACCTTTGACCAGGTTAATTATCAAATGTTATCAATAATATCAGGTCAGTATAACAATAATTCACTTACTGCACAGTCATATTTAAGTTTGCGAGGGAACGCAAAGCCATTGCTCAAAACGATTAAAAAAAAATATTTTCCCACCCAGACCTCTTAGGGGCTACCACAGGTGCTCAGTAGAAAAATCTCAAATACACAGATATATATATATATACATATGTATGATTCATATATATATTTGTGTTGTGTAAAATCATATCCAGAAAAATACGGAGTAATCTGTTCAACTGAAATGAATTTTGCACATTTGTGGATTACTTCCTGTCTATTTCTGAATCGTGTTAAGTTTGTTACTTCACTTCTCGGATTTTTGTCCAGTTTGATATGTAGAAAAAATCCATAAATATGAGGTGCAGCTGCAATATATATCATTGCCAGGATACTTAAATCTGGATATGAGATTTTGGTATCGCACAGCCCTACCTTCTGGAGAGTGAAAATCAGTGTATTATCATGTACAGACGTCTTTACTATTAGATTGCAATATATACTGTCATGACATGGCTCTCCCTGTACCAGAATAATCACAGGCATGTTAATCCACCACTGTGAATTTCCAGTTTTATGCAAAATCTGAAAACCTTTTTTGGCAGACATCCTGATGATCAGTTGAGACTGTCCAGGAGTGACTTAAAGGACATAAAACCACAGGTGAACTGAAAATATACCTCACAGGGGCAATGTTCACGTTCTGTGTGAATAATCTTTTGCATCTACATAAACATTATCTTGTTAATGCACAACTTAATATAAAATAAAATATTCATGCCAAAGTAATTGTGCTTCTAGATCTGTGCAATGTGATCTGAGTTTGCAGTATATCATACAATAAAACAGAACCTGAGAATTCCCAAGCGAGTCTGTGATTGCAGAGTTATCAAAGTAATTAGCCAAACCCTACCAACGAGGCCTGAAGATTTATCATGTGAACAGGACGTCAGTTGTCCTTTACTCTTTGGACTGACAACCAAATATACTGTAGGCCGCTGAGCTGAAAACGTATCAACAGGTACATTAACAGCAGGTATACAAATAACCATAGTTACATATTTTTGGTATACTTAAATGGACTGCTAATTTGATCTTTCAGGAAAAAATCTGTACCTTTATCAATAAATATTAAAGGCCAAAAGAGAATGGCAAAAGGCAACTATAAATAGAATGCTTTGTTTATATAAAAGCTATTCATGTCGCCATAATAAAAGCAAATACTAAGTTTTTGTCACAACACAGCAAGAATTCAGAAAAGCTTCTGGAGAAACAGAAACATGTGAGTGATAAGAGAACATACTGGGATAATGGAATAGTGTTTGGTGTCACAGTCAAAATGGGCTGTCTCACTACACTGATCTGGAGCTATTGTGAAAGAGCTCTGGCTTAAAAGGGAGTGGTGGCAGGCTACCCATTTGACACAGAGAACTGTAGCTGCATGTGTCCTGTCTGTGTTACAGGGAAGCAGTCATGTGTGTTAAACTGGCATTGTGTTACAATACATCTGTAGCAAAGTCTTGTGAGACAGAAAGCGCATTGGGGTAGAATGGCGGGATGTATTCCCAAACCGATACCCAAGGATGCGTTCACTAATGAGAACGGGGAAAACTGCACCCATAGGACTGTTCCCGTCGCGCGAGACTTTCCTCTTGCCCAAAAACATGCATTGTATCGTCTGCAAGGGGGGCAGCGCGCTAGACGAAGAGCGCTTTGTTTGAATTAATGAGCTTGACAGGATTTACAGTCAGGATGTGAAAGGATTTTTTTAAATTTGTTTTTTCCTGGACCAAAGACAGATGTCCAGTTTCATCTAATTTCTCAACGTTTGTCGCCATCTTGCCTGAATTACTTACCCTTTCCCTTACCATTGACCAGTAATATTACAGCAGTTCAGACCTAATGACATTTTTGTTTGAAGATTTCTTTCATTATTTATATTCATTTCAAAACACTCCCAAGGATTTAAAATATAGTTTTATGTTACTTTATTATGAATTTAAACAGAGAAAAAAACAGCTGTCCTCAACTTGGTCCTGTTTTTTAGCAAATTAAACATGGTCTGCATAGAAACTTACACCTCATAAGGTTCAATCGCTTTGTGAAAACTATGGCACAAGCAGAATGAGCCTCATTGTTGCAAACGGAAGGCAGACGCTGCACGTCGTTTATAATTTCTGTCCTCAGACATCAGTGCTGCCTCCAAATGTCAGTGTCCTGAAGTCACATTATGAACTGAAAAAAAATCACAATGCATGTGTGAGCAGCAATTTGTCTAGGGGGAAAAAAACCCATCAAGACACTAATGAGGCTTCTGTCTGATGGAGTAGTACTTTAACATATCCATGTTGTTTGGTAGAAATGGCACAGAAAACAAAACAAACCATTAGCTCAATGTCCTTTTTAACTGACGATGATGGCGATGGCGGTGCTGATGATGATGACGTAGTAAGAACAAATTGATCTTACGCTTCATAATGTGAATCTACTTACGTGGGCGACACACTCCTAATTCAAGACAAATTTCAACTTTCTTTAGATTCATTTCATTGTAGTGTATAGATTTCTGCCTCTACCAGATTTAGGAAATATGATCATATTTTGAATGTGATGCCTTTATTGTCACAAAACACATTTGAATAAAATTAAGCTGAAATTTAATGCACACCGTGAGCTAAACCAAACTGACTTATTAAATGCTTATCAAATGAATGATAACAACTGAATAGTTGTTATCATGAGTGCTAAAATCTCCATTACAATTTAATTTGGATTGAATGATAATAATAAAAACAGCCAATAACTTTACATCACCGGAAAAAAAACAAATTGGTGGTTTTTTAAACAGCTTATTAGGCTCATTATGGCACGGGTCAGAAAATCAGGACTGATTCATTCCTCCCAGAGAAAAAAATATCTTCCTTATACAGACATCACTTTTATCTCCTTTGACTTTTATATACAGCCCATCTGAATATCGTCATAGGAATAGCCTGCCTGCACCCCATGCTCTTCCATGATGTAAATACACTATATACTGCCTGTGGTGTATTCTTTTTTTCTGATTGCCTGCTTGGCCTCTTGTGTTGACATCATTTGTATTAGCTTAGCAGTCGTGGAAACCACAGAAAGATCACTAAAAAGGCCTGACACTGCTACCTTCAGATCCACACACATCACCTCATCTCTAACATTTTAGAAGGTCTATGAGGACACAGTGAGAATTTTCAGCACCTTTTCCACTTTGAAGGAATAATAGGTTTTTATTTTTTATCATGGTTTGATCCAGAAAGGCTTTTGTTTTAATCCAGCTGGATATTTCACTTAACAGTTAGCAGCACGACCCTTTTTGAGACTTAACTGGACAACCATTAGGTTAGAAGGTCACATTATAAGCACATTACATTATCTGTCAAATTCAAACCTCAAAATAAAAAAAAAAGACTCTGAATGTGAGACGTGGAAAGAGCACGGGGATGCCTACATAAAGCTGTGAAGTATATCACACACAAACCCCCCCATGCCATGCCATGCCATCATAAAAGGAGATAAACAGCAACCAGAGTTAGGAAACCAAAATATAATGGGAAACATACACTCCTGTTCCTGGAACCATGACCTTATGCTTTAACACGACACACTTTATTGACCGTCAGTCAGCACAATGAAACAATTAAAAATCTGACAAAACCACCTTATCAGTACCAATAGCATCTTATCGGTAAAGTGCTGAGTGCTAAAATTAACCCGTATAAAACAGAAAGGAAAGATTAACTCAACCTGAAAATCATCTTACAACTTACAACAAATGCTTTGGTAATCCAATAAACAGAGCCTGCACTCGCCCGCCATTGCAATTAGAATACAGATTTGCATATTAATTCATTAACATGGTGTAAAGGAAGAAAACTATAGAGTTATAAAGATTTTCACAGATCAACTTGTATTTGCATGGTGTAAATTAAAAAGAGTGCTTACAGTATATATAAATCAGGCTATAGTGTGGGACAAAGACAACTGAACAAATGAATAATGAATTTGGAGCTAAACCAAATAATTAGTAGGTGGGTATCTGGGGAAATAGCAAGTATTGCAGGCCAAATGCCCGGTATAGATTATCAGATGTGAATCCAAGGACAAACCTGTAGCCGTCTGTTCTGTTTATGGTTGTATTATATTTACATCACATCGCACATCAGCGACATGCCAGTGTGAGACACGACCTCCCAAGCTGATGGTACTAACTTCTGGACAGCACTGACCTACCCTTGAACAGCTACAGCTACAGCTGTATAAAGAAGTGAAAAACGTATGTTCCATTTCACCTTCAAAAACATTGTGTCAATGAACATCCACAGCGAAGCCTTGAAAGACTCTCTAGGGACAGTACCAGGCATGCCTCTTACTTCATTTATAATTCAAGAAACTCTCATCTGTCACCCATTTACCTTTGACGTCCAGCAGAGGTGTTCCGTTTAAAAATCAAGAGATAAGGGGGAAGATTATTCATTATCTCTGTAATGGATTAACTAATCAATACATCACATTCATTTGTGAAGCACTTACTTTGCATACAAAACCTGGCTGATAAAACGACTGGCTTTCCTCTAGTGTCATGTTTTCAGGCTCTCTGGGCTGTAATTCAGGTACCTCTTCTGCCAAGTTCTAATTCTGAATTCACTGGAAGCACTGAAAAGGCTGACCAACCCCTTATGCACAGCCCCATGGGTTTATCTGGAAAGCATTCGAAAAAGACCCTCTAGTCAGCTGGCAAACAAACCTCAGTCATTAGAACCATTCAATGGGGGAAGGAAAGATAGACCCATTACAAGCGAAATATATGAAATTAACTATTTTGGCACAATGTGTGAGACAGAGCCCAGAACACAAGCTAAGGGAAAGCCAGAATGTAATTTCCTGAAGAAGCTTTTCCTAATAGTTTTAGGCAATACCAGTCCAACAAGAAGACCAGAATTCGTTACAGACACCTTCTGACAAATAATTAGTAAGGTGTATGACACCCTGCAATAAACACAAAGGCTGAAGGCGTCCTTTCGATCACCTGCAATCTGGCCGTGGCACACGACCTGCTCCCTGGTCCCAGTTTCTCAGACAGGTTGCTTAGAGGAGAGCAGTCACATACCACAGCAACGGACCTCTGAATACAAAGCCAGTAATAAGGAATTGAGTACTGGGTCCTAAACTAGTTAGCTGCTATAGCCTCAGAGGGTCAATGGGAAAGTGCAGTAAAATGTTTTGCGAAGGGTATGTCCCACGAATTAGCAACTTTCCCGGGTGATAATGTTGGTGTTTCGTTTTTTCCTGAGGCGCAAAGTAATTACTGCCCCACGTTGATTTCAGGCAGCTTTTTCACCCAGATTTACATTTCAATGGGAGCTGCATCACAGTACATTACCATTCAGGTTGAAAGAAGCGGCTATACATTGAAAAACAGTTACCTTATCAGCTCTCAATTCAGAGAAAACTGCAAAGTGGCACCTTTACTGACACAAAAAAGGCTAAATGGGAGCAACTCAAAGTACTTTGATCTGGGTTTATTCCCATTGCACAACACAAGAACAACAATAAACAGGCAGACTTTCCCAATGTGCATTTCACCTTTTGTAACTTCCCCAACGTTTATTTTCTTTTTACAGCTCTCAAGTGTGTTTTACAAATTGTGTGTTTCTATGGTTCCAAGTCAATGGTGCTGGTTTTAAGATGCTGGCAACTTCTGACGGCATGAAGCCAGTGTTTAGATGGTAGTCTGGCTTTAAAGCCCTCACCAAACAAACCATTTGTTCTGCCTAAAATCTTAAACAAAGCTCTATACCTTTTGGTTGACCTGTTGCCAACATCTAACACAGACTTCAGAGAGCCCCTATAAGAATGGATTGGGGGGAGGGGGGGGGTTCCCCATCTCGTATTTCCACATTTAAAGCAGCAGTGGAAGATAGATGAAAGGATTCATTTGACGCAATGAAAAGAGACACAGCACACTCACAACTGGCCACAGAGCAGGCATATAAAGTAACAATGGACATGGAGGGATCTTGGTGATGAGAATATTTCTTTGTCCTGTTTACTTCCTACAAAAAGTTATTTGGTAATGTTATCATTGTGACAAATATTTTCGATCAAGAATATTGTGACAGTGATTATTACAAAAAAGCAAATTGATCATTGTTGCCGTTAATCATTACCTGCTTGCTTCTTTAGCAACATTTGATAAATTAGTTTGGTGTAAAAAGCTGCCTTGGTGTAAATCAAAGAAAGAAATCCAAAGTGTGTTACTTGTTAAGATAACGCCGCAGATCTGGGGGCAGCAATTCTCAGATTGAAACATAAGGAAGTGACCCCCAACGCTGAGTTGGGAACAGAGGTATCTTATGATTGAGAGATACAAAGGAGCTGGTTAAAAAATTAGTTGCATTCACTCTGTTCATGGAGGAGAGAAAATGGACCTTGAAAGGCTTCCTTTGCCATTGTAACAGATACGGCGTTCTGGTCCGATTAGCAGCTTGCAGGGTTGTTTGCTGAATGGCTGAAGACCACACAAACCCGCTCTGTGGACTTAGCCTAGTTTCAGCAGCCAAGAGCTGCCCATTGAAAATTGTCCACACTTCCTTGTGGCTTGGATCTGTCAGTGGCAGAAATC
The DNA here is from genome assembly GCA_015164015.2 of Brevimyrus niger. Lineage (NCBI taxonomy): Eukaryota > Metazoa > Chordata > Actinopteri > Osteoglossiformes > Mormyridae > Brevimyrus > Brevimyrus niger. Next base: position 7,694,308 of record JAABNY020000008.1, on the reverse strand, counting down.
CACATTTTTGTCTTTGGATTGAAAGTAAGATTAATCCCTTTATTGGCCTAAAATAGTTCCCCTGTGAACGCAGGTCATGTGATGCAGGGTTGTGTGAACGCAGGTCATGTGATGCGGGATGTGTGAACGCAGGTCATGTGATGTGGGATGTGCCTCACTCTGCTCCATCCACCACCTCCAGCTCCTCAATGCTCTACCAGGGACAGCATTCTAACAGGGACAGCATTCAAAGCTTTAGCTCATCTTCTGCTTGTGGTTTCTATTCCCATTCCAATACAAAATAAACCATTTTGCCCTTTAGTCTATCAGTTGTGACAAATCAGTGTTATAGTGTCACGTCTCTGGCCCTGCAAAGGCTGTTCAGTCGCTCCTGCCTTCAATCAGAATAAAGCATACTGTCCTCGCACAACAGTTTAAACAGAGCATCTTGGTTCAATTGTGTTGCATCCCATCAACCTGGGAGCTCTGTCACTCCCTTGTCGAAGGTTCAAGATGCAGTGCCATGTCAGATGTGTGCTCTGATTTATTGTGACTAGCTGGTAGCAGAGTTTAGGGGCATGTATTGGTAACCCACAGGTTCTTGGTCTTTTGATTACAAGTGCGCTTCCCTAACCATCAAGCCACCACTGCCCACAGGGGCTAGAGTATCCTCAAACCACATAATTAAGCTTAAAATGGCCATAATATATCCATTGCTGTAAATTAGTAAGAAATGCAGTATGTTACAATATTCACTCAAACCAAAACTCACCCACTCCTCTTTTAATACAATGAAGAACTTTCATTAAATTTCCAGAACTCAGTAAGTCCACATTCATTTTCTTGAAAATGTATCGCATGGACAAAGTGAGTTTTGGAAATTTGCTCTCCAATTCCTGCAATAAATCTTTCACACTTAAAAAAAAAATAAAAAAAATCTGTTTCCTGTGTTTTTTGCAGATTTTGCATGAAGTTAATCAATCAAAATGTATATTCAGAGCTCTGATTGTATTGAGGTGCATTGGATCAGAGTGGACTGTTGTCATTCACAAATTTTGTTCAAATTGGATTAAGAGCGATATTTTCCCACGCAAACAAGTGTTTCTGGCATAATATTTGGCATAATTCCGTAAAAAGCATGGAAATGGATGTTAAACTCTATCACTTAATATGAAAAAACAAACACACTTGACATATCTAAAGGTTGATTTAACATCTACCGTCTTCCTAATTAAGAAATCTCATGACAAGTGCCACGAAGTTGTTCATGGTTAGAAACAAGCTATGGAATATGTTTTTGTATTTACAGATACATGTGTGTCAGTTACTGGGGAAAAGTCTAGTTCTTTTTAATTATCTGTAATTCTAGATTGAATGACTGTTATAGATCAATGTTAAATCTTTGGGGTAAAAATAATTAAGAAATGTAATTTTTTCAGTGCTGAAACATGTAAAGGCACTTGTCAGACAACACGGCCCTCATGATCAATCTGTTACCATGATCAGAGAATCAAAGTAAAACACTGCATGTCCCTCAGAGGCAGACCCACTCTCAACAGAATCCTTGCTGTTGGGTTTACAGGTTAACCTGCTCTTAGATTTCCTCTGTAATTACAGTATTGGCAGCCTCATCTTTGGTAAATGCAGTTGTCACCAACTATCCCATTACCCCAGATCAGTAACTTCACCAGGCCACTGGGGTGACTAACCATACCATGCAAAATCCTAACTGTGTGGGTTTCATACAGAACAAAGATTACTCTGTAGAGAGGGCCTTGCATGTAGGAAGCTGGCCATTGCTCCTTTATCTAATCTAAGGCTCAGACATAAAGCTCAACACATGAGAATATTTACTTTATTTACTGAAGAAGATACAAATAAATGACAACACAAGAGGTGATATGCAAATTGAACTTTCACACACTTGCCATAAGCCAGTAATAACTCCACAAACATATGCAATCGCTTATTACCCGCCACACCTTCAACTCAAAAAGTAATTTACAATTAAGCAATGGCTATTTTACTGATGTCCTACAGCTATTGCAATGCAAGGGTGGTGCTGATTGCTCAGCACACAGCACCTAAAACAGTGCAGATGAAAGAATTAATAGTCATTGTGCTTGCTTGTTGACGTGGCGTACAATCAGTGCTGGTCAGAGCCCAAGTAGTGCTCTAGGCAAGCTTTAAACCCTCTGCCCCCCAGCTATTTCACTGTGTTGCAAATGGGACCCTACATAAATCAGCACCCCCCCTCAAGAGGTTGGCACCATAAGCAGCCGCCTATGTCACTTGATGGGCGTACCGGCATTGAGTGGAATTCCTCACAATAACATGCCATGTGTTTGCAAGGGATGGAAAGAGTATTATGCTGGAAATAGAAGAAGAGGCCATAGTTGGAGTATTAGGCAGGTTCCAGGTGAAAGATCACTTTTTCTGGCAACCCTGTGATTGGTTTTCTCACAAACAGACGGCAGCATGTTGCGGCCTGTGTTAAGCAGAATTAATGACGGGCAGGCACCGCCTTGCGGTTTTATAAGCGCATCACAATGCTGACAGCGGTACGATCTGGCTTCCTTCTATGCTTAAATGGTTTTCTGACATATCCTTCAAAGTGACTTCTCGGAACGCCACGCTCAGTGTCTCTGAGCTGCAAACCATCATGTTTCCCTGCAGATTCACTGGCATATCTGGTCGTAGGGGGTATCTTGTTTACAAGGTTACAGAGCGTATGTAGAATCAATTTCCAGCCTGGAAGCGAAGAGGAGACACTTCACTGTGTCCCAAGCGAAATGCGAGATTCACGCTCCATTGAGGAATATTTGTGAATGTATCCCCATGGGAACGTGCAAAGACGTCTGTATTTACTACGGCTTCCAGTCTGTCTGGAGTTCATCAGCCACGGAAACAAGATGGTTTGCGTGTCTTCATCTGCCTATCAGGTGCGAGGGCCATCACAAAACTGCCATTTCCATTAATCCCCAGCCCACGAACAGAAAGAAAACACAAATATATGTCATTGAATTAAAAAATGTAGGCAAGTCCCATAAAGACGAATGCACACAAGCTAAACAAGAGAATCAACATTATCGAGGGCCATATATTCATGGGGGCCTAGTTCATTGTTGGCAGAAGTGGTTGTTGATTGTATTTTCAGATGTAGATCCACTGCAGCTCTGGGCAAGCTGAGACTGCTACTTACAGTTCTCACTTCCATAGAGTGGCATTGTGGTTAAAGACACAAATATGTAACTTGAAGGTTCAGCATCAGGACTTTTGCTTCTAAAATATATTTCATCTCAATTATCCAGTCAAAATAACTGGCTATGAAAATGAGTGAAAGTATCGACTAAATAGCAAAATTATCCCAACAAAGAAGATTCAGTAAAGATCCATCTATGGTGTTTCCACAGGGATCCTCACCAAAACCACTAACGGAATACCCCATATTTTTCAAACTGAGTATTTACTGTTTTGTCTTTGGCAGCGAGGCAAGTGGGAAGAGAACTGACAGACCCAATGAAAACTAAAGACAGAGATCTGTTATTGGTTCTCAGAGACGCAGGGCTCTGCCGCTTAGCACGGGCTGAACATCTCTCTGAGGGATGATCTCACTAGAGTCCATGGCATTGGGACACAGGCAGTGTTCCTTGTGTAATCTAGGAGATAGAAGGTTTCAGGTACTTTATCAGCTATGGAAAATCCATAAAGAATAAAGAATGCCAGGCGGTGGCCGTGCTAATGAATGTCGCCTATGTGCATGTAGGGTGTTGGGCAGCTGTAACCCCTGAAAGCTTACTATCTTAATAGTAACCTTCCGATCACAGGCACCGAGGCTTAGCCCGCTGACTTACAATGCCCATACAAAGCTATGTGGAGGCCTCACCGGTTGATGAGTTAAATCAAGCTGGCAAAAATAAAGGCCTATCCCAGGAAGCCCAAAGCATGAAGCAGGGGAACACCCATAACGGGACGTAGACACGTTTCATAAAAGGTACATGTCAATACAACACAAGCTGATTCATAAACAGGAACAAGACAAAGAACACATCCAGGTGTTGTGCTGCTTCCTTGTGGCTGTGGTCAGGTGATTCCTGCTCACTGATAAGGGGAACCTGGGAATGAGGAGAATCACGCACAGCATGACGCAAGCGAGCGAGCACTGCCAACTGCAGCCCGCCTTTCCGTCAGGTGTGGTACACAATTTATTCTGATTTGCACGTCCTTGCTTGATCTAATTTGAGTGTGACTCATTCCCCCAGAGGAATTTATGCTTCGTCCTTAATCAGCAGAAACAGAATCAGGACTCCTTGCATATAACATGAACAGATTCCAACATGGCTATTATCTAATAATGAAAGCCTTTTCCTTAGCGAAGATGTACATCTAGATGCGCTCTGGTTTTCTGCTGCTGCTGGAATGTCCCTCACAGCATCACTTCGGCAGTCCAGCTTGGATCCTGCCGTGGTCATGCCTGGCAAACACACACCACTGACTTAGGTTAGATGTATTCTATAAAAGCAATCCTTGAATTGCACTTGACTTTTACAATAAGTGGAGTCTGCATTTATCCTCTAAGAAACTTCCTTGGGCTCCTAGTACATGGGGGAGGGGCTGGACCACAGGGGACACAAGCAGGGTTGCCAGTTTTCAACTCGAGACTAGTCTGCACACGCATAAGCAGGCATTTACATGCGTGTAAAATGTTCATTAGCTTGAAAAGGTTTTGCAAACTGCCCCAACATTTTGATGTAGCTGATTTTAGGTTTATAGTGGGAAAATATATATTTGCCGTAAGATTTTTTGCATGAGCGTGACAGTCTGAAAGCATGAGTGTCACACTGGCAACCCTGCAAAAGGCTCATGGCAAATGGGTGGATCTGTCAGGAAATACCACTTATGGCTCCCCAAAAACTTGGTTTGTGTTTTAAAAGTTAATCCATATTCACTCGGTGTTGACAGTGCCGACATTTTGACAAAGTACAAAATGAATGGAGCGGTGTTTCCTGATGTCCCACTTTGATGCTCCCCGGCCAATTAACCCTGTTCCAAGCAGGCTTTTCCAAAGTGCATATGCACAGCGAGCCAAAAAAAAAAATAAAAAAAACCTTTGCACAGGAAGCATCGATTTCCAGTCCCAGGGCCAATTACACACAGCCATTAGTGCAGCACGAGAACTGGCCTTTCTGATAGGCCTTTCGAGTGACGCACGACCAGAAACCAGATGGGTTCTCTGGTGCGATTCCCTTATGGGCTGCCCTTTGACTTCTGACAAAAAAGGACATATTTAAAACATCCACCCAAATACAAATCACAGGGGAGTGCAGTAATTGTTTGAACAGCCGCATAGGAGAAATTCCCATACAGGGCCATCTGTAGGGGGAAGTTCAGCTTCCAAGGGAGGGCTTGGTGTAGTGTGAGCAAACAGCCCATAAAGACAAACTGCCACTTTCTTTTCACATGGAAATCAAAGTCACTTTGTCGGAGGTTAAAGGGTCTTTGGGGTGCTGGTGTTTCGCTGGAGTTGCAGTGGTGGCTGCCGTCCACCATAATTCTGTCCTGTGGACACAACAGGTCCCAGATAAAGAACTCAGCAGATGATGTCAGAGTGTCAGCACACATAAAATGAGGAGCACCCCCCACTCAAAAGCAGCCAGTGGGGGGGGGGGGGGTTCCCACACAATGCACTGAAGCAAAGTAAATGGGAAAATAAACAATAAGCATTTTTATCAGTCTTTCAGTTAATTTCTTTCCTTCTGTTCACAACTCTGAAACTCAAATCATGTAGTAAAAGTTAACATTACATTAATCACTGATGACCACGTTTTTACTCCTGAAATTGTGACACAAATCACCTCCTGGTAATGTTTGCTTTAGCCATGATTTCTAAGCTAACACAGTTCACATCTTTATTTGAGCTGCATAAACAAATGGAGACAGGATAGAGGCTAAGACCTCTTCGAAAGGTAGCATTACCAGCAAGACAGGGTCCTGGAACACTGCAGCCAAGTAAAAAATAAATAAATAAACACAAAACAGCCAAATTCGCCAACTGGGCATATGGGAAGCCCCACCTTACAAGCCATGACGCACACACATGCACAGGTGTGTGGACTGAGTCACCAAGTGTCTGTCTAAACGTTCCCTCCCCACGCCCTGCAAGTTTGCTGCCTTCCCTTTCAATGGCTTCCAGCGTTCTGTTTTTCCTCTCTGCCCTTTATTCCAGCAGAGACTTTGTTAGAAGCTTGCAGCTGTAGCTGAGGAGCAGTCAGACCAGGTCCTTAATCTGCCGAGCACTGGTGACCACATCAAATACAGCCTGACGACTTCAAACTGTGCCTTCAGTCTGGCCCCTCTCCACCGTCCCAGCCAGGGGCAAATCTACCAGACACAGACATACACTGTGAATCACACACACACAAGTCTGGGTTCACTTTTACCACAAACATCTAATATTTTTAATGTCTCTGTCTTGAAATCAGAATGTGTCATTCTAGTGTCTTGTAAATAACAATGGTGAGTGTCTCGTCTTTGTGACACATTAGAGCCTGTCATTGCTTTGAAGCACACCCTGCGGCTTCCTGCATTAACCTTAATTTATTCTCAAAATCAAAAACAAATAAGTTAAAATCGGAGATGGAAAGTTCCGTTTCAGAAAGTGTAATCCAGACCAAGGTTTTATTTCAACCAACCAGTTGCGTATAAAATGGTTAAAATGTTAAATGTTAAAATGGTTAAAATGTCTTTAACTAACACTGCAAGCGAATTACACTGCGATCAGCTAATTAGCTTAAGAAGTGAATATCCCTCGCAGATTCTTTGGGAGCTTACGCTGTGAAGCATGATGCTCCCATCCGCGTGTCGGCAACATGAGGACTGGGGCTGTGCCCGTGATCGGAAGGTATTGAATCTCAGGGCTGGCAGACTGATGCTACCTGCAGGCCTCTGAGCGTGGCCTTTAACCCCCTGCTCTGGGGTCACTGCACATTGGCTGACCCTGTGCTGTGATCCCCAAGCTTGCTCCCACCTGCATGTGCGCCTGCGTGTATCTTGAAGAGCGAGATTAGGTAGGCGAAGAGAGAATTTGCCCACAGGGATGAACGAGGTATCTCTGTTCTACATGTCCCAAACACTACGACAAACAGCTGAATCTCAGGCACTATTCATGCTCGAACAAAAAGAAACAAACACATGTTTTTACAGTGGCATGACCAGTAACTGGCTGCCAGTAGCATTACTGCAGTGTCACATGGGCCACCTGCCCCCGGCTGCACACTGCAACCACGCAAACAGCCGACTCGGTGAGGAGCAGGTAAGGGGGGTGTTTGAGGGTTACAACCAGGCCACTGAACCCTCCACCCAGCCCCCAAATCACAAGACAAGCTCTTCTCTCAACTGAACTCCATAACAAACTGCCCCCCGCCCCCCACAAAGGGTGTTATGCTTTACATTGGCACAGAAGGCATAAAGGGGTCCATTGAACCTGAGACCTTGCACACAAAAGCACAAAAATAGCTGCCTGTAGGAAATAAGCCCCAGACAATGTGTGTGTGTCTCTCTGGCCTTGTGTGTGCGCCTGCACAAGCCTTCTCTTATAGTGCAAATTTACAAAGGATAACTTGCAAAATTCAGCAACCTTCTTATTAGAACATTACTGTATGAATTAAATGAAAGCCAGAAATGATAGTTTTCGGGTTTTCAGTTTCCTAATAGGACCCTTTATTTAACAAAGCTTCAGTAATGTCCTGTATGCCGTAATTAATTCAGCGCTTTTGGTTCTCAGAGTAAGATTATTTAACCATATCCTTTTCCTTATACTTAGTGTTGTACTTAGTACCTGTGCAATTTAATTTTTTTACCCAAAAAAGCAGCAAGTACTTTGCTTTTTTGTAGAGCAGCAGGACCCATACTGGACACTGAACTTGTCCATCTGCCTTCTGAGCTCATTTTACACTACTGGTAGAAATTTTGTATAATGACAGAAATATATTACAAAGTAAATTAGGCAAATTCTTCTAGGAGATTGGAACAGATGCCTGTAATGAAACTTGATACAGAAAAATTTTCATTTTATGATAGAAATGTCTGAATTATGGGCCACATTCGAAAGATGATTACTTTAAGAGGTACAATGCATTTCAACTAGGTAAAAAGAAAAAAAAAGATTTTAAAAGGCTTGTAGTGCTTCAGGAGAATTTTAGCTTCAAAGAGTGAAAGTGAGGCCCAGATCCTCACGTTACCGATACAGGGAAGGGTGCTTCATGCTTCAGTGTAAGCTTCCAAGGAGTCTGCGAGGCATGGCGGCTAACAGCCTGAAGAGACAGCCAAATATATGCCATACTCAGATTTTAGCTCATTTTGGCAATTTCATATAAACAGCTTATAATGCCACTCACTTGGATCACTTAGCCAAATAAGAAAGGAGAGAAAAAGCGTGTTAGACTTCTAGCACGCAAGCCGGAGCTTGCCTGTATCCAGCTGAAATCTGTGAGCCACTGCGCCAAGCTGATGTGGGAGCTGCTGGGAAAAGAAGCAGACTGTGCTTCTGAATGCTTACAGGACTCCCAGAAAAACACATTCATCACACAGAGACATACTAATGAATAAAATACTACCTTCTCATTTCACTGCTGCAGCTAACAGATACAATAACTCGTCATTCGCGCCATGAAGGGCATTTGAAGAGAGCCTCAAGGCGGGTGTGTGCGTGCGCGCCTTTCTGGGACACTGGGCCGTCGTTAAATTGATTTGACATCAATTAGCATGCGAATGAGTTAAAAACAGATCTGGTCATGAATGTGAACTGTCCATGTGGCCTTTGTTAGAAGTCATGAAGTTTTCGGTGTGCCCCCTTCCTCTGTCCTTCTAAAGCTGTGGAGATCAGGCTGCTCCGCCACCCACTATTATTATGTCTCTGCACCTCATAACCCTCGTTCATTGACTAAATGTGCTTCATCTTCCTTAGCTGGCCTGAGTCTCTCCTTGTTTTCAGCGAAATAGCACTTCATTGTAGCATTTTTTTCACCTGTGGGATTGCTTTAACTTATGCAGTATGTGCTTCCCAAAAAGTTTCCAAAAATCTACTTTAAAAAAATGTATTAATTTTAAAAAAGCTGAAAATAAAATAAATCAATGCTGTGGAAGCATAGAGCCTAATACTTCTCAACTTAATTAAAGCACCTTACAATGCAGCTGAAAACAGTATGATGATTCAGCAGAAACGTCTAAGAAGAACTGAAAAACTGTGATCTGTTAAGGCCCAGTAAAACCACCCTTTCTTTTCAACAGCTGCCGAAATGCCACTCTATTGACATTTGATACAGCTCAACCTAAGCTACTCACAGGATGAGCTTAATGGTGTGCACAGTGCATCCTACTCCACAATGCAGAATTCTGTCAAAATTGTTACTTCAGAAATAAAGACTTACCAAGAAACAGATTACTACCTTCTGCTGGGAAATGGAATAATGACATAGCAGAGTCTTCTCTTACGTATAGGTAACCATTGTAGAACCTGTATTTCTATGTAACTGAAAGACATGACAGAAATAATACAGGATACGGACTATGGCAGCCATTATAACACTGAATGCATTTATCAGTTCAGCTGCATGTACAGCATGACACTTCATTTTAAAGATAAAAAGACCAAGGCTGGACTTGTGTGAGGCTGCTGATTGGAGAAACTCTTAATTCAGGCCGGAACTGCTGAAATGGAACAGATGTCTCCGCACGTACATTAATTTAACATTTTTTCCTCACTGAATATGTATCAAATTCTTAACTCATTTCTTATGCAGTCATTGTTCATGATAATATTCACCCAGCCTGGGAACAGCCTCTTAGATCAATTGAATGTGGAAATTGATCTGTCCAAGGTGGTTCCACATCATCTAATTTAGCTGCTCATCTCCCCGCTCTCGTTGGATCCCGACGTCTCTCAGGTCTGCTGCTAAGGCATATCAATGCTTTAATTTGAACAATAACTATCACTCTAACCCCTAATTCTAAAGATAATCACTCTTCTTCCAGGAAGAGCGACTTACAGGGAACTCTGAGTCTCATCTGAGCTGCGAAGCAAGTTTTGACTGGTTCTATGATTAGGTTCCCGAGCTGACCTGTGCAGGCAATCAAAACAATGATAGGATTACAATAACTGCAATTGCTCTAGCGATGCCAGAGGTTTTTCAGCAATGATTCCTCTGTCTTCAAAAACAAGATTTTATACAACTCCACCCTAGTTCAGGGGATCCCTGCATTTGAGTATGTCTGGTTATTTTCTCATTGATAGAAACAATAAAAAGGTTTGTTTGTTTGCATAACTTAGGGGTCTCTAACTCCGGTCCTGGAGAGCTACTATCCAGTAGGTTTTCTGTCCCACTTGGCTTCTGATGAGCCACACCTGTTCCTGGTATTTACCTGAAGCTGGGTATGATAGAAAACCTACTGAACAGTAGCTCTCCAGGACTGGAGTTGGAGACCCCTGGCATAAGGAGTGTAAAGACCATATTTGTCAATGATGTGTAATATTCGGAGCACAACTAACTGTAGATTTAAGTGATCATATATTGAGCTTGCAAGAAGGTACCTATCATGCTCATCCTTTCATCTCCTTTGATGTTGCCAAGCCAACCCATGAGCCAACAGGGGTTTGTTAATAGAAGTGTGGTTTTTCAGGAATGCACTTCATGATCATTCAGTGCAATTACGCCCCCACTACCCCCTAGGCTTTTGTATTCCCTAACGCTGCCCCAATTTCATGGGCACTAGGCTGTTAAGGAAGGTGGCACCTCATTTGCCAGGAGGGTCTGAAATAATTAAAATGTGGGTTATGACTATAACAGACCCTCTTGATATCTTTCAACTACAAACCACACTAGAACACTTACCAAAAGGCATTTACCATAAAAATATACAGTGTTTTCATTTCAGATACTGTTGCATCACATTATTTGCAGTGTCAGGTTTTCTGAAGACTTCATTTTAAAAACGTACCATTTTTACACTGTCCAGTGAGGAAGTTGGTGGTTCAATAACAGGCAAAGCTTTAATGAAGGACACATTCTGTTCAATGTGTTACCATAAAGCCAGAAACCTAAGTGCTGACTGCTGCTTCTGTTTAAATCTCCCTTGATATTATGCTTGGCTCACTGTATGTATTTTTTATGTATATATATTTCCTTTTTTTTAAAGCTTGAGGCAAGTTTAAGCACATTGCAGCTAGTAAAATGACTTAAATTGTTGCAGAGGAAAGCATTCATGTTTTTTAACCCTCCCTGATACCAGATTAATTGATTTCCCTAATGGTCTTGGTTAATTAGGAATCTTACAATAAAAACCTGCTGCAGCTTGTCTAACGGTGTGACCTGTTGAGACAGGATTACACTCTCCAGCTGCTCTAGACTCCCAAAGTATCAATGCAATAAAAAGGACCCATCTACCCATCTGCAAAGCTTAAAGAACACTCTGCATTCTTGTTGCAGTTATATGTAATGGGAACAGCATTTATTATCCTGAGAAACCGTAAGCATGTGAATAGGGGTCAAAAACTTTGGGCGAGAACCCGCAGTATTCGGGTCCTAGCACCTGGTTTAATGTGTCATTGCTGGCCCTGATATCTGTCCTGGGGAAAAGGCAGGGGCGGATTTTTAATGGACAAGAAGATGCATGTAAATCACTGATAAATTCTAATACTTGCAATACTCATCCTAGACATTGAGTCTGCAGCTTTTTGTTCTGAAGGCACTGCTGTTCGCACCTGTCCAAAGTCACTGGCATTCAGAAAGTCTGTGAATGTTAATCCCTGTGAACCCAACAGGAAAGGCAGCTGTCTCACAGTCAACTAACCCCGGCCGGACCTCGAGCTCAGCCACCACCAGTTCAATTTCTAAAATTTTACTTTTGAGTAACACCGTTAATTTTCCTTTATTGGATTTAAATCAAAGAGACTCCATGCATATAACTACTATAGTATGCGCTCAAAACCACAGGCAAAGTTCTTCACCAAAACCATGGTAACAGTAAAACGAACTTTTTTCCATTTCAAAATAATTAGGTTGATAACCTCTATTATTGTGAGTTTCTGCCTGAGTAAAAACCTACACACTGTACATTAGGGACCGAAAACTCGGACAAAAAGCACTTGGATAAAGGGGCTTCGGCTTATGTTGCCAAGGCCCATCTCCACGAGGCACTTCTCCGAGAGCAGACCAGTGTGCAGCTTGGGAAGGGGCATTGGCTTCGGCAGGGTGGGGCCACTCTGGCCCAGGGCAGACGAGGCGGCTTGGGCGCATTTGTCTACATGGGCAAATCACAGCTGTTCTGGGAGGACTGTCTGACCACATGTGCTGCACAGGCGGTCTAACACTGTCACACCGGCGCTATAGCCAGTGCAGCTCAGGGGTGTGGTCAGCACAAGTGTAATCTGCACCTGTCCTTCTGTCTGCGGCCCCAAAGAAAGGGGAAGTATCCATGTCTACACACATGCTGCTTACGTCTGCACTACACAGAAATTCAACTCAAAAAATCCATTGTATGGTTGTAAATTAGGGGCCCAAGGTATTTTGATTAGATTATGATTATTGAAGAAATTTTTCAATGCATCATCAATTTTTAATTTATATCACAATTCCATTGCTCACCCTCCTGCCCTGCTGCATCTCTGCCGCCTCCCTCTGCCGTGTTAGCAGAAGCAGCACCATCACCTGAATGCCCTCCGCATTTACACTTGAATCTTAAAATCTGAATTGTATAAATCTGGATTTTTTTTTTTCTTCATTTGACTTTCTCTGCCAGTCCCTGGAGGATGGGCTCCCCCTTTGAGTCTGGTTCCTCCCAAAGTTTCTTCCTACTGAGGAGATTTTCCTTGCCACTGTTGCCTCTGGCTTGCTCACTGGGGGATTTGGGCAAGAATATTGTAAAGCGCTTTGAGACAATGTAATATTGTGAAAACACATTATACAAATAAAATTAATCAGTTATTCTGATGACCTAAATTCAGTCCTTTTTAACCTCACTGAAAAGATATTACCATGACAACTTAATTACACACTATTTATGGAGTACAAAGAAAGTAAAATCACAGAATATTATTTTTTATTGTTATTATTAAACAGGGAGAATAAGCCAGTATAAATAGTCAAAAAGGCCAACTACTGAACTTTACAGAAAAAACTAAAAGATTAAATGAAGCGCTACCTCATGGAGGTGAAGGGTGGGGCAACAATAAAACTCCCTGAGCTTGCTGGAGCAAATTTGCAGAATAATGTTGCACTGTTTTTGATTCTGTGGAAAACAAAAGATCAATCTGTGGACCAGAGTTAATAATTAATTATAAATGACATGGGCCAAATGGTGAATGTGCAAAAAAAAAAGTCCTTCGCTGATGGTACAATGCAATCAGAGCCATTACTTTAGTAGCTATGCCTCTGGCACCGGTGTCGCTACCTTGAAATACTGGTAAAGTTTATATATCGGAGAATATCAACCCATTAGACCGATGCCAACATCTTGATTTTTTTTTAAATATTGGCTGATACCAATGCAATATCATGCATCTCTAAGTCTAATATTACCTTTCATTTGGCTAGATAGAAGCTACCTCAGAGTCTTAATTATTGGTGCCGTAGTTAACAAAAAGTACTGTATGTGATAAAAATGAGAGTTGTTTACCAAAAACATCACAGCTCAAAGATTATGAAAGACTGCGTTCTGCACCACAACACAGGCAAGTTTCCCAAAGTGTCATAGTGCAAATATCACCACTGTAATGCTAAGATGATCAAGCAGTGCATTCTTTATAAATATAAATGAACCTTCCCTGCAATTTTTTGTTTTGGAAAACTTCATGCCAGTGGTACTAATTTGTGCATCTACCGGCAGCATATTCATATAGAGAGTGCAACCCAGAAGGTTTATTTTGCCCCAAAAAATTGATTCTGACATTGTATAACAATGCCTCAATGCATCCTTACGATCTTTATCCACTGTATAATTTATTTTGAAGAAAAGTCATTTCCAAAACCATATATAGAGTAATTGCATAAAGTGCATCAACCATTTGAGGCATATTCCACTAAAGTTTTGGCAGTTTGTTAATGGCAATAGCTACAACTAATAAAAACACCAAACAATAACACTGCAAGCAATATTTCCTGCTTACATGTATAACACACACACGTCATGATGTAACTGATTACTTGCTAGTAACTTAAAAATTGTGCATGCATTATTAAATAATGTTTCAATTCACTCAGATGATAATTTTTTTCATACAGTAATTACTCCATATTTATCTGATGTCAGTTGTAAACACTAAAAACTAAAAAACAATTTAAAAAAATAATCCCATCTTTCCCCCTACAATTTATGATCCTCGTGCTTGGGCAATTACTGGGAAAAATAATTAATTCTCAATTCATTTCCATGACTAAATAAGAATGTAATTGTCATGAAATGCCTGAGAGTGTACCTCATCAATTAAGTAAATAAACAAACAGACTGCATATAGTAGTGCTGTGTAAAATATTGACTAGATAAATGACAGCTAATTTGATTTCTGTCAGAGTAATGGATGACTTGTCTGATCAGCTTCCACCCCCCCCCCCCGCGCTCCTCCCCCCCCCCCCCCGGTCCCACCGCCCCCCCCCCCCCACCCCCCCCCCCCCTCGGATGCCCCCGCCACCCTCTCCTCCCCCGCCCCCCCCCCATGCTCACACTCTCACCCCCTCCCCACTCTC
>JAABNY020000008.1:7642271-7667343 GCA_015164015.2 Brevimyrus niger | reverse complement strand
AGCGGCCCTAATGGTCCTGCACTTTGCGGCAATACCGCTATACCTGCCACTGCCGCCATAAATCAGCCGCCATTACCATCGCTGTGACTCTCCCACTAGTCCATTCATCTTCGCCCGCTTATCTCTGTCAGAGCCCTGGGGGGTCTGGAGCCCATCCCAGGCAGCACGCGGCATCGGGCTGCGCTACAGCCTGCATGGGATTCTGCTCCAGTCCTGGGCAGACGCGCCATCACTCACAGCCATGCACTGCGGCCAATTCGCGGCTGCCACCTAAATCTCACTGGCAGGGGCCCTACGCGACGTGGGGAGACGCAGATTCGCCAGGGCACCATGCCGCCGCCCATAAACATGCTGCTGTCAGACTCCAGTCATAATGCTTCATACCGTCGGCAAACACCTGCAGAAACATGCAGCCCAATCCGGTTCTCTTGCTACTCATGAATGCCGGGTCCAAGTTATTTACAGGGCCAGTAGAGGGCAGAGAGAGACATGAAAGGCAGACTGATGGGATGACAGTGGAATAAACGAGTGAGAAGAGCAGCCAGTGGCCGTCACTAAACACCCATGTGCAGATACAGCACAGGGATCGATTGGCGGACATGTTCAGGGATTAAACTTTCATATGAGGCTTGGGGGGGGGGGGGGGGCAGAGCTGGGGAAACCCCTTCTAGAGATGCCGCGGCCTTTGTTTGACAGGGCTGTCAAGAGCGATATACACTGGCTTTGCTGACCGCACTGCGGAGTCACACACACTCCACATAGTGGGGGCGCCACCGAGCCGAGTTCTGTAAGCAGGAGTGTACTGAGAGAACGCAGTGGCTCTGAACCTTACCAACAGTATACAGTGATCGAAGCAGAATGGTCTGGCCCTTTAAACATGTCTATACTTAGATTCCAGGCCTGATTGCCCTTTGACCCCGGAGTGTGGCGACTGACCTGGACTATACAAGGTGATCTTTCCTTCAGTGTCCAACTGGCAGACTTCTAGAACCCCAAGTTCTGTATCAGTCAATAGGATGTGCATTTGGAGCTCTGTCAAAGTCAGCCTGAGGTAACCCAGCCCAAAAAAGGCCGGCAGTCTAAAACTGCAGGATTTCTGGGCACCAAAAGATCAATATATGAACATAGGCACACAGTTCTACTTAAAAGCCTCTATTACTCTATACGGGGAGCGCGTTTCCCATTTAATACCACGGGAAATGCACAGTGAGCATCTTAAGCGCTGCCTGCCTTCGGTAAGAGCACAGGCTGTGCTGCTCGTGCCACGCGGCGATTGTTAGAGCAAAGCAGGACACAATTAGAGGCCGGAGCAGCGGCCGGCTCTAACAGCAGGGCAGCAGCCGCTCAACGGACCATTCAAAGCGGAAATGACAAGTACCGGCACAAACACGCCTTTTCACAGAGCCCACCTCGCTCTCCTTTGAGACCAGTGGAAAGAGTTTGACATTGGGTGGGGGGGCCAAATTTGCCCCACTGGTGGTGGTGGGGGGGGTTATGACATACAGTGGATAAAAAAAAAAAATCTACACACCCCTGCCAAAATGGCAGGTTTTAGTGCGATAAAACTCAAATGAGGCAAAACAGAACTTATTTCACGTTTACTGTGAACAGAAAGAGGACAAGAAACAGCTTTTTTACATGGTTTTATTTTCATTTTTTACCGTAAAGTTTCTGATTTGTTTTCACCCTCTTTGTACAGATTGTAGTCCTGAAACAAAGGTGCAGTAAGTTGTGATACAATTAATCTTTGCTCAATTTCTTTATCACACAGACCCTGCGATTTTCGTAAGGGTGTGTAGACCTTTGATACCCACTCTGTAGCATGACATGGGCACAAATACAATAGTAACATGGTGAAAGGACTCGACAAGAGGAAGATTTCTGAATAATCTTTGACTATTAAAGAGTGAACTGGTGTGTGTGTGCCCTGCGATGGGCTGGCCCCCTGTCCAGGGTTGTTCCCTGCCTCGTGCCCATTGCTTCCGGGATACGCTCCGGACCCCCCGTGACCCAGTAGGATAATCGGTTTGGAAAATGGATGGATGGATGGATATTAAAGAGTGAGTGTCTGATGCAGGACTACGGTCTTCATTAAGTATGGCTTACATCTGCAGAGAATTCAGAAATGCACAGATACATAAAAGGTGAGGGATTATATTCTTGCCTATTTTTGGGAAGGGGGGTCTGCTGATTTGGGGGAAATGCCCCCCCCCTCTTTTCCAATGAACCTGTTTGAGAGATTTGCATAAACAGTTAGGTGACTTTTAAAGAGGGGGGGGTTTGAAAGGCCCAACAAAGATGTGACTGTTCTACTCAGGGCAGGATTCTAACCAGTAACCTGAAGCTGACAGGAAGATAAGCCAAACCCACAAAGACACCCCCCTGCCCCCTCCCCCCCCCACAGCGGCAGGCTGCTTTACCATCTCCAGAGCTAATTCTGCATTTACACAGAAACACAGCTGCTTATGCTTTAAGTGAGGCAGGCATCACGCACAGACATGCCATTCTTCCTGCGACTTCCTATCAGCATCTTACATACGGATCCCAGTTTCACCACAGCCGGGGAATGAGGCAGCGAATCCGATCATAGATACAGACACATCTAACTGAAGGTCCCCTCCAGTAAATGCATATTGTGGTCATGTTCATAAATTTAAGCATATAAAGTTTAGTTCTCTCTTCCATAAGAATGGAGATGTGTTACCGCTAAACAGGGGGGTCCTGGGACTCGGTGGAGCAGAGCCCCCCCCCCCCCCCCCAGATGGAAGCACGGATGATAAAGTGTAGCTCAAACAGAAACCAGCCCCAGGAACACATTCACCTGCATCAATTGCCTAAAGGATGATATTTCACAGTGATTTTGATTTATGAATTCAGTGAATGATAAAATACTTCACTAAATTTCCCCATCTCACTGTCAGACTGTTTGCATACTTTTCACAATCATACCATCTGGAACAAACAAACGTTGAGTTAGAGGGAAAAAAAACAACATTATTCTGATATGAAAGTAACACTTTGTTCCCCCCCACAGTCATTACCTGATGAGGCCACAGACGGCAGCAGAGAGCTCAGCGAAACACTTCCTGTAGCTACAGGACAGTCCCTCGTGAAACTGCCTGAGTCATTGCTCTGCGTGGACAAATGACACGTGGGCTCACATGCAGCAGCTGCATGTGTTGGCATCTACCGTTCAATCTCATTGGCCAGTCCAAAATGCAATGTACACTCTTCTAAATTCCATAAATGTAAATTAACACAGCTGGAGGCAGGGTATCCACCTGACATTGCAGATTTTTTTCTTCTTTACACTAAGATTTGATTTGGTTTACATACAATAAATGACAGCCAATTACAGATAGCAGATGGGACCTATAATCCAATAACTATCTTACGCACGAATGTACTGCGTCTGCGTGGGAGTGAGACACAGAGGGGTGACCATTCACAGCATCATATCAGACCTTCAGAAATCGTCATGAATGGCCGCAATGCCAGCCATCATTTCTGAATCACCGCGATATTTTTAGGCTAGAGAAACAGTTAGCACAGCACTTTAGTGGAGAGACTGAAAGAGCATATTTTGGTAGCGCTTGACAAAATTTTCTAAGGAAAAGGACAGATGACACTGGTCCCACAGGGCCGCTTTTCTCACGCAGAACTGCAGGAGGTGCAAAAGCACAGTGACAGGCAGAGAAAATGTACTACACTCCTGGATCATGTTCCTTCCTGGACCAAACCCGTAAAGCCTCCATTAAATACCACCACCCCCCCTCCAAAAGTTAAACAATAAACAAATACAAATGTTTTTGTTTTTTAACACAACAGTGTCCTAGCAAGAAGTCAGGGGGAGTTCATCTTTTGTTTTTTTCTTATTGCAGTTAGGCATGTGAATCTTCGCACTGCGCATGCAAAAGGATCGCAAAAAACTTTGTGCTGAACTCAACGAAGAAAGTGCAACAGGTGGCATCACAGTTATGGAACTGAGCAACCAAGAGCGTACATCCAGGAGGAGTTCGCCGCCGCATTCTTCGCCGAATTATCGGACCTCAGCTGATTTGCCAGAACATCCAGCAATAATGAGGCTTAATGCAGAGATGGGTAGTCCAGCTCCAGAGAGTCCAGACCAAGATTTTCTTTCAGCAAATCAGTTGAGCATGAAGTGTTTCATTTTCTGGACCTGAACTACCCAGCTGGGCTTATAGTGTAAGTGTAGTGTAGTGTAGTTTAGTGTAGTGTAAACTGGCAAAAGGCAGGCCTGATCTTCCCAGTGACTGAGCGCATCCAGTCCCTCAGCCTTATATTCAGGCATATAGAATGAAGCCTAGTATGCAAATTGAGCTGCGCAGGCCCACGTCAGTCCAGCTCGCTGTCTCACACTTTATTTGAGATGATCGAGGGCAAAGAGTCTATCTCTAGGGTTTCCTACTGGCAACAGGCTGCCTTCTGCATGGATGTATGCGGGTGGGGGACTGTTCACAAGCTTAGCCATTCCCATGGAACAACAGCCTAAGAAAATCACCCCCACAAAAAGAATCCCCAAGAAACTCACATCACATCATTAGGCTCCGATGTCTCGCCCAGAGCTGGTACTCATGTAGACGTTTTTACACGTTAGCATTTTTATGTCTCTTGTCTTAGCATAGCCCCCCCCCCCCCAGCACTCATTCTCTTTGCAACATGCATTGTCTCAGAGAGGTGATGCGCTCGGCGCCAGCGAGGCCTGTTCTCGGCTGCTCATCGGGGGAGGGGCCCCTATCTGAGATAGACGTGAAATTTACACAGACAATAGGCTTGCTAGCGCTGAGGCAATTAGCGCAGGGTTTTGGGGGGGGGGGAGGGGAGCAGCCATTTGCACAAGTTTGCACGGTTTGCATGCTGACATTTCACCATTCATCGCACCGCTAACTTCAGCCTTTAATAAAAAAATAAAATAAAATTCTAAAACCCAGAGCACGGCATAAAAAATGCCAACATTTAGAATGTGGTGCACAAATAAAGTGAAACTGCTGCGTGTGGGAGAAAGAAAAAAAAACTATAGTTTAAGCAGCACTTCAGTGTTACACTTTGGGGGTTTGGGTCACCACTGAAGAGCTATTTGGGTATTGGGCCCGCATGGCTGTCCATGTGCACAAGGGGGCGCTCCAGAATCCCTGCAATTACTGCGGATAAGCTGGCATACACCAAGTTATATACCATGCCCCTAAACAAAGAGTTAAAATATAAAATCTCACAGCGTGTCTGCGCTTGCTGTACATCACATGATGACATCCCATTCTGTTACGGAATTCCTGCGTCAAAACCAGGAGCAATTTACTGAATTTCCACTTAAAGAACCAACGTGAAGCACGGGAACTGCAGCTGTAACTTTTGACCAGTGCAAGATTAGATAGATTTTTGCAGAGGAGGATACAGTAATGCAGTGAGGTCACTCATGGTCTGAACTCTTCATGCATTCGTACTCATACCTACAGAACTGACCAACCATGTTAACCTTCCAGCAACATCCATAAAGGAGGATTTTCCCCAGACAGCCATGGAAGTGAGCGTAGCATCTGAATCCTGCAACAATACATTTTCAATGTCATTCTTATCATGCTGGGAAGCCTTAAGGATTTAAGAAGAATGGAGACTATCAACGTTACGAATCCCAGGGACCATTGGAATGCCAAATCAAAAGGCAAGCTCTGTGCTTGAGGTCTGAACGCCAGACGCTCAAACCACAGTTGATGGCGCTACTGCGTTAACATTCAATATGCCCGTTAATCCAGATCCATTCCACCGAAGGGTACAAACAAGCTAACGGTAACGGCAACTGACAAAAAATAAATAATGCAACAATGATCCGTTTTTACTTGTTTTGATGCAAAAGCAAAACGTCAAAACATCCCCTTCAACACTGAGAAAGGACGCCGCACACAGACCACAGGGATACTGCTTTATTTGTATCACATTACCGCCAAAACCATTATGTCCAGCTTTAAGTCTGCTATATAAACAAAAGCCCACGTCTTGCAGGGTCCCCGAGTGTCTCTCTCACGGCTTACGAGACCATAATGCCATAATGACTTTCAGCGTCTCACAGCCAAAGACTGCAAATGGGCTGCGGTTGTCCACAATTCGAGGTGGAGGCACTGCTGGCTAAATTCAGAATTTACAGCACGCTGCTGTAAAACAGATTTAGATAAGGCTTTGGAAGGAACTCTTGGAGATCAGTGACACAAAGGCCACGCGACATAAGGATTCCGGGAAACAGTCTCCGATTTAGAAGAACCTCATCGTTCTGTCAAGTGTGGTCAGAGGCATCAATAAAAATGCTGGACCTCTTGACGAAATATCACCTTCCCCCCCCCCCCCCCCCCCCCCCCCATGCTACGAGAGTGGCTTCCGGTCATGGCTCTCCTTATATACTGGGGAGAAGAAAGCATCTTGATTTCATACCTAAAGGCTGCACATTTTCTTGCACGTGACAGACAGACAGTATTGCAGAGGATCACAAACCTCCTGAAATAATTACCCCCCCTAGAAGCCTCAGGGACACAGCCACGCTTAAAGATCCTCCAGAAGAATAGCAAGATAGAGAGTCATGACACGGCAGCCCTTTCAGACGTGCCCGCGCTTCCCCGTCCACGGGGACTAATGTAATAACATCTGCAGCCAAGACCCTTCCATAACATTAAAAGTGCTCAGATTTACGCGATGACTTTTTATTTCGTTCATTAGACCAGATGGTGGTTTATTCCATAGAAATATCAACAATTGCATAAAATCTATATATTCAATAGACAAGATGGCTTCTACACATATAAATCAGCCGTTACACATATACGTAGGTTTAAGAGTGACATTTTATCATAATCACCCCATCCCCCCCACAAAAGAATTAACTGACAGATTAAATGTCTGTTTCAACACAACACTAGCACTCGTCCCCCATTTGTCACAGAAGCATACAAGGCTGCAGGGACTCTGTGGCTTGACCATCTGCGGAGATATTCCTGTCCGCAAATCAGGCTGAAGCATGCCAGTTCCGCATGTAGCCAGGAAACAGCCTGGTCCCTTTGCCCCTGGAGGCAGATGAGAGGCTAGGTTCACCAGTGCCCCTCTCTTACCATGCCATGTCAATACACAGGACCCTCTCAATGGTTATTCATCTCGCCTAAAAGAACACGCCTGCTAACTGACTACATCCCACTTGTATAAGCTGCGTACAGCATAGCAATTAAAGCCATTGCACTGGTTTCTCTTCCTTAACACTAATTAGACTTCCCCTTGTCATTATGGGTTTGAGACTGGATTCACTAGAAGGTTCACACATCTGGCAGCTGGCTTAGTTGCTAAGGTTCAAATCGGCAGGCTCAGAATGTTAACGGTCATGAATATCCCAGTGTCCCCAGAGGGTAATAGCCCTGTACAGAGCGAGGAAGGCTTGACATGCAAGTCAAGATCTACACAGTGTTGGGAATGCAGGAAAGGCAAAGGGCCATAGTTAGGACTGTAGTCTTAAAAAGTCATCTGTTCTGTACTGTATGCTTCTCATTAAGAAGTGCCAAAGAGCAAAAACCACTATTGACACCTCACCTTCGAAGCACAATAATGAAAGAATCTGGGGCAATTTAAGGAAGTTACCTTTTCGTTTACTTTATCATCTTCAAACTAGTGGTCACTGACATCCGAGACTCTAGAATAATCACGGAAACATCCAGGGAAAGGTGCCAGTTCACCAGAGGATAACCACACAGCCATGCCAAGTTTCAAATATCCAGTCTTTGGGCAGACATGCAAGCATAATGATGTCATTTCCACCAACAAGGTGGGGATGCTGGACAGTGCTGACAAATGACTAGGCAGGGCCTCTGCCCTTCTTTAATCCAAGTACCTTACCAGTAAGGTCGCAGGGACATAACTTATGTCAACATTATTAATATTTAAAAGGAAAGAACTCAGCAAGAAATCTTTTAATAAGATGCTATGTGCGCGTGCACCCACGTGCAAATGAAATTAGGACCTCTTACTATTTCTCTTTTCCTTTCATTTTCGTTGTCTCGTATCTAACTAATACAAATAGCAATGGTTTTGTTACGGAGTTAACCACGAGACAAATGCTTAATCTTATGCAAACAATAGGTCCCCGCACGCAGGTGCCAGTTGGCGGACGGTGTCCTTCCTTTGCACGCGCGGCTTCCACAACGCAGTCAATTACATTTAACGAGATTAGTCTGCAACCTTTTTACCGTACTGGCGTACAAATGATCCAGATTTTTCGGTCCATAACAAGGGACACACAATTCCTTTTTAGTTTAGTGATATTTATGAAAAAACAACTGCTAGTATTTAAGTCCACTTAAGTGGAAATCAAATGAGGCATATTCCTTTTGTAAAACAAATGTTCAGTCTAAAAACAACACCGTGAATCACATTACAGTACTATGGTATAATCGAATAATTGTCCGTATTAAACTGCCTTAAGTCCTCGCTTGTTTAGTTGCGCTGATCAATGTAAAGGTTACATCTCCAGATATTTATAGCCGAACAATGTGGGTCCTTTGGAACCATTGCAAATCATTCCAACCGCGACCTCTTTCTTAAGGTAGCTGGTTCTAGGTGTAAAATGGAATGATAGACGAGCTGTAAATATTGAGAATGAAAGCAGCACTGCCCGAACCCACCTCTCAGGAGAAGGGGATGAAGAAATGGTTGGAGGAGGGATGTAGAGCAGAGCAGCGCTTATTGGTAGGCGGCAGAGCGACTCTCTCCATGGAGCGACTCAGAATAGATCGCATTACACCCTCGCAGGGTATCAGTTTGTTTTTGAGCTGGTGGAGTTCGCACTGCGAGAAGTTGGGAGAGTTCGCATCTTGGATTTTCTTGCGATACCCGAGGATATAAAACGACCATTATTTCTGTTCCGATGAGGTGAGTTACGTGCTGAGAAAATTGCATTGTTTTAACCAAGGAGGAAAGCCGAAAGGGAAAAAGATTCCGCCTGACAGTGTTCAGTATTCTAATACAGTGCAGCCGACTCATCTAGCGACTCTGTCAAGTACAAAAATAGCGCTGGATGAGCTATTTTTATGCACGCTATATCCAGGCATGTAGTACTTTCACTTGCAAAACATGTGAAATACTTAAATTATGTAGTGAAACATCATGATTTATTGTAACTGATATAGCTCATGATACAAGAGTGCATACCTCTCCCGTGTGTTTTTCTTTCTGTTACTGGAGTGGTAAACTTATTTACGAAAAGAACGATAAAGTCAGTGGGATTGGGGCACAGTTACGCCTTAAGATCGGTCTTCAGCTTTAAAGATCAGAAAGCTTTAACGCGGGACCGGATAGATGGACAACTCGGGAGGAAAATTTTTGTCTTTCTTGGCATCGGAATAAATGTTGAAGTTGACTTGTACTGGATAAAGACACAAGCGAAGAGACCCCTGGGACAAAGGACTGATTTGCAAGATTTTTACGCGAAATTGAACGGATTCATAAAAATAGGAAATGCTGCGGAATAGCTGTGGACGAGCCGGTGTTAGATTTCATGAATATTTGGAAACCTCCAGGTGGGTTCCTGCTGTTTTTGTTTTGTATTTCAGTTAGACGTCCTGCACATGTAAGTCAATTTTAGTGATGCTTGGAAGCTGTATCGTGACTCGATATAGTAAAGTATTTATAATTTTACGTGTATTTAGTGTTTTTGCTTATAAATGATACCAAGTTTATTATCATCCCCCTGTCTCGAATTATATGGTGTATAATTTCAAGCACAGGTATAAAATAAATTCTGTAATCTTAACTTTAGCCATTACGCCATCGCAAATATCAACTCTCCCGGAGATATTTTAAAACCGCATAATAACAAGACAATACAGTATAGCTATCGTGCGTTCTCTCCAAGTACTTACGGGCGTGTTAGGCTATTTCATATCTGAAATATTCATATCTGAGTGGCCATACCTAGTTTTTGTCAACTCAGCTTTCACACACACATTTCACATGTGTGTTCGCTGGGAATAAAATTACCTATACCTGAAAAAGCATAGAATGGTGCTTTAAAAACGGTATGATGCGTTTAAAGCAGTAGATGTCGATCGAGTTTGCTATTGCATCACTCTTGGCCCGTACCCGACGTCTCGCAGGAGCAGCAGCTTCACTTTGCTAGTCGGATAATTGCCCTTTGTCACTTTCACAGCCACTCTTTCTGGTGCTTGCATTCTAAATATAAAGCAAAGTATTATCAGTGCTCACATGCATATGCAGTTTAAAAATTTAAGATGGTTGCGATTAAAATTAGTAGTCATTTTCTGTAGTATTATATTGTACTTTTTCCTATTATGCACATAATGTTAATGCGAAACGAACTCTACCTTATACATTTCCGACGATGCAGTACTTAGACTGATAACTGTTTGACAGCCATATTAAAATAGTACGAAGGGTACAGAGGTCGTATACGTTTTTGTTTAAAAACAGAATTATTATTAAAAGCATGTACACAACGTGAGTTATGTTTTATTTATTGAAATTGTTAGTTTGCTCCGTCTTTTGTTAACCTGACAAGACTTGCATTTTTTACAGCACCGGAGCAAAGTTCCCCTCCGTGTCCAAACGGTATCTGCAATCTTGCGGATAAGCGAGTCAGCCGAAGACGGCCGTAGTCGGTGGAGTGTTAAACGCTGCAGCCGGCCGTTTTATTCTTGCGGACAGTGCGCGGCAGTCCTCGGTAACTAAACTTAACACCCGGAACATGAAGTTTCTATCGTCCCAACCTGCCGGCGGAGGTTGATGGCCGAGGGGGAGCCGGACATTACAGCTGCGGCGATGTGCTTTCGTGGATCATTTAAGTGCAAACTGCGCCTATAAAAGCCATAGCGCCGCGCCGCCTTCCGTACCTCGCGTTCCCACATCTACTGGAGGGCGTGATGCCGACGGCTGCGGAGCCGCAGCCCTCCGTCTCTTTAAAAGAAAACAAACGCCGGTATAATCCGTACACAAATACTGCAAGATCACACGTTCTTACTATGCAAGCAGAGGAGTGGTGATGCTGCCACAATCTACAGAAGTTCACCCTAGTTGCAAACTGCGTCCCAGATTCTATTACTCGTTGATAAATCTGTGTGGAATAAACGCCAACGCCTCAATTTTTGTATTGCATCACAAAACAGACCCCCCAAACACTGTTTATCAGATTTCACGTTGCCATTTAGCAATATAGCTGTGGGCAGTGTAGCGTGTTATGACAAGGTATAAAATGCGCACGAGCGTTGGCATGTTCTCTTATTGCAGTAGTTCACATAACACAGCCTTCAGAAGCCCCTTTGATGCAGGCGAAGGATTTAGGGCAACAAACCGGACAGTCTAGAAAACCAGCAATTTCCACTAGGACTTTGTAGGCTCTACTGCTTTCCTCAACAACTCACGTTTCCCCAGTATCAGCTAAAAAATACCGTGAGCTCAGTATACGGAAACCCCTGTGATAATTACAGAACGGTTTTCATAGTTAGTGTGCGGGTAAAATCTAAATGGAAGCGTGTTGTATGATACTAATTCCATCCCAGGATTTTCAGAGACTTGGGTACAGAGGGGGCAGAAAGACATATTGCTGTATGTGATAATACCATTTCTTTTGCTGTGTGGTGACTGGCAATATGAAAGAAATCCTTTACATTATATTTTTCTCCAATTCTTTCTACAGACCCACCCTGAACCTATAAATCAAAGCCTTAATGTGTCATTAATAATGAATGCTGTATAAAATATCCCCTGGAGGGAGATGGATATGCAACAGTCAACACCTAACCTTTTAGGTATTATGAATGTTTAAAAAAAATGGTTTGGCTTCCTTTAAATCTGTAGCAACGGCTGTTGTGGCATCATTTCCTGTCCTCAGTGTGTTAAAACGTGGGTGTAAATAATTAAAGAAATACCTCGTATATATACTTGTCTGAAAAACGTCAGACTTCCAAATCTGAATTAAAAATGGGGGTGGGTGCAGTACCACTTCCAGCAGAATGACCCCTTTGACTTACTCATCCCAGGACGCTCGCTGTGGCATCCGGCATGATGAAAAGTGGTTAATGCTTCAGTTAGATCTATAATATTCCTCTCTGCTGTGCCTGCCGCCATAATCTGTCAAAACTCTAAATGGATCAGCAGTCAATGTCGCTCATAAGTGTGGAGCAGGTGTGCGTTGGGACTAATTGAAAAATTGTCAATGCTGATGCGTGGCTGTAGAAGGGGGAAGCTTTCATCAACAGTATGTCAGGGTTCCCACTGGCTAATCCATTTCATAAGCTGTTTGTTGTCTCCCTGTAAATTGTTTATATCTATCCAGACTCTGCCCACATGAATAATTTGTTTGCCTCATAAATATTTTACTGTACAACATTCATTAATATGCGTATGGTTAGTCTCCAGTTGCCGTTACCCTAAGAACATGGCAGAGCCCAACATGTCATGTTTGTTAACCCTTGCAGGCTGGATAGAATTTAGTGATCATTGTTAACACACAACAGCAAAGCACACAGTGCACAACAACAAAATGTGTCCTCTGCATTTAACCCATATGTGACTTTCGTGACATAGCAGGAGGTAGCTAATTCAGCACCCGTGGAGCAGTGCTTGGGGACGGCACCTTACTCAGGATACCTCAGTGATTGGTGGGGAATTCGAACCTGCAATTTTCCGATTACAAGTGCGCTTCCCTAACCATCAAGCCACCACTGCCCACATAATGTTTAAGTGCCCCATGTGAGGATCGAACTCATATTCACGACCTTCAGATTATGAGACTGACGCGCTACCTACTGCACTAACGAGGCAGCTAACGATGGAGACACTCATGCTACAGTGGATCCTCTAGGCTTGCGATCAGCCCCTGTCCATTGCGACGGTGTTGTCATCGCTGTTGCTGCAGTGTAAGCCGAAATACACAAAGACCCTCAGGAGAGAAATGGGTCTTTGGGAAGGGTATTGGCAGATTAGATGATGTCGTGTATGCTGACGTGTATCTGTGCGTGTGCACGGTATTTACAGGGGGCCATGTCACTGACTCCCTCGATCTTCCAGGGTAGTACAGCACAGCTGTAACAATATATGTTTGCCAGCTCATGACACGGGAAACCTGGCATAAAATTAGAACCGCTCAACATGGCAAGTGAAACCAGTGCCTCGATTTGTGCTGCGCGAGGCAGATGGAACAGCTTTGAGAGGTGATCGGCAGGTCAGGCAAATATAGGCAAACGGCACAGATGCTGAACACTCTGTGCTGCCTCTGTTTTGCAGGTAACGTCCGCATTTCTCCGAAACAGGAAGCATCCGCTCTCGGCGTCGACCATGAGCCCCAGCGGACTCCTCCTACTCTGTCTGGTGTCACTGATGACCTCATGCCTTTGGGCAATCAGCTTTCCGGAAGATGACATACCCATCGACTCTATAGACTACCACTGTAAGTTCTCCCTGTAGGCCACAGGTACCCAAGCTGCTGTCCACCATTCTGCCCACATTACCAAGCTCAGAGAAATTTGTTGGAATTCTTGTGCCATTTTCTCGCTTTTCTCCATTTTGCTTTGTATATTGCTGCTCATGTGAAAAGTCAGAATAAAACTATTTATAGTTGGCCCCATTGGCTAAAAGTAACTAAGTATGGTTTAACAAAGCAGCAGATAAATCGATTTGGACTAATTTTATGTGTATTTGCACACATTTACAATAACAGAATGTGAGTGTACAGGGAGGTACCAACATGGTCTTTGACATCAGGCATCTTGAGAACAGTGGTGGGAAAAATCAGTCCCGTGAAATCTATCCCTAAACTAATCCAAGGGGAACCAGTAAAGTAACCAATGGGAGGTCAGTTAAACTGGTTGATGACACCCAAGAAAACAATGAAAATTATGTCATATATTCAAGTCAACTCCCCTAGTCTATAATGTAATGTAGCCTGTAATGTTTTCATAAGCGACTCTATCAAGGCGACTAATGCATCTGCTGATCTGTTTCACAGATTCAAGACAGTATCCAGTATTCCGAGGACGGCCCACTGGGAACGAATCTTTGCACAGGCTAGACTTTCAGTTGATGACAAAAATTCAAGACACACTTTTCATTGCTGGCAGGTAAATCTTTGAGAGACCTCTTAATTATATTGGGCTTTGGTACTTCTGTGCCGCAATGTTGATGGCTATTATACAGCTGACAGTGCTTTAAGGCTGATACCCGTGTTCAAAACCATTAGTTCTTGGCAGATTTTTGTATTAAAAAGCCCTTTTTATGCTTTGTCCTGAATTTTTTCAACAGAGACCAGGTTTATTTAGTAAGTCTACGAGAGTCCTACAGGAATGAGATTATTCCCTATAGGGTAAGTGCAGACACTGCTACCTATTAACCCATATCTAAGAAATTTTCAATTAAATCACAGAAAATGATCCATAATGAGCTTGTGACTAGATTGGACATGCAGCAGAAACCAAGTAGTCTCCCCCCCCCCCCACAGAAACTGACATGGCGGTCAGGCCAAGCAGACAGAGAAACCTGTGCTATGAAGGGCAAACACCGGGTAAGCTTTACAGCCACTGACCCGCTCCAACTAGCCGGCGCTGAACTGGCTTTGCTCCCTATGACTTAATCATAGTCCCACCTTTCTTTTGTCTCTCTATTCACCTCTCAGGACGAGTGCCATAATTTCATCAAAGTGTTAGTTCCCCGAAACGAAGACCTAGTGTTCATCTGCGGCACAAATGGTTTTAACCCTATGTGCAGATACTACAGGGTAAGTCTGCGGCTCAGTCTTAACATTGTAATTGTATATATGTGTGTGTGTGTGTGTGTGTGTATGCGCGTGCCTGCATGCGTGTGTGTATGTGTGTGTCATCACCCCACAAACTGGGGAACCCGTCGCTTAATCATGCTTCCTGCCTCTCTTTGTCCTTCAGCTAGACAACCTGGAGTTTGATGGCGAAGAAATCAGTGGCTTGGCAAGATGCCCATTTGATGCCAAGCAGACCAACGTTGCACTATTTGCTGGTATGAAAAGCCCACCAAATAATAAGTCAACATGATGAATGGCTCTTTCAAGGACCGTGGGGGTCTGGGATAA
The DNA here is from genome assembly GCA_015164015.2 of Brevimyrus niger. NCBI lineage: Eukaryota > Metazoa > Chordata > Actinopteri > Osteoglossiformes > Mormyridae > Brevimyrus > Brevimyrus niger. Next base: position 7,652,246 of record JAABNY020000008.1, on the reverse strand, counting down.
AAATGCTGGAGACTCTGTGAGGGGCCTGGCCCCCACCGCAGGCATTAATCATCATTTTATTACAATGATCAGAGCACAGCGGTGGCCATAGCAACCACAGCCCCATAGTGTCAAAGCTAGTAAATTTGCAGTTGTTTATCCTCTATTGAAGGCCTATTGTAGCAGATACAACTCAGTGTTCCACTTAATGCCACAACCTCTCCCACGTGTTGTCTTAGATGGGAAGTTATACTCGGCCACTGTGGCCGACTTCCTGGCCAGTGACGCAGTGATCTACCGCAGCATGGGGGACGGCTCGGCCCTCAGGACCATCAAGTATGACTCTAAGTGGTTAAAAGGTAAGGTGCTGCAGGGCAGACCATGTTGAGCTGGTTCTCTTACTCATTTTTGTAATTTATATCGCTAACAACCTCTGGATTGCGGCCTCTGAAAGCTTAGAAACATAATCGTACCTCAAAGTTGAAACTGTTTTACCTTGCAGGTTAATATTCCTTGTGTGCATTTTCCTGTCTGAAACAAAGCTGAAACTAAACGCTGTTTTTCAGAACCACACTTCTTACACGCCGTAGACTATGGGCATTACGTTTACTTCTTCTTCAGAGAGATAGCGACAGAGCACAACAGCCTGGGAAAGGTACGTGTTGAATGTTGTGCGTAAAATGCCAAAACACATCAACCCTGTAGTGTTGTATAAAAATTATTATATGCCTCTAAAGTACAACTATAAACACAAGCTTTGTATGCCTACTTCAGCCTTTTTCACAACCCTCTGTTCAGCGATAACAGATTGTCCCCAAAAGGTATTAGTATGCACTTCACTTACTGCAGCTTGGTTGGATTTTACCAATAGATCATTGTGGAAATTACCAGGTGGTTTTAAGGACTCTCTCTTAACCACAGACCAATAAATATTTCAGTCTAGCTAATGCTCTGAATAGTACCTGCATAGGGGTGGAGATTTGCCGTGTTGAATTATTAAACTTGTTGCACGCTTAATTCACGTTGTTAATTTAAGGCCTTAAAGCCGTAGTGTCTTCCTTCACTTTAACCCAGCTCGTTTAGCAAATTAGAGCACCAGTGTTTGATTAGTGAGTACTTAGCTCCGAGTTGTGGCACAAGCCAGTGACACAGCCCAGACTGGCTGCTAAGCATCTTCAAACCTTAAAGACCCAGTGATGTTGGTAGGATTGGCCTCTCTGCTTAATTGATTATTCCAAAGCTGGAAGATCTTCTAATGATGCAGACTCCTGACAGGTCACCTCCACTCTCATTTTCCTCTGGCTTTGAAGGCAGTCTTCTCCCGTGTGGCGCGCATATGCAAGAATGACGTGGGTGGATCCCAGCGAGTTCTGGAGAAGCACTGGACCTCCTTCGTGAAGGCCCGCCTGAATTGCTCTGTCCCGGGAGAATCCTTCTTCTACTTTGATGTCCTGCAGTCCATTACAGATATAATAGATATAAATGGGGTCCCCACGGTGGTTGGTGTCTTCACCACACAGCTGAACAGGTACCACCACCGCGCATCCTACCTTTAAAATATGATATTCAGCACCTAATTGGTTCAGTAGAAATTATTTTAAAGCTTGTATGTATCCATTATTCGAATTTTCACTTTCTTTGTTTTATAAATGCAGTATCCCAGGATCAGCAGTTTGTGCGTTTTCCATGGCTGATATAGAGAAGGTCTTTCGGGGTAGATTTAAAGAGCAGAAGACGCCTGACTCAGTCTGGACAGCTTTTCCTGAGGAGAGACTACCAAAGCCACGGTAGATAAAACACTAATGCGATACTGTTTGTTTGTGGTCTGAGCACTGAAACTGTTTAACCCCAGACTGCCCTTAGTAATCCGCTAACACCAAAGGCCCCAAGAACCTAAAAGTAAATGCATCCCTTCTTGTGCTTCCCCTCAGGCCAGGCTGTTGTGCAGGACGAGGGCCAGCTGAAGCTTACAAATCCTCCATCGACTTTCCAGACGAAACTCTGCTTTTCATCAAATCCCATCCTTTGATGGATTCCGCTGTGCCGTCAGTCAGGGACGAGCCCTGGTTCACCAAAACCCGTGTCAGGTCAGTTCCAGCAGGATGACTGTGACACTAAATTTCTTGGAGTTAAAACATCATTTGGAAGAGCTAACAAAAGGCTGTTTGTAGGTACAGGATGACTGCTTTAGCAGTTGACAATTCTGCTGGGCCCCATCATAACTACACCGTGGTTTTCATCGGCTCCGAAGCTGGCATCCTCCTGAAGGTCCTGGCGAAGTCCTCCACATTTTCACTGAACAACAGTGTGCTTCTGGAGGAGATTGATGTCTTCAACCGAGCAAAGTATGCTGGCACTTCCTGCACATCGTTGAAATGGTGTCAAGAATGGGCAACACATGTGGCAGTATGTTTGCATGCACAGCAAGTCAAGCTAAGGTTACAGCTCAACTACACCATCTGACTACTGTCCTTGTCCCAGTATACATGCATGGGAGAGGAATCAATTTATTGACCGATTATGTCCGGCTCCATGGTGATATGGCTGCTTTCAACAAGTTAGTATTGGGCTTTTTCCAGTTGACCTATTGCATCACACAAAAAAATGAATGTGTGGACAAATGAAGTGACACAAGCTTTAATTGCAATCTGGTCAGAAGATCCGATACAAGATCAGGACTGCTGAACAAAAAATAAAGTCTTTTGTATAATATACTATGACAGCAAGGTATTGGAAAGTTTTCAAATATTGCAATGTGATTTTGTTGTAATAAATATTGGGAAATTTATAAAACAAAAAAAAGGAGTGAACCCATCTAGAAGTGATGTAAACAGCAAGGATGAAAATGATTACGAATGTCTTGAAAAACGCATGCAGCGCTCATGCAAAGCTTGCTAAGTTTTACTTCCAAATGAGAGTAAAAATGTTTAGCAAGACTTAAACTCCCTATGCTATCATTTCCGTGCCAAACTGAATTTCGGTCTGACTAACACAATAATTCAAATTTTCTTAGTGTGCATGTAAACTGCTAAACAACATTTCCAGAAGACATTTTTCTAGAATACAACTGCTTATAAGCCTTGTTGATGGATGTTTACCACAAGGTATCCCATAGGATGATTAATATCCCACCTTAGTCGCTCTCCTTACTCTCCCTTTGTCTAGGTGCCTATCAAACAGCGAGGACGATCGGCGCATTCTCTCTCTGCATCTCGATAAAGAGAACCATGGCATCTTTGTGGCTTTCTCCAGCTGTGTCATCCGGCTGCCTCTTAGCCGCTGTGAACGCCATGGCTCATGTCATAAGTGAGTCCACTCAGCTTCATCGTAACAGAGGCTGCTTTGTCGTGATAAGAGATTCCAAAACTCCCTCCTTCTAAAGTAACCGTGAGTTTTAAATGACGTTGCTGATTCAGGTCTTGTATCGCATCGCGGGACCCCTACTGTGCTTGGACGACTCATGGCTCCTGTGAGAAGATCCAGCCTGGTGGGCTGTAAGTTCCTTCTGGATTTAATCTGGAGACCTCACTCCTTTCAACTGCCTTAAAACAGCTATATGAAGGTGCTGTTGCTTCACCACTGTGCCCAGTATTTGAAAGAGAACACATCTGTGATACAGTCCCCTAATATCTTAATATCTTGTTTCCTCTAAGCAGCTCAGGTTATGAACAAGATGTGGAGTATGGCAATACAGCACAGCTGGGTGACTGTCACGGTGAGAGTAAAACCATGCTTTACCTTGCAGAGATGCCCTAGGAATTCCCTGCTACATTTTTATGCACCTAATTTACAACTAACATCATAGTAATTACTCATAACATGCCATGCAAAGCTATCAGCAGACTCACAAGGATGACCTATTTCAAGTAAATGGTTTCTAGTTAAAAAAAAAAAATCCTTTTCTGTTGTACCCAACTGGCTTTGCAAAAGAATATGCTATGTGACGCATAATTACTTTTGAATTTAAAATAAAAATGCTGTTGGGTTTTCAGGCGTTTAGTTTTGAGCTTTTTTTGATTACTTTATACTGATTTCTTGTTCCTTTAATTCTTTTAGAATTTTTGGCTACTACATCTTCGCCAGATTACAAATCATTTGGTGATCCAACATCTGGTTAGTTTTACTTTTTTCCCCAATTGATTTCTTTCCTTAAGTTGAGTCTGTTTCTGCCCTCTCCACTCCATCGTCAACCATTGGTCGGCCATCTCTTGGCCATCATAACTGTAGTGGCAGGTGGGCGAGCTGCTTCATTGCACACCAGGCGCGATACGGTCCATCTCTACTGACACCAGCAGCATTTCCACCCCCCCTGTGTATATGCATCTTCTGCATGGCTTCCCATCCAGTTCTCTCTCTCCTTTGTGCACCTCATCAGCCGTTCTTGCACTGTGCACACATAGTCATTAATGAAGACAGACTTCCTAATCTTTTCTCTTGCTATTGACATGGTGTCTGGTACTGTTAGCAGAGGAGTGTAACGTATTGGCTACCCAACTAACATATGTTCTTTTTAGGGACAGTTAAATACTAGGTTGGTGCATAGCAGGCCTGTGCAATAGGCCGAAAATACTATAGTGACAAACTGTCCTAATAAAACTCTGATCATGCATATTTAAAAAAACGTGCCTTGTTCTAAGTGAACTAACCCACAGCTTACTGACCACATCATTAAGTTTGCACCTAACGCTGCTCTTTGCCTACCGTGCACACACTGTTTTTTTTTGTTTTATTTTTGGCTTTTTTTGTTGACCGTTTGTTTGTCACCACAGACATGGAGTTGGTTTCACCCTCAGTCACCTCTGTGGCATCTGACCCCATAGAATCACCTCAGATCATTGCCACTCAGAAACCTGAACTGTTTGGTTCAAGGAAATTCGTGCTTCGAGATGACCCAGCCACTTCACATTCTTTTGAATCATTACCAGGTGTCCTGCAGGGTAAGGCCTTTGCTGGGGGAGCTCTGCAGCTGAATGGAAATCCTGGAATAATAGCTGCCATTAGCAAGCCTTTGAAAGGGAGCCAGAATCCAGGACAGCACGCTACCCCATCTAAACCAGGGCCGGCTAGGGGTGAAGGATGCTGAAATACGTGCGATAGTCATGCAGCATTTACTAGACGTTTGTTTGTAATTATGTGTAATACAAGGTGTTCTTTCACCAAGGAATGCCATACACTGGAGGATTCTAATCGAGTGCATCAAGAATTTTGTGATCCAGGATTTCCATCAGCTGATATGGCAGTGGTTTTGTTTCTGCAATTTTCTTTTCGTGCTTGTATTTATGATTTATGTCTGCTGCTCCTGTTTTCTGTCCATGTTTTCTGTGCATCACTCCAGAGTTACTTAATGGGAAGTGATTTCCCTTAAACTTTCCTTTCTTTGGCCTTCTTTCCCTCTCACTGCCGTTAGACGCCTCTAACCCACAGTTGTAGAAAATTCCCAAAGGCCTGTTATACACTCTTCTCTGTTTTAGCTCTGAGGTCTGTGTAACACACTGCATTGTTAAATAACTCTTTGTGTCTGTGGAAACTAACAAATCTCAAATAGATAACGCTCAAGGTTTCTCCCCAGTTTTTGAACCCATTTCTAAAATGCAGTTTAAAAATCACGAAAACAGCTGTTTGGCAGGCTCTTGAACCTAACAGGGGTAAAATTGCTGTAGATTTTAAAAACTGCACATCAGAAAACGTATTTTCTCAAGTGGTGCGCAATTATTTCACAACGATGTATGTATTCACTAATCCACATACACAGCAACTCCCATTGAAGACTAGAATACGTCATGGAAAGTTCTAGTTTCTGGTTCACTCTTTGACTTTCTATGTAATTTGAAAACATATCCATGCAATCTGCATGTTACTAACTAATGGTATATTGTGTACTCCTTCAAATACAACTGTGATCTGCTTATCCCTTTCAAAAGGTAATGGCAGTAACAGATCTGTATATTGTTTAGTTTTTCCCCCCACAGTTCATATGATTTGTATTTAGGTAGATAGTTAAACACCAGGAAAATGCAGATAGGACACTGGCTAGCCAGAACTTGGAGAAATCTCACATATAAACGAATAAACCCTACGGCACTAATTTAATTAAATAATTAAAATTCTGCTATTTCTTTTTCAGGTATATGGGAGATTCAGTCTGGGGAATCAAACCAAATGGTCCACATGAATGTGCTGATAACCTGTGTGTTTGCTGCCTTTCTGCTCGGGGCCTTCATAGCTGGAATGGTGGTGTACTGTTATCGGGATGCTTTCCTACGGAAGCCCAGGAGGGTCCACAAAGATGCAGAGTCTGCCCAGTCCTGCACGGACTCAGTAGGCAGCTTTGCAAAACTTAACGGGCTGTTTGATAGCCCTGTGAAGGAGTACCAGCAAAGTATCGACTCGCCTAAACTTTACACAAACCTGTTGAGTAATGGAAAAGATACAGCAACTGGCGACACAAAGACAATTATACTAAGTAGTCAGGGTCAACCCCCAGAACTGGCTGCGCTCCCCACCCCAGAATCTACACCCGTTCTTCAGCAGAAGGGCCTGCAGCCAACAAAAAATCAATGGGACAAGGCCCACTGCAAGATCAGCACACCTCGGAAAGACTCTGCAGCCAAAAGCCCCCAGTACTTCTCATCCAGCCCGCCCCCCCACTCAGCTATCGGGCAGGCCCACATTCCCAGTGCAGTTGTTCTTCCTAACGCCACCCACAGCTACCAGGCCCTTTTCGCCGGTGCAGATGTGCCACACCCGGAGCGCAGAGTCCAACATGCCGAGCACGGTGCCAGCTCCAGGTCCAGCCGAAAAGAGCACAGGCGCTCAGTGGATGCAAGGAACACCCTGAATGAACTCCTGAAGCACCTGAATGAAAATGAAGGCACCAACATGAAGGCAATTCTCGCAGACGTGCCCAAGTCTCGGCAGAACGCGATGGATGCCATGGGTATGACGGAGATCCCTCCAAAAGTCCCCAGCAGAGAAGCATCTCTGTACTCGCCATCCTCGTCCCTCCCCCGGAACAGTCCGACGAAACGGGTGGATGTGCCCACCACGCCAACCAGCCCACCGGGACAAATGAACACCTTAGAGAGACAGAGGGGTTACCATCGGAGCTCGTCACAGAGGCACTCTATATCAGCACCTCCAAAAAGCATGAACTCCAATGGAGCTGCTGTGTCACGGCAGTCCAGTATCAACAGGGGGGGTTATATGCCCCCCACACCTCCTTCAAGAATGGACTCGCATGCTGCAACGGTAGCGGCCCACCCTCAGCCCTCTGCGTCTAGACAGAGCAGCTACAATGGGCAGGGCTCTCTGCCCCAAATGGGGGTCAAAAGGACCCCATCTTTAAAACCAGACGTTCCTCCAAAGCCCAGTGGTTTTGTGCAACAGACTACACAGACGAGAGCTGTGCACAAATACAGCTACTGAGGACCACTAGACAATTCCTTGCATTCTAAAGAATGACGGATGTTATAACATGGACCTAAACAGGGCTGTCCTAATGTCGCTGGGACACCCAACCGACCTGGAGTATTTGAAAAGGAAAAACTTTACCAGTGGCTGAGAAAGCTACTTTCCAGCAGTACTACTTGTTTTTGTTTTGTTGAACATCTCTTGAAACATACACCTTACGGCGTATTAGAGGTTTTCCTTAAGAGCTTCAGGACATGTATGGTCGTGGCATCTGCCACACCGCTGTGTCTGGGGGGGAGAACACGCTGCATAGAGGAGCCAGACCAATAGCTTCCTGCAGGTTCGCCTTTCCCAGGTCGGAGATTCGCAACATGGATATACTTGAAAGATGGGTTCCATTACACTGCCACTGAGCACTGTCTTCCCATTAAAATGTGAACTTTGCTAAATGAGAAAAGACGTACAGCTTAGTCAAGTGCCCCAGGAGAAAAGGTGAAGATCTAATGCATTGCTGTACATAAAAAGTATGACCTTGTCTTAGAGATGTACCTGTGGAGTACTGACAGATGCTGAATTTTGGACATAACTTAATGAGCAGATTCTTATCCACATTTTAAAGCACTCAGAAAATAAGAGGCACTTATGCTATTGGATGTGCAGTCAGTCAAAAAGGGAACAACTTGTAGCTGCCAGGCAAAGCTGCTGCCCAAGGTGTATTACAATAAACGTACTTGCTGCTATTTGTTTCAGACTAGGGAGCATTTCTCATGCTTATTTCTGACTTGTGTTGTTTGCTTTTTGGTTTTTCGAAGCAGTCTCTAAAGTGGAGGCTTTGATGCCAAATTAAATGAACGTTTATGCACCATCCGTCTTGGGTGTCCATGGTGGCCGGAGGAGCGGGCTAATGTAGCAAAATTAATGTGTCGTCTTAGACACAAAGGCAGGTGATGATTCATTAGGGAACAACTATAGGAACATGTAGGACGGAAGGGTTTCTAGTAGCCTGTTTGAACATTGCCTTTGAATTCATTAGTTATGAATTATTGGCACTGGTAACAATCCTTGAGGAGCATAACACTGTAGCTATGCATGCCAAGTTACAACTCTCCCCAAGTTTTCCCATTTCTCATGCAACACTGCAAACAAAAAGATAGATCTCTAATCATTCAACTGCATTTTTTTTTATTTTTTTTTATTATTTTATTTTTAATTTTATTTTTTTACATACAAGTGTTCTATACACGATCAGAATGAACTGCTAACAATTATCCTGTGTAAGGTTATTGTGCAATCACGAAAAAAATAACCAACTTATCCTAAAGAGTCATGCCGGTAATGACCATTTTGTGCGTGTATAAATATATGTATATATAATATAAATATTTTTTGGCAAGTTTACCTGGATCTGTGCATTTTGTGCCTTATTCAATGAATAACCATGGATATTGGATTACTCACGGAGATCAAATGGTCTAGTATTCCCACTGGGTCTGTTTTGCCAGAGATGTGAGGTGTGTCAGGACCAGTCCAAACCCCATCCTAGAGTTATTAAAAACAGAAAAAAAAACATTAATTAACAAACATTCCATTTCAGGACAAAAACCGGCTAGCCTAAAGACCTGCATACTATTTCACTAAGTTCCTCTGCTTTCAAAATTTTTTTGTGTATTAGGTCTGTTCTTCAAGACAGTGCTAATTTGCAACACTAAAGTGCCATGTATTAAACATGTTATGATAACAGGATGGAAGACAGACTTGTTCCCAACTCACCCCAGGCTGTTAACCCTTAAATTTGCCATATATATTACAAAGAAATGTTTTTTCAAATTAAAATGTTTTTTTTCAAGTGATATTCAAGTTTCAGTTCAACTGCAAAAAATCAGTTGTGGTTCTCTAATACAATGAAAATTTTCAGAGAGATAACATGGCTGAAAAGGAATATTTCATTGATGTGTTGCAGGGATAGACAGATCAATTCCAACAGTGGAAGTTCTTCCACGTGGATACACATAAGCTTAGCAGGTTTAAAAGGAATGTTCAAACCTAAACAATGTTCCTAAAATTTCATTACGTTGTACTTTAAGAGAGATTGGTTTGTCTATATAAGCCCAAAGGTACATTTTGTTTACAACAAACAAGGAATTAATAATTACCTATTCTTTCAATTCAGCTATCACCATCTGCTGATCAGTTTTTGTACACAGTGAGTGCTGTACACGTATTCCATTCCCAGAACTTCTGTAATGTTGAGCTGCCTTGTATTTTGCAGCATGGATTCCAGATGTTGCAGTTTGATTTCTCCGAACCTTTACATTTCATTTACAATGCCGCTTTTGTGTGCAGATAAACCAATTGTCAGTTTCATTTCTAATACTGTCTAAATTGGCAGATGAGATAAAGTTGTATGTTTTGCAGAGTATTTTAATGTGTAGATATGTTGTAAACCTGTACTGTGAATGTGTAAATAATTATGTTCATTGATTTTTTTTTTAACACAGCATGTATAGTTGAAATAAAACACTACTGCACATAATTTAATTCTGAAAGATTTTAAGTTAATGCATTACTATATTACTACGTCATATA
>JAABNY020000008.1:7618364-7642172 GCA_015164015.2 Brevimyrus niger | reverse complement strand
ATATATGACGACACACTCAGTTGGACATTTCACCTATAAGTTTGTTGTTAAGGCATGTTGTTATGAATCCATATTAAAGCTGGGAGATGCATTTAAAGCTGAACTATGAATTCACAGCAATGAAGTACCCAGATACTGAAAAAAGATAAGCTGTCAGTTATTGGTTTTAGAAAGCTCTGACAATATGGTCCTACACCATATTTACAACGTGCTCCGTTGGTGTGAACACACAAGTGTATTGCCTAGTAGTACTGCCTCAGATCTGCTAGACTATTCAAGTGTAACAGCCAAGGGAACCATCTTTATCCATACAGCCTCGACGCACATGAAGCTTCAAGACTCTTTCCGTCTTTTCCCTATACACCGTCTGAGAAATCACGGTTAATGGAACAGTGGCAACCTTTGCAATATAGCAGTAATTTAGAGACATCTGCACCAGTCTCCCAGACCTTGCCCCCCCCCCGGCAAGGTCAGTGTGAGTTTCCCTGTCCTTCAAGTACAAACCAAGTCAATCAAGAAAGCTATTTCCTAGGGAGGGAAATGAGGACATAAAATGCCATAACAAGCATTTGAGGCAAATTGACTGCACAGCTAAAAATAGAGCATGAAAGCATCCAGCTAAACAAAAACAAAGATGCACATAATTATTAACACAAAAGGCAAACCCATCTGCACAGCATCTTTCCAAATATGACGACGACACTGAAAATAATACACGCCCCTCGGACGTCGATGCTGCACCACTTGGTTAAAAAAAAAATAACAAAAGATGAATTGGGAATGTTTTACAGACCAAACCTTTATAGATAAAGGGCCAGGCAAACCTCTGAGGCTCCGACTGCATCTGGCCCATGTTCTCTGCTCGCCAGAGACTTAACACTTGGCAGAGTTGTGATTTGGCATTTAGACAAGGACTAGAGGGTGGAGCCGAAGAAACACTCCACACACACATAACATACGGCGACCATTCTGGCTGGTCAAGAATGAGAGTTCGGGAGGTTCTCGGCTATTCTGTTTTGAGCCATTGTGCTGCAGTTAAGCCACATTGTTAATTAGCCTCCAAGCTCTGAATTCCACATCACTGCATTTTTCACTGTTCAGCATTAAAATAACACGCTTGTGATGTTGCAATCAATCACTATCCTCATGTTTAATTTATTTTAATGATATAAACAAACATGGCAGGTGGATAAACCACGAGTGGGCTTTAATAAGCATCTGCGGCTTGTTAAAATGCCATGCAGTTTTTAGAGACGCTGATACCAAAGAGATTAATAGCATAATTTATGTGATCACCATGTATTGTTAACACTGTATTCATTGTACAAGTTGCTAATGTCTGGACACACACACAACATGAAATAACATGAACTATAAGAATTCGATCTAAATGAAAAAGTCTGCAATATATATATATATATATATATATATATATATATATACACACACACAATATATATATATTTATATATAAAAACACATCAAAGTAAAATGAAGAACAAACACTCCACTTGGCAATGTGTGCCAGTGTAAGAGAAAAGTAAACCCACACACCTCAGTCAGCTTCCGATAAAGTGGAGGGCACTCTCCTAAGAATAGCCACCACTCTGTTCAAGCCTGCCATGCAAAACCACCTTTGCCGCCCCCCCCTCCCAATTGGTGGCTCCATAGTGGCACAAGTGGCCCTTCATTTACTTTATCCAAGAGGTTTTGAGAAATCACACCTCGAGGTAATTAAGCCCCCCTACCCCCCCCCCCTCACTGCACCCCCCCAAGCTCCTCTGGGCATTCACATGACCGCTGTCCATTGTGGATGCTTGTCACAGTGCCGTCATCTGATTCGCATGCAGGCTGCAAGGCCCAGTGCCCTCATTCCCCCCGTCCCAACTGCCCCTCCATCAGATATATCAATACTGGGGGGGGGGGGTGCAGAGCAAACAGTCCAAGCACTCAGTAGTCCTCCTGGTTTATTGTTTCGCCATGATTGCTTCAAACACTGAAAAAGACACTTTGTTTGCCCAAAAACAAGTGAGGTGAGAGAATGGATGTCCAGAGCTAAATAGCTTAAGGTTCATTTAAAGAAATTTCAAGTGGATTTCAAACAGAAGCAGCCCAAGCCACTGAATCATTCATTTAAATAAATAAAATAATTAAGTCAGAGTTACAAAAAAAATTAGGCTGGGGTGCAGAACGTATAAATTAGAGGAGCTGGTGGAGCAACATAGTGCTGTCACTCTCTGTACTATCCATTTCCCAATCTTCAAGTGACAATGGTTAAAAGGATCACACTATACCTGCCAGGGCTGTCTCTCTCAGCTCCATCTTACTTTGAAAACCTCCTTAATGACTTTCTTCCTCGAGATTAAAAGGTAGCAATTATCTCAAAATTTGTGCTGCACAAGTTCTGTTCTGTCTGAAAGTACTTCGTATCTGAAACCTTTAATTACAATTTGACATGCTGATTATAAAATGGTGTCTGAGGGGAGCTTTGAAGAGAGCACTTGGACAGAACATGTTTTCAGCATTTCAGCTGTCAGGACTGTTCCAACGAAATGAGTTTAATATCCACTTGAAAGTGGGAAAAATGAAATAGAAATTTGCTAAATATTTTATTCTTGACATAAGAAGTAGAAGATTGATGTAAGAAAAAACTCTTTAACAAACAGCAGTAAAATCTCTGTGTCAAGTGACTATTTCTCTAAGCCTCTTATGGTATGACAGCAGGGAGTCTATCCTAAAATGTGTACCTTTACTAGCTTTATTCCACTTAACCACTTTAATTCCTCCTAAACATTAGGATTCCATAGCTTGGAGAAGCATTTAGATTGCAAATCAGGACATAGTGGCAGTTAATATTTTCAATTTAATTGAAAACTTCAGCACAGTAAGGATTAAGGGTCTGTGAGAAAAAGATAATTAAGGTGCACAAAGTTATCCAAGGGGGCACTCTATGTTTAGTCTTTACTACTTGAAAAACAGCACAAAGACCAGAGAGTCTCAGAACTATGCAACTATTTGAAAGCACGAAACCGTGGAATATCCATACATGTAGTTTCATCATGCCTGACATGCCACCAAGGAACACCATACCACGGAATTAGAACATCTTTTCAAACCTGGAGGCAGAGCAGAGTGAAAACTCAATTCAGTTTTTCAGATTTTGTTTGATTAACAATACAATATGCATTGCACATTTTTTTTCTATTGGTGTATTACAATCCAGTTTTCTGCCTTTGAAAGGGTCAAGTCATGAATCATCATGCTTTAAAAATGACTGAAGTATTGTAGATCATTAAGAGTACAGAAATTAGTCAGTGTCTTGATTCTTATTTCTAGCACAGCTGATATAGGATTCCCAGTCATCATTGCTACAGGATGGTTTTGACCATTCTGAACCCCTGTCCTAACACAGGGCCCCAGATGGTGACTAAAATGGTTGCCAGTGGGATATGATTTTTTTTATTCTGCAGCTAGTTTTTTTCCCCCATTACAGTCGCCAATGCTTTTCCATCACTAACAACAACTGGACTGTATCCATTTAAGGTACAAATGATAGAATTTATTTATGGACTAATATAGTATAGTCCTAAGCAATTGACTTGTCCAGTTAAATGTGCTTTAAGCATTAAACTCTAGGGGACAATGCACATGAAACTTCCATATAGTGCATTTTTATACGTATTAACACAATTCTGTGTCTATTACTGCTGAGGCCATCCTTTGTGGAATGTTTCTGTCATTTATTCTTCTGTTATTATGTATATGACAATGCAGAAGACAACAGTAAGCAGGTCAGATAGGGGAAAGAATGTTGAGTGAATTTCTGAAAAGGAACAGGACACTATCGTGGATAAAGCACAGCTCTCCAGGTTTCGCTGTATCCCATAAAACAAATGACATCCAACTGATGTCAGAGCAGATATACAAACTGGGATTAGAGCCAAAATTCTGCCTGAGATGGATGTGCCGTTCATCAAAGACAGATATATCTGTTTTCCCAAAATTATGCCAGGAATGTGTGTTTGCTTATTTCACTTCATACATTAATGTAAACACAGTATTTACAAATATTATATTATATGTGCATAGAATATTTGGAGATGCCTAATGAACATTGTTGCAATCCAAACCAGGGTATAATCTAAAGTTAAAAAAAGAAGTTCCTGAAAGCATCTACGTCAGACTAGGCCAATTCTTGTGTCTCTAACTCTACAAGGCCAACAAGAAGCTTATTGTTCCCAGCAGGCTAATTGCTACTTGTATATCCAGTGCAAATCCCACAGGGACAGGCAATAGTTAAGAGTATAGACCCAAGAAGGGCTACATTGGGCACCCCTATGGCTAGAATACCGACATTCATCCAAGGAAATCACCCCAAGTGAAAAACAAAACCAAGCAGCTTGCTATGCCCATCACTAACTGAGGCACAGGACACACCTTTCCCATCATCTGCCTTGGATGAAAGAGGTACTGGAGGAGAGGGCACCCATTTGTCACTTGTGACAGAGTGGGCATGTTGCTCTCGCAGAAATTCTATTGCATCTTTATTGCCTTTATAACATTTATTTTCTTCAAAAAGAGTCCTATGCACAGGCCTCAGGGGCATACGAATCGCAATGTTTGCTTCATTCCTCACCTTAAGAGCTATATCCCTACATTAACCGTCTGGGACTCTAAACCAGGTGCTGGCATTTTAGATGTGTGCTGCACACACACATTTTGCATGAAGAAATACTACACATCCTCAATGACACAGACACATAAGATCATCTGTAATGTACATCGGTGATAAAAGCTCCATGCTGAAATGCTACAGATGGGGTTCACAAGTACACAAACTGCTTCCTCCACAGCTATACACTTCACTGCAAGGGGCAATAAATGCAGTGTTTAACCTGGCTCACAACCTGCAATAAATGTAGTGTTTAACTCCTTGAACTACTGAATTTTTCAGTTACTTAGATGCTCTTACTGAGTGATGGTGAAATTAAGCTTCATAAACTGATTTGGTGAATTTTCTGACACCACTATAAGGGACTTTTTGTTCAAAAAAGGACTCTCAAAGCATGCCCCAAAGCAAACCAAAAGCATCAGCTAGGGGTAAAAAAGAAGAAAAAAAAATAAAAAAAAAACAGCAAATGGTGAAGCTTCATTTGGCCATCATTACTTTTATTCAAAGCAAATAATTTGAATCCATTGAGAAAGTTTTACTTCAGTAATTGTATTAATTTACAGCTGATCCAGGGGAGTGGACGCCAACTGGCAGACTCCAGTCTGTCTCCAAACTATAACTTATCGATCCGGGATTAAGACTTATTTGTTTGTGCAACGATTGAAAAAATATTTCATGGATCTTTTTCAAACAATGCACACAGATTGTATCGGTGAAGATCTTGAATTGAGGAGATTTTGAAATAAACTGGACCAAAACTGAAGAAGCACCACATAGTGATAGCAAAGAGAAAAACCGCCTCAGACACTTATCCCTTCAGCTCAATCTGGTGAACCAATTACACTGAGATTAAGTTGAAAGTTTGGCTTCTAATAACATTTTTTTTTTAGATGTGGGGAAATTGTATGGGGGTTATTGTGGTTATTGTAGAGATTGGTAGGAGAAGTAGGGATTAGATGGTGGGGGGTGGTGGTGGATGAAGGAGCCATCCAGGGAATACGCTGCTGTTCCGACAACATCTAGTTACAATTGCAATTCAAGGTAATACTACAGCATGGCTTTGCCTGGGAGGTAAACAACAAAACCACGAGGCTGCCTGCTGCCCCTGACAAACATCACTACTCCTGTTATTTAGCTGCAATGCAGACACTTATCAAATGTGGCGCACATCTTTGAAATTCTAAGCTACTGCACAGTTTAGGCAGCTGGGTCTTTCACCGACATCATTCAAACTACCGTCTCCTGGGCTTTAAATGCAAAACCGCTGCATCCATTTAATCCTGCAAGCCCCAAGTCAACATTTTACATGTACGCAGCAAACAAAGTTTGTGCACATGGATAACGGCATTTCATTTCGAAAATCTTGTTGAGCCCAGGAGGAATTAACCGGTACAATCAGAAGATACCGTACTGAAGAACTGGGCCTGCTCATCTCAAACAGGGCTATGCAAGTCCACCGTATTCACAAGTTCCCTTTGCCAAGTCTGTCATGAAAGTGCTGCCACAGCAAAGGTGATTTCACTCGCTATATTCATTCTCTGAACACTGTTCTTTTGTGTCATACCAAGGGTCGACCCAGCGTCAACAGAGCTTGATGGACAAAGAATTAGACTTTGTCAGTCCCAAGCCATCCGACAGCATTGAAGTTTCATTCAAATAAAGTGCAAGTAAACAAATTTCATATACCTGGTTCTGTGTTCTCGGTGTGACTTAATTTACATCAACTAGTTTTTTAATGTTCTAGTCAGACTGGCAATACCCCTATTTAAATGAAAGCTCAAAGGATTGTGTCAGCGTTCTATGTGGATGGCACTGCCTGGTCTAACGAAAGGCTTCTTACTGGGGTCCTCATGAAGAGGGGAGCTAGTTATACACATACGACTGTAAGCATATGATCATATATAAATAGGAACCTCTCCAGGAAGGATAAATTAAAAGTAATAATAGCCCACTGTCATTAACAATACTGCATTTGAAGGAATTTCACATTTGTTCATTGTCACATTGTCACTCATTGTCATTTGTCTGCTGTCAAAGTAATGGCTTTGATACAGAACCCAGATATGCATGACTATGATTATACACCACTTACGCAACACAAAATAAGCATAATTACTGCAAGAAGGTAGGAGAAACAAACAATCGAAAACTCAGCTTAGAGCTTAATATAGTCAAAATACCTATACCAGTCAGAACTGCAGTTATGCACCTTTCAAAAATTTAAGTCTAAAAACTTTTCAGCAGAAAAAAAAACATATTACCAGTTCCTGATGTCTTTTGAATGAACCAACAACACTGGAGAAAATAAATATTTGCGAACAATTTAGATTAGTCAATGATTTTGTGACGGAAAGGCGGAGCAAAAAAACTCTTCTGTGACTGTAGGACAACTGCTTTCACTTTCTATGTAAAAAAACCCCCCAAAAAATCATTTTAAACAGTACATAAATTCTTGGCACAAATAAGACCAAAGCTGTAGGTGAAATGAAAAGTAAGTGTTTGAGTTACTTGGGTGCAGTCTTTTGTTATCAGGGAAATGACAGCAGAGTCCCAGTTGCTGGCTGAGAGGCCCATCCATCCACCACCATTCCGACTGTATGGAGGGGTTGGTCATTAATTTGAACAGCAAATATGAATATTGCAAATATGTTAAAGGGCAAACATAAAATGAAGCAGGACAGAACTGCAGCAAGTATCTTTTTTTTTCTCTAAACGTATCTAAACCAAACAAAAAACACTTATTTGAGAAAAAAATCATGGATAGATTTTTCTGTCCGGCACAGCAAAACGTCACCACAAGTCGCCATGTCACATGGAACAAAATCTATGTGAGAGCAAGACGACTGGAGACAGACCAAGCACAAACTGGAACCGCCTCCGTGACGATACAACTTTGTCCTTATTGGCTGAAGATTTTAGTCACATGCATGACGTTTGTATCTCAGGAGGTTCCAATGCATTATCATTTCTCCCGAAAAGCACGTAAAGCAGTGAGAATTGGTTTTTAGCTAATTTACCTGGTAAAATAAAATTAAAATAAATTACACAAATGGTCTAACAGTACACGTAAGTTAGTGGTTTATTTATTGTTAGTTACTGTAATGTTGCGCTGCTTTGTTTAATCGTCCTGTCTGTGAAGAAGGCATTCAAGTAATAATTGCATTGTACATAACAATAACAATGCATAACAATAACATTTTTGAATCCTTGAAATACGTGTATTTGATCTTTTTCCTGGCAGCTATCTTTTTACACAGAGCCACTATACACAATAGTTTTATTCACTGCTAGTTTGTATCAGGAGCTGGTAATTGTAAAAGAAGTAATGTGCATGCAGGCAATATTTGTATAGATTTATCTACACCCTTCAGGCAGTGCTGCCATTGCAATCAGGTCTCAAAGGCTATGAGGAGTAGAAGTTGTCTGACTTGGCTCCAGCCAGTTTATACTCAGCAGATCGCGTTCCACATCGCGTCAGCTGCAGACAGACCAAAGCCCAATTCGAACGCACCCAGTGCTTCTTTAAGAGAGAATAGGCAAAATTACGTCGTCGGTGATTGGCTGTTGTGCTGGCTTTCAGTAAACCTCTGCTCGATAGGCCATCGAGTTGTTTGTCTCAGCGCATTCTCTAAAACGGAGCAAACTTAGTTGATCGAGATTCATAGTCAGTGTGTATCATCGTGATCATCCTCATTTTATCAGTAAACAATCAAGATCGTTTTATCGCCCAGCACCAGTTTGCATGTGTGCACTTTGGACTCCTTTCTTCACCAGCTAAACATCAATACATGTCATAACGTGCAGTGAGCCCCTGTTACTGGCCAGCTGAGGTGGTCGCAGCACAGGCAGACTATAGCATTAACCTGGCTCAGGTTCTCATTACTTTTTAACTTAGACAAGTTCAGTCCATCTCCAACATACTGTATCACTTGCTAACTTTTGGTCAGGCCCTTATTTTGAATCTTCCCTCTGAAAATGCACGAATATTTGCTCCATCCTGACAGACTTAATTCCTACGTGTCTGCATATTATCATTTCACATACAACTAGGGTGACCACCCAATCCATGTGAGGAGAAACACTAGGAGCTAATTCAGTTTTTACAAACTACTTTAATGAAAGGCTCCCCCTACTCGATTAAATTGTTTGGTTTGTCTTGTATTTTTACTAGTTTGTTTCCTCAATTGAAAGACTCATCCAGCTGTTTCACTTTAACATTAGTGACACATGCATGATTATAGGAAACTGACCAATCAACATACAGCAACACAACACACAGTAAGTCTGTGGCTAAGGGCATCTGCCAAATGCTGTAAATGTAACTTGGTGCTTAAATGAATTCCAGGTCTTTTTAATTGAAATGGTTAGAATGGTAGTTTGCAAATCCTGTCATAGCTCATAGTGTCCCTCATGACATGGATTGGGTGGTCACGCTACATACAGCACATCTCTTAATAAATAGTACATCAAAAGCCACACAAGACTAAAATGTATTTTCATACTCTGTAGGCACCCGCAAACACTTTGCTTGACAGCACAACGTAAAGACCAGGCTATCAGTTTTCAGCCTTCACCTTTGACAAACATGGCATACCAGCAAAAGTCCTCTCCCTGCATACTTAGTGTCTTGTTGATATGCATGTTATTTTCTGGTAACAATGTCTCCATGCACCAAGGCGCAGTGTGCTGTGCACAGCTACTGGTTAACAGAGTTAGGGCGTCCTGTAAATTCAGCACAAAATAGATGCACAAAAGCAGCACAGGAAACAAAACTGTTATGTCAGAAACAAAAGGAATTTTACATAATTGGCATTTACTAGGGTATTTTAATATGGGGTGCCAATGTAGAATAAAGGTTTGTGTTTAGTTTAGCAGACTTGCATGTATTCTGCCACCATCAGCGCTCTCACGCTTTTTGGGAACACAAGCGGAATTATCAGCATTTCTTGCGTTAATTTATAAGATTTTTTAACATATGGGTTCTGACAATCTATCTCCAAGAATATGGTCTTCTCTGGGTATCAGATATCAGATTTAGATGCCGACAAAGAAGAGGAGGGATTTCAATTATAAATAATCAAACACCTGACTCCAGTTGTAACATCTGCTTGTAAATCAATCGGCACTAAATGCATTACAATTCAATTTATTTAAAAAAGCCAGGGAAATTAACTAAGTTTAAATTAAGCATACCACCAACACTCATCCGTCCATCCGTCCAATCCATCCATTTTCCAACCCGCTTATCCTACTGGGTCGCGGGGGGTCTGGAGCCTATCCTGGAAGCAATGGGCACGAGGCAGGGAACAACCCTGCACAGGGGGGCAGCCTATCGCAGGGCACACTCACACACCAGTCACCCACACATGCACACCTATGGGCAATTTAGCAATACCACCAACACCCACCTGCATAATATTCCTTGCCCTATAACAGATGGCATTTTGCAATATATAAGTTGAATTTGCGCCTAAATTGAAAAAATAAACTATTGCTCCATAGTTTTTAGTCATTATTAAACAGACACAACCGTGCAAACAGAAAAACAAAAAAGTAAATTAGTTTTTAAAATGGTAATTAATATATCCATAAATATAGTCAATAGGCATGAAGTATAAGATCCTGAAGGTAAAACCATGTCCCCTTCAGACAGATGGCTCCACCATACAGGTGGCCACTGGCTCGAGTGTGACAGGGCAGCTGATTCAGCACAATGAAAATTGATTAAAAAAACAGTGAAAGCCTTTTTGCTTATTCAGCAGGACAAAAAGAAACACATCACAAAAACAAACAAAACAAGACGGGTGGCCGGGTTGTTATGAGTGAGTGGAGGATGCGGAGGAAGCAGTGCTTACCCTGGACAGACAATGCAGGGGGCACAACCCACATCCCCCCCTCAGACCGGCCTGCCAACACAAACAGCGTAGCCAGTTCTGAGCTCCGGCAGAGTCACAGTTCCCTGCTGGCCACAGCCATTGAGCCAAGCCCCAGGGAGGTACCCTTCATCCCCTATGCTCCACATGCGGACACAAAGCGGGTCTCCGTCTGTTCGCTGCCTGCCCTGTTCACCACATGCAGGGTCGCTTGGCTTTTGTCTACTCTGACCCTAGCTATGGGTCAATTACTTAGGACGTAAAGAGGGGATCGATGCAAAACAAAAAGATAAATCAAAACCGGTCTGACACAAATGTCTGCTCAGCACAAAGACACAGTTAACAGGCAAGCATAATGTGAAGACATAATTCATCAATTACTGAAAATTATAGTATGGATCATTCTGAGAAATTGGAGAATTTTTTTTAAAGAAAAATAAAGCTACAAAAAAAGTCCTTGTTTTTCTGCAGAGCAACTGACATCACCGTAATATTTTAGGTATCTTAAAAATGTCATATCTTGCTCAGATTTTACCATTTTCCTCAAATACCATAAGCTTCCTCATTACAGTAACAGTTTTAAGATCAAATAGCGCCACATTTTTTACAAAATGTTCAACTTTATTGAATGTAACCCACAATACATACTGAATTTGATAAAATGTGCATTTTTGCACAATTTTTTTCAGCAGTTTAGTAATTTTTTCCCCTAGTATCTTACACTGGATTTCACAAAACACTTCTGTTTATTACAGAAATAAATGGCAATAAAACCGAGTATCTACCATCAATCAACAGCTTAAATAATGAAGTTGTATAATTTGAGTCTATTTTTAATTTCTTAAATTAGAGAAAATTGATATGTTATGGTAATGAGTTTTTGAGAACCGCCCATATTTCAGAGCAATGCTTCTGAGAGCGAACAGCAGGGAATTCACCGTAACCTTATCAAAAATTACTGACAACTGTAAGGATAGCTGCAGCTAAAAACCGGACCCCCATCCTGATCCACGCAGAGACCATAAGAAATATATCTGGCCAGTGGGTACTCAGTTTAATCAGTGCACTCATTTGCATTAGGCCACAAATTCCTTCAGGATTTAAATGCGCTCTCTCCTCACAGTGTGGACAGCTGGCACTGAGCTAATCTGACATATGGAGTACCTCAGACTCACAGCAATACACTATCTCTCAGCATTTTCACAGTGTCCAAAAGAGGGGGGGGAAAAACTTGCAATTAAGAAAAGATGCAATTAATTAGCAGCCCTGAAGCAGCACCAGTACAAATCGATGGGACCATGAGCAGGACAGGTCGTTTTCCTTTGCATTGACATTTTAAACTAAATATCTTTAGTTGGGGAATTATCAGCAAAAGTGCAACTATTTCTTTAGGTATTTTAATACTTATTTCTGTTATGCAAGTAAAACCAGGCAGCAAACTCATATTATGGTGATACTTTCAGACAAACAATGCTTTGCAATACAGAAATTCATCCATCCATCCATCCATTTTCCAATCCGCTTATCCTACTGGGTCGCGGGGGGTCCGGAGCCTATCCCAGAAGCAATGGGCACGAGGCAGGGAACAACCCTGGACAGGGGGCCAGCCTATCGCAGGGCACACTCACAAGTACACAAGTGCTTTGGCAGTCAAGTGAAGCCAAATCAAATGTACAGGCCAAAGCGCCAGTTCATCATGCATCAACACAAGAAAAAAAAATCAAAACCAGCTTAAAATGTTAATGGATACAGAAACCAAACACCCCTGAATAAATGTAAGAATTTGCTATCAGCAGTAATGAAAATATCCTACCAGGAACTAGTGTGCGTGCTCCTGACAGATAAACTAAATTATTTGCCGTCTTTTATTTTTGGACTGCTGTGCCCCAGGGGCTGTTATTTCTGTGCCGAATGTTTGTGCCTGACATGGTGGTAGGGTGGTGTACATTTCACAGATAACTTAAGGCGTAGAGAAAACGCAAACACCACCTGCTCATCCAAGCATGTTTTTGACAGACTCCACTGCCAGCTGTCAGAGCCAACATAAAAATTCAAATAACTCCTAACATTAATAATAATAATAATAATAATAATAATAGTACAGTATTTTATACTACTGTATGTGTTACACTTTGGATACACCAGAGCTAAAAACGAACACTACAAACTTGAGGTAAACAACAGCTTTAGTGACACCTAACAAAGTGCCAGCAGCCCCCACCGAATACAACACATCCAGATCCTCTGTTCTTCACTGGCCAATACAGAGGCACTGTAAAAGCCTTGTCCGTAAAGGCCCTAAATGTGTTCTTCTGAAGCAGTTACATAATGCAAAAAAGGGTCATTTGTAAACCTATTTAACAGATCCTTGACATACAGATAGAGGGATTTGTTTCCCTAGTCCAAAACAACATTATTATTAAGTAGTGATAGGGCAGCTTCCGGCACAGCAGGGTTAGAGATGGCCAGGGAGAATAAGGCAGGGCCTTACTGTGCTCATTTTCATCCAACACCTTGGTGCCCCAGTCAGCTGATATGGTGGTCGCATTTGACCTTAAAGAAAATATATATTGAAATGACAATTTTAGTACCCATTCTACAAAGGTGACTCCAGGAAACCTGAAGGATCCCATATACTGTGTGCTGGTTGACTCACGCAATGAACAAATGACACGAAGACAACAGCTGTAGATCTGAATGCGTTTCGGCTGAGTTCCAGGCAGGGCAAGCACCACCATCCTCAATCTCAATACCCTATTCATAGTAGAGTTCTGAAGATTAATGAGACATACTGTAACCAGTCCAGTTAAATTTGTGATTGTTGTAAATTGTCGTACAATGACAATACAAATCAAAAGCTTAGGACTCAACAAAACTGTTATCTGCCTAAAAAAATGGTAAAATTGGATATCATTCACTATAAAAAAAGATACTTGCAGTTTTTACCTTTTTTTCCAATAAATAACCACTTTCAATAGTGGCTGATTTTTAGTATAAGACACTTCCACCTCACCAGAATAGGCAGCAAACAATACATTGCATTGAACACCATAAAAAAAAAATCATTGCAAATCTCATGCAAGTAACAAATCTGAAATCTAGTTACACTAGCTAATGGAGATTATAGTTCTAGAATAAAAAATCCCATTTTCAAAGGTAATGGAAGGTCTATTAATTTTTAAAGAGAACACATCTCCTAACTGCATGTAGCTATCCATTTTATCAGACTGAGTAAAACTGGTCCTTAATATATCAGATTCATTTACATTTTCCCTTTCTTTATGCTTCTGTCTTTCCAGAGATACTGACCAAATGCCAGCTGCTTTGACAAACTGGGTTTAAAGGAACAACATGTTCACTCTGTCGTGCCATTATGCAAGTGTCAAAAATAGGAAATCTAAACCATTTCCCTATTCCTGCTTCTTCCTCCTGCCTCCCTATTGTTTATGTCTTTTGCACAGGCTAAAACACAAGTTTGAGCCTAAACACATGGCTTCGGTAGCACTGGAAAATAATCACAGGTAATCATATATTATATTATAAACTCACCTTGAAAAAACAAAAATAAAAACAGCATTTGCTTGTCTGTAGTGAAGAAATGCAAATGAAAGTACCAAAAATGATCACTCCTTCTCAGTCAGTCTCAATGAAAAACTATTACCAATTATTTGCTCTTTTGAACAGTTCCTACTGATGATTTTTAAAAAAATGATTTTTAAATGCATCCATCTTCCACTAACATATTAGTATTGTTACAGGGAGCCTAAAGCACAGTACGCACAGCAGAGGAACAGCTTGGATGCGTTGTCAGTCCAGTGCATTTGAGCTTTATTTACAATTAAAAAGTATGTTTTATATTTTTAATGCTACAGAAGTTAATCTACCTGCATTCCTTTACCATAAAAAAATAAACAACTTCTTGTAATTTTGTAATGGTGATGTAAAGCTTGTTATGCTAACAAAATTAAACTATTCTTTATTTGCCATTTGCACATAGTACAAGTACAATGAAATGCTTCTTTTCACTTTTCCCTTCCTGCTCTCCTTTGAGGCACACACATACATACATATACATGCATATACAGTACATACTGTACACAGCTTTAAGAATGAAGCTTAGGGTCCAATTGCAGGAGCATCACTGATCCGACAGCCCTGGAACATTTCGGGCAGATAACTACAAGCCTAATGAATATTTGACTATTCTGCCAAATACAGGACTCAAACCACTTACTTTCCAGTCATAGGCCCCGACATCAAACCCACTAAGCCACACATGTTGTTTTAAAATAAAACTTCATAGTTTCTTTTGGCAGTGCATGGGAACTCACAGATAATGAAAAGTTTAAATCAGCTGCTTAATTGACTTTTTATACAAGATATTACAATTTTTGCCATCTTATCCAGTTGGATATTTCCCTTAAGTACCTAAATCTGAGTAACCTGATCTGGACAGGTTAGGACTAGAGCAAGGCTCCTCTTTGGTCCAAATTTGTAAGTTTACACCCTCAGTCACTGCACTATATGATATTTAAAACAAACCACATAAAGAATGCAAAGAGCAAGTTTCATTACTGTTGGGGTTGTGTCAGGTAAACAAAAACTATAAACATGTATTTACTGCCATCTTCTGGTGAAATTGAATAACTTCACTGATTACAGAATCTACCTAGACAGGAGGTAAATGTACACAATCATTAGCACACCAATTTTATGAATAACCTTCTTGAATTCCAGTGACTCCTATAACTACCACTCAATGTTCCCAGCTCCCATTTCTGGACTATAAACTGTGCGTATTATCAAACTGCTTAGGTGAAACTATATTACAGAATGGAGCTGCATAATTGTAATTCACCCCAGGCTTATGCAGATACTCCTGTATGACATCCCAATATATAAATCAGGACCACAGCTGTATTAACCTGTGGACAAGTGAAAACAGCAACATCACTATTAGACCAAACAACTCATCTCAAAGACGCTGGTCTGCACAGTTAATTCCTTCTCCTTCAATCATACAAATAACTTTCCCAGATGTACAAGCTGTTTGTTTATTGCAGTCTAAGCAGTTATATATTTGTACAGTATTGATTTCTCTTTAGATGGCCAGCATGTACTGCCTGCAGAGCTGATGCAACCAAGCAATGTGAACCTGAGTCTAATATGGTTTCTCCCACAAGACATGCAATGTAACACAATCTTTTGAAGGACACTCTCCAAGACTCAGGTCTCAGTGCTAATTAACTACCAAGCTCATTAGGGGGGGAAAACCCATGACAGCAAGTAAGTCCTTCCCTCTCCTGTCCTTTGCTCTTCAGCTCATTTCTCCAACAGAAGAAGTACTATGGGCTTAGGGTGACCAAATAATCCATGTCAGGGAGGACACTTTGAGCTACTTTCGGTTTAACAAATTACTTTTAAATTCAAAGGCTCCTCTGCTTGGCTAAATAGTTCAGCTCTTATTGTGCTTTGACTGGTTTGTTTCCTTGACTGAAAGACTCATCCAGCTGTTTCACATTAACATTAGTGACATATGCATGATTATAGCAGACTGAACATCAGCACACTGCAAGAACTTGGTGCTCAAGTGAAATCCAGGTACTTTTAATTGAAATGGCAATTTACAATTCCTGTCCTAGCTCAGTGTCCTCCCTGACGTGGATTATCTGGTCACCCTAAAGGGCTACATAACTGTCCTGATATGCTGTACATTAATAAATTCTCTCATAATAACTCGAGCAGCATTATTTTCCCTTGCTGCTGATTTCCCGGTCATTCTTGATACATGTAGTAGGTACATTTGTAATTGAAATTTGTACACACCATCCAGTGCACTGCAGGAAATTAGTTATGTGTAAATATATACGGCGGCAGTGCAATAAAAATCATATTCGGTTAACTGGCACCAAAATGATTCCTACAGTACTCACCGTCGCGGTTTTGTTACGCACCAGGCCAAAACACATCCTCGTAAAAATGTTTCCGACTTTTTTGAAGAAATTGCCAGGGCCTGCAGTTGAGGCTCAACGTTTTGCACAGGACCGTAAAATATTTTAATAACCTTGCCATGTTCGCCAGCTAAAGCGTTTTGGGGTTTGTAAAGTTAACATCTATATCAGCTTTTTGAGGCGGCAAAGGGCGAAAACGAGCACTCGATAACCATGGCTCACGAGATCAGCACGCCCTGTCAGTTCTCGACTTCTTAGTCAAATGAGAATCATTTGCGTGGCCAATAAAGAGGAGAATGAAGATGCAGGGCGCGCTGGGATGGCTGCGGGTGCGTGCTTTGTGCCCTTTTTAAATAGACCGCACCCATAATGAAGTAGAAAATACAATATATGGTTCATGAAGCTTAATTTGCCAATCACTACTAAACATATTGGGCTACTAGCTTCAGTTTTTCAGTGATCAAAGCAAAATGCAAGCACGATAGCGATCATAGGGGTGTGCTGTGAAAAGGTGCAACTGTATGAACTGACATGATCATATACATTTATGCACGCCAAAATTGATTTCTCGTCATTTATAAGGAAAATGTCGATAATCTCTTACCTGTTCGACACGATTTATCATAAATTGCTCAAGATTTAGCTCGGTATACATCATAGGTTCATGCTGCCTGTGCAACCGGCACTTCTGAAACTAAATGCCAAAAATGAAAAGTTGTCGTTCAAAAACAAAACACAAGATGTCACCACAGGAAAGCTAAATATCACAGTTTTCTGGAATCTCCTCTGGGTGATAGCTGCTCATTCTTGCTTCTGGAAATCAACCACCCTGCAGAGTTTAGGTGCACCCATAATTCAAAACGCCTGATATAGAAAACCAGGCCCTTCAGTAGCATCTCAGTATTACAGCCAGTTAGGTTGAAGCGAAGCTCTGTAGGGTGGTGGATCATGGTTCTCCGTCTCTCCCCCCCCCCCCCCCCCCCCACCCCCCCCCCTCTGGCTTCCCTGCTTTTTAACCCGTTGGGGTGGAAGGGAGTCCCCGGGGGGGGGGGGTGTGTGTTTTCCCCCCCCCCCCCCCCCCCCCCCCCCCCCCCATTCTAAAAACACTCTAAGGTAAACAGGAGGTGGGAAGCTGTCCGTAAGTGTGATTGTGTGCGTGAATAAATTTCTACCACTATGGCAGAACATGCATTGTTTTCAGTCTCAGGATACAGTAACTGTAACTGTAACAGTTATATGTAAATGTATCACATGGTACCTAGGTTTCTAACAGACGAATTGACATTGGCCAGACGAACTGCTATCATTACGGCAGAAAAAGCATTTCAGGGGACATTATTATAAAAACTACACAAAAATATCTTCACACTCAGGACATACTGGTGTATCGGGTAGGATTGAGCTTTCTAACAGACATATTGACATTGACAACATAAATTAATGTCAATGTGGCAGAATGTGCATTAGAATTGTTTTCCCATAGGTACCAATTTCAGGTGACATTAAAAAAACAGTAAAATACCTTCAAGCTCAGGAAATAGCAAGTGTGATAGTTGGTGTATCACGTGGTACTGAGCTTTCTGACAGACATTGACATTTACAAGCTAAATTGTCATCAACTGGGGACTCTGTCAAAACAACAATTGATTTAAAATGACCTAATTATTGATTGCAGGCACAAAACGTAAATTAAAGGGAGCATCTGTTTTAAAAAGTAAATTCCAATTCATCCACCCATTCATCCATTCAATGGCGCCAGAAAAGGATGTGTATGTGTGAGGGGGGATAGGTTCATTTTTATCAACAATTTATATTTTTCACAGTAGTTCATGTGAAACAAAATATCAAATTAGTAACAATGACAATGGTAGCACCTATCCATCCGTCCATCCATCCATCATCTATACACGCTTGTCCTCATCAATAAAACCAGTCTTTATGTTAAGCCACGGTGCTCTAAGCTTTTATGTTAGAAGACAGAATTTACGAACAACGTTACGTTAAGAAAGCTTCGGAAAGCTCAGCCCTGTATTTTTTCTGTAACAGTTATTACTGCGATAAGTAAAACTATTCCTTTCTACACCCTTCCATTTTCTGTAACTTAGTGGGTCATCTGCTAAGCCTAAGGTAAAATGCCTATTCACGTTTAATCTCGTGATTTCTAGTCCCGGGTTAAATGTGATGGTTTCCAACTAACCAAGCCTCACTTCACTTTTGAAGTGCTGAATTTATCAGAAGCTCTCGCAAACTACGTTGCACAGGCTTAGTGAAATAGTTGCATGAATTAGTGTCCAGTGTTTTTACACCAGGGAACAATGAAATCTACTTTTCTGCATAAGAGAAAGAAAAGAAGAGAAGTCTTATTTTATGTATTTTTTTCTGTAACTTAGTGGGTCACCTGCTAAGCCTAAGGCAAAATGCCTATTCACGTTTAATCCCGTGATTTCTAGTCCCGGGTTAAATGTGATGGTTTCCAACTAACCAAGCCTCACTTCACTTTTGAAGTGCTGAATTTATCAGAAGCTCCCGCAAACTACTTTGCACAGGCTTAGTGAAATAGTTGCATGAATTAGTGTCCAGTGTTTTTGCACCAGGGAACAATGAAATCTACTTTTCTGCATAAGAGAAAGATAAGAAGAGAAGTCTTATTTTATGTATTGGGAACTGTTTTACTGTTTTATTGTTCGGTCCAGTTATTGCTCAGAGTGTCCGTAACGTCAGCAGGCATACATTCTAAAAGATTACGAAGGGATGTCAGTAAGTAACAATATGTGTTGCGTTCAGGATTTTGCATTCGTGCCTCTGTTCATTAGAAATTATGGTCAGAATTCTAAATGACTGTTATACGTTTCCTAGTTAAAAATGAACGAAGTGGGAATAATTCTATCTCTAAAAATATCTCTTCTGGACGCAGAAGACAATATCGAGATTATGCAAATGTTACTAAAGAATGCTGTATGATCTCATTTTTATTACAGAAAATGAGTCCCAGTGCATATCTCCCATTTCCTCGGAATTTCCAGATGGTTTTTTCACAGTGCAAGAACGGAAAGATGGTGGCATTGTCATTTATTTTATAATTATTTTTTACATGCTGCTAGCAGTGTCAATAATATGTGAGGATTATTTCTTACCATCGCTTGAAGTTATCAGTGAACGTAAGTGACCGGCGATATTTTTGTTGCAGTTATAAATCAGACATTGTTATACAATTGTACAGAATACAGTATTTTCTACACATTTTTTCTAGGTCTTGGGCTTTCTCAAGACGTTGCTGGCGCTACTTTTATGGCAGCGGGCAGTTCTGCACCTGAACTAGTTACGGCATTTCTCGGTAGGCCTATTTATTTCTGTTACCCTGCCGTGATAAATACACACTGCGCAAAAAGTTTAGTAATGATAACAATGTGTGTATATATTATTTCATTAGGTGTTTTTGTAACAAAGGGAGACATCGGTGTAAGTACCATAGTCGGATCTGCAGTGTATAACCTCCTTGGAATTTGTGCTGCCTGTGGACTTCTGACCTCTGTGGTAAGTAACATACCTATTAATCCTGAACGGTCATTTCTCCTGTGAAATAATCTGAACTTCTGCGAAGTTACACTTCGAATTAAGAATCGTGTTGCACTTTAATTTGCTTGTTATTTGAAGTCAGTTACTTATGGATCTACGACTGAATCTGTGAAGCTTCTGGGGTCTTGGTCATGCACTTTAGCATGGAAAACACTGCGCATCGGGCATGACACTCACGCTTTCAGACACTCACGCAAGTAATCTGACACCAAGTATATATTATTCCACTATATATAAACCAAGGAATTAACAACATCAAAAGCGCTGGGGTTAGTCTGCAAACCCTACAGACTATTTTCATGGTAATGAAACTCTTACATACATGTAAATATGTGTGCAGACTTGAAGCTCTCATGCTAGCCAGCTGACCAAAGTTGGCCACCCTGATACTGTAACTGGCTTAATTCTGCTTTCAGGTGGGACAGCTCACCTGCTGGCCATTGTTCAGGGACTGTGTGGCTTATGCCTTAAGCGTCGCAGCTGTTATTGCTATTATCTATGATAACAAAGTTTATTGGTAAGTATATGTTGTCTAGGGACCCGTTGTGATAAATAAATAAATCAGTGTTTATTTTTAGATACAATATAAATTGTGGAAACACCTAGTATTTTTGGTATTACGCTTTAATTTTTTTTTTTATAAATGATCAAATAATGGTACAAATATCATTCATTGGACTATTATATGAGTAACTGGAGCGACAGTTGAATACAGTTCTGCAATCTCTAGAAATTGGACAATTGGTACAATTTAAGCGTTGTTATAGATTGCTGTGTCAGATTTTGCTAGTGCTTTCTTTTTTATGGCTGCCTTGCCCTTCTCACTTTTAAGGTATGACGCCGCCTGCCTACTCCTTATTTATAGTGTGTATGTTGTGGTGCTGGGCTTCGACATTCGCATCAGTGAGTACTTCATGAAGAAGTTTAGTCCTTGCTGTCACTGCCTGACAAAGGACCAGGAGGAGCAGAGCGAGCAGCAGCCCCTTGTTGGCTGGAATGAGAGAGGAAGCCTCCTGGTCCACAGCCGCTCCAGAACTGACAGCGGGATCTTTCAGGATGACTCAGGATATTCCCACCTCTCCCTTAGCCTGCATGGTCTGAACGAAATCCAGGAGGGTACGATGTAACAGGCCTCCGCAACTTAGCAAATATCGATTTACTGTGCTACTTAAAAAAAAATATGTAGTCCAGCATGTTCCAATGAGTTGCTCTAAAGATACATTTATGGCCTTTCTCTTCATCTAAAAGATCACCGAAGTGTCTTCTCGATGCCAGAAAACGCACTGAAGCGAATCCTGTGGGTCCTGTCATTGCCCACTATCCTGCTGCTTTATTTGACCATACCAGACTGCAGAAAGCCTTTCTGGAGAAGATGCTTCATGATTACATTCTTGATGTCTGCAGTTTGGATCTCGGCCTTCACTTATGTACTGGTGTGGATGGTCACGATAGTAGGTAAAACGTGTTCACTTCATTCTGTGTTGAAACTACTGAAGTGTAAAAAGCAGTATACTGTAAAAGTATAATTTCTTTAATTGTAGGATAAAAAAGATCCATATTGATCTCGATACTTTCATTTAAAAGGAATACATTGTTTGAATGATTCAGACTACCGTGAGTGCAGAATGGAAGTCAGACCTGCACATGAGCACAATCACATGTTTCATTCTTAATTCCTGAAATTCCATTGTTATATCCTGAGGAATTGCTGCAACCTCTGAGGTCAAATTTAGCTCCTGGCCAACACAGGATTACGGATTTGTCCTCTGGGATACCATTAGAAATCATGTGATACCAACAGGCATCACAGAGTATAATTGGGCTATTATCCTACTAGCAATCATACACGCACATGGATGAGGGAAATGACAGGTTTAAAGAACGTGCACCATACTGTCAAGACAGAAGAACCCTGTACACAGTTGTAGTAATTCTATGCTGAAGATCTGTAACCTTTGAAGGAACAGTGCTTTCTTTGAGCAGCTTTCAGCCCAGCAGTTCTTTCACAATGTGGAGGCTAGTTTAGTAGAACAGACACGGTGGGAAAAGCCTTTCAGTGGAGGCTTAACTTCTCAAGTAGTCAGCTGGCTGTGGGATGACACAGACTGATATATTCAGAAGTACTAAGCTGCATGAATGCACTCTAGACCACAAATTTACTTCTCTGAAACCGAATTCATTATTCTTTTGGTCTTCAGGGGAAACACTGCAAATTCCAGACACAGTGATGGGTCTCACGCTGCTGGCTGCTGGGACAAGCATCCCAGACACAGTCGCCAGTGTTATGGTGGCCAGAGAAGGTATTTACAGTCATTGATGCATTAAATCAGTTTATTCTCAGGACATCTAAACAGATATGAGGGAAATGTGGTGACACCCTAACAGATATATAATATGTATTGTCCTTCATTCAGGGAAAGCAGACATGGCCATGTCCAACATTGTAGGATCCAACGTGTTTGACATGCTGTGCCTTGGACTACCATGGTTTATAAAGACAGTGTTTGTGGATACATCGTCCCCCGTGGAAGTCAACAGTGCAGGGCTGATATACACGACCTCCACGCTGCTCCTGTCTATCATTCTCCTCTTTGTGGCTGTGCATCTGAACAGGTGGAGGCTGGACTGGAAGCTTGGCCTTGTGTGCTTATTTCTGTACATTCTCTTTGCAGTTTTGTCTATCCTCTATGAGCTTGGAATTATTGGCAACAACCCAATAATACGGTGCAACGACTGATCCACAGAACACACACTGCCGGAACTCAGGAACTAATGAACGTATTAAAGGATTTAGAGCATTTTGCCTGATGTCTCATTTTTCAGCTGGCTAATTTACCAAGTCTAAAAAAAGCCAGAATTAGTGGAAAGATAAACCTCTCACTCATTTAGAGAGAGCAGTTAGGTATGTATGGAGCCCCTGAAGGGACCTTTGCAAAAAAATAAGATGCTCTTACTTTCACATGCGCACAAGATGATTTTGCATTTTAATTTTGTACTCACGTACCTTCAGGGGCTCCATAGGTATGACTCCTGCATTATGACTTTTTTTTTTTAAGTAAAAAAAAGGCAATTCAGTCATTACTATGACAAATACTGCTTCAGTGTTATGGTGTTGCCCAATCCCAGACTGTAATGAGAGCTGCAAGGCAATTTTATATTCAAAACAAAAACACACTGACACACAAACACAGACTCTTACACAAACACACTTGTTTCCCACAACAGAGCCACCTGACCAATCACTTATCTTCCACACAGTGGCAGTACCCATATACACTCACCTAGAGGATTATTAGGAACACCATACTAATACGGTTTTTGACCCCCTCTCGCCTTCAGAACTGCCTTAATTCTATGTGGCATGGATTCAACAAGGTGCTGAAAGCATTTAGAAATGTTGGCCCATTTTGATAGGATAGCATCTTGCAGTTGATTGAGATTATTGGGATGCACATCCAGGGCACAAAGCTCCCGTTCCACCACATCCCAAAGATGCTCTATTGGGTTAAGATCTGGTGACTGTGGGGGCCATTTTAGTACAGTGAACTCATTGTCATGTTCAAGAAAGCAATTTGAAATGAGTCGAGCTTTGTGACATGGTGCATTATCCTGCTGGAAGTAGCCATCAGAGGATGGGTACATGGTGGTCATAAAGAGGTGGACATGGTCAGAAACAATACTCAGGTAGCCCGTGGCATTTAAACGATGCCCAATTGGCACTAAGGGGCCTAAAGTG
>JAABNY020000008.1:7582095-7598407 GCA_015164015.2 Brevimyrus niger | reverse complement strand
CGTTGGTGTAGCCAGGGTGATCAGGGGAGTGGGCAATAGATTCGAATGGAGATGAGTTGGTTAACAGAAAATGCATGGATGATTATTCTTACACATAGATAGATATGAGGCTTAAAATTCAATTATGAACTTTGGTAGATTACACTTTCAATTTTGCTATCTCTGAGAATTTTCTCCCATACTTAAAATGAACTTGTTTTGTTCATTTGATTTTTGGATTCACCTCTAGATACCCATCTTCCTGCATGTCTATTTCAGGGCCCGTCTTCCTGCGTGTCTGTTTCAGGACTCGTCTTCCTGCGTGTCTGTTTCAGGACTCGTCTTCCTGTGTGTCTGTTTCAGGGCCCGTCTTCCTGCGTGTCTGTTTCAGGACTCGTTCCCCTGCGTGTCTGTTTCAGGACTCGTCTTCCCGTGTGTCTGTTTCAGGGCCCGTCTTCCTGCGTATCTGTTTCAGCGCCCGTCTTCCTGCGTGTCTGTTTCAGGGCCCGTCTCCCTGCGTATCTGTTTCAGGACCCGTCTTCCTGCATGTCTGTTTTAGGGGGTGCTTACTACCTGATTTCCCGCAGCCTGGGGCCCGAGTTTGGCGGCTCCATCGGCTTGATTTTTGCCTTCGCCAATGCAGTGGCTGTAGCCATGTATGTGGTGGGCTTTGCTGAGACAGTCGTGGATCTCCTTAAGGTATAGATGCATTTCTTGATGCTGTATTATTATACAATTGTTGTCTTTTTTTAATCTTGCATTATTTGAAGTTAAAAAAACATTGGCATCATATAATGCTGGTGTATTTTAAAAGAGCTGTCACATATATAATATAATTAAACTATCTTTATTTTGAAAAACCATCCATCCACCTATCTCCCAGAACGGCCAGGTTGTAATGAGCCCGGCACCAGTTCCTGACAGGGTTCACCCTGTGTGACATGCGTGATAGCAATCTATTGCTATCTTAAACACTCAATGTGGAAATAAAACATTAAATAATAGTAAATCATTTCACAAGAAAGTTAAACAAAATATGTAAAAACAAACAAGCAAATAAAATGCAAAATCAATTGCGAGTAAAATAGATATTATCAGCTTTAGCAGGAAGCATTGCAAACACAGCATAGCTTCACAGTCCTGCAGTAAGACTGCTGCCCCATGCCCTCCTTTTCAGGGGTTTGGGGACAGAGCAAAGCAGCCAGCTTTGGGCTCTAAGCCAACCTCAAGCAGCAAGCACACTGAGAACAATACACACACACCGGCATGCGCTAAAATATTTAATTCACTGAGTCCTAACCAACGGGGGAAAGGACAAGACATTTGTTTGAATTTAATTTGTAATGATTGTCTCATGACCAACTCATTATTCAGCAAGGAAAATGGCAGTATCATTTGTCTTAATGATGTCATCCACTGTGATGCTTCATAGGACAGCAATGCCATCATGGTGGATGAGGTCAATGACATCAGAATTGTTGGCTGCATCACAGTGGTGCTGCTCCTGGGGATTTCATTGGCCGGAATGGAGTGGGAGGCCAAGGTGAGACCAAAATGAAATGCAAGCCTTAGTTTTTATTTCTGGTAGGACACCCCATTTATAAAGTGGGTACTTTGTATGTATGAGCAGACACCACTCCCCCACTGAACACCAGCAATGCTGTGCAGCATATTTATGCCCCACCTTCCTGTTACATCACTTCCTGGATTTGCTCTTGAGTTTTCCGATATGTCCACTAATTTTCTTTCCCTCACCTGATATATAAACATGTTCTTCCCCATACTTTCCCCAATTAACTTATTGTTTTTTACTTCAGGCTCAAATCATCCTGTTGATTATCTTGCTGCTGGCCATCGCAAATTTCTTTGTGGGCACAGTTATCCCTGCGACCAAGGAAAAGAAATCTAAAGGCTTTTTCAATTACCAAGGTGAGAGAAAGGTGAAGGTGTTACACCAGCAACTCACACTGCACCTCCATGTGCTGCAGTAGGTCAATTGCACCAGATAATATATCATCATGATAATCATGATAGTGATATGATAGTGATATAATTTACTACAACCAGAACCGTGTGAGTTCTGTGCTCTTATGCAACAGGCAAACTCCACAGGATGTGAGATCAGGGGTGTCCTGGGGGGGGGGGGGGGGTTAGTATGATTCTAAGGGCCCCAGAGGGACAGGAGTCCTAAAACTTTTGGAACATAATTGGATTGGTCAGGGTAGGGGGGTCTTTAATGTGGCCCAAAATCTCTAGAGGTGCACCATGTGAAATAAACCTTTCCACCTGTGTTGCAGCATCCATATTTGCAGAAAACTTCGTCCCCGATTTTCGAGACAAAGAGACCTTTTTCTCCGTATTTGCCATCTTCTTCCCTGCAGCCACAGGCATTCTGGCAGGTGCCAATATTTCTGGGGATCTGAAGGTAGGTGCCAGGGGTTCAGGACCACCCCAAAGTGCCAGAAAAGGGCACCTAGCTGTTGTTCTTGTCAACAGTGCTGAATTTTGGCTTTTTGTGTCATTTCCCCTCAGGAAATAATTTCATAAAGCACAATATTGAAAAATAAAACTGCAACCACTTCCACAAACACCGAGAAAAACAAAGCTTTGCCTTTATGTTCAGGAACTGACTTCAATCATTTTCAGACCCAAATAATGAAGTTTCCTTCATTATCAGGATCAGGATCTAGGTTTTAGTATCTTTGAGCAAAATATGCAGCTGTAAAAAAAGCACAAATCAGCAAAAGAATAGTACTGGCTTTGCAACTAGCTAGATCCATTTTTAGACTTTGCATGCAATGCAGCCTAAAGAACACAAACTAAATGACTATGCACTATGGGGCACTAACATTCAGAAACACTCAAAAAAGCTTAACATTTATCTGTAAAACTGCAATGATGTACATTATTTATTTAACTGAATTTAATTACCTAATGTTTAAATTCAGAATGTCTTATTAAAATGTATGATAAATGATTCCAGACCATTCAGGGGAAAATGTTGCTATGATTTGCATGTCATCCTACTTTAACACGTAATTGGACTTCTTTTGTAAAGGACCCCCAAGATGCAATTCCAAAGGGGACTCTGCTGGCTATTTTCATCACAGGAATGACGTATCTGGGTGTAGCCATTTGTGTGTGTGAGTAAACAATCCTGAATTTTGTTAAGGGCACATACCTTCGACCTCCAAAACTTTCATTTCATCAAATTGTCACTCTGAGAATTATGAGTTATTTCATAGCTGCCCTTGCAGTCTCTACAAATTAATTAGGGATACTTGGGGATGCTTAAATACACTGGTGTTTGAATTATTTGAAAATTAATCAGAATGGCACAAAAGCTTGCTTGAAAATCAATGTACATAATGGCCTGCAAAATCCCTGGTCTAATCAAAAACCTGGCTTGATGCCGCTGTGAGTCTTTTGCAGGAAAGTTTAAAATCAATTGACAGCTTCCACTTCCAAAGACCCATTGAGAAAACAGACAAGAACGAAAAAGCCTGCCTGTCACAACACATGCGTTCACATTTCTCTCAGAGCCTACACACCACCTAGTGGAATGTTGTTATGTTAGTAGTGATTTTACACATCCAGATAAATATGTGTACCGCATCATTTCTCAACCACAGTCCCTGAAATATACTAAGTATGGTATACATTCAGTCCATTCAGTTCTAAATCTCATATTATTGCAAATGACACTTTGACTTAGTATAACGGGAGAATCAGATCTTTAGTTAATGGATTCAGTTTAACATGATTTTAAAGTCTTTACCAATTTTAATTCCAGGGATTAATTCAATAAATAGCTCAATGATGCTTAATTAATTAAGAGCTCAGCATGCACAATGTCCTGCAAGGAATAGAGTTTACTGCTGTAATATCATAAATTTGGCTGCATAATTTGCATATCAAATAAAATATCAAATCCATGGACTCAAATTCAGGACAACAAATGTACTCCGAATTCATCTAAAAAGTATATGGCACCTGCTATATCATTCAATTGGCATATGAAATACTTGTCAAAATGTCCGTACGGG
This sequence comes from Brevimyrus niger, assembly GCA_015164015.2. Taxonomy (NCBI): domain Eukaryota; kingdom Metazoa; phylum Chordata; class Actinopteri; order Osteoglossiformes; family Mormyridae; genus Brevimyrus; species Brevimyrus niger. Next base: position 7,594,382 of record JAABNY020000008.1, on the reverse strand, counting down.
GAAAACTGATATTATGACTTTGACAGAGCACACCTGTGTGTCGTGTTTGGCCTGTGCTCCATTATCAAAGACAACAAAAAACAGTAACATGTGGAACAGTGGTGAACTGCGCTAAAAGTGATATCAGTGGTACAAGATGAAAGTCCATGGTCATATACCATGGCGGCGACTGACAAAACCAGAGTCCAATGTCATGTACCTGCAAAAAGCAACGTCAAAAAGCTCAGTATCCGGTATCCAGAACAAACAGTCAAGGATATAGACCAGGGGTGGTCAGTCTTATCCATAAAGGGCTGGTGTGTATCCAGGTTTTTGGGATAACCTTTAGGTCAGCTGTTCAAACCCAGGTGTGAGGACTCTTTAGACAATCATTCTTCTAATTAGTAATCTAATTAGGGAGTCGCAGTAAAAACCCGCACACAGTGGCCCTTTCTGGATAAGACTGGCCACTCCTGATATAGACAAATGTAATACAATCTGAAGCACCACCTGGTCCCCAAATCATGGAATTCTGGCAGTCCTAAAATGATGTAAGATGTACTCCCACAGTACAGCCTGTCCAATATGCCATGTTAAATATTTCTTTAAGAAGGCATATTTTGCAGCCTGACTTGTTAGTCGTCTATGTTACTGCACTCCATGCAGCCCTTTGTCAGTGAGCAGTTTGTAGAGTCCCATCCAGAATTGGCCAGGTAGCCTCATGCTTACAACCATCCTGGACCAGATGGTAAACTTGTGGTTAAATTTTCTATATATATGTTGGATTCAAGTCACATTGCCTCCATAATTGAATGTGGTGTCTCAGAAACAAGGTGGCACTTCAAATTTTATGCCCAGTATTAGTGTTGAGCAGTCACGTCAACAAATTATATAAATCATTTTTATATCCACCTATTATGAATACAATGAGTTACCCAGATTTTCTCCCTTAAAACACCATACAAAATTGTGTTAGTGAATATCGGTTGTGATTTTTATTTGGATTTATCACCCAATTAACAATGAGTGACCCTGTTGTCTTGTTACTTTCCTTTTAGCCTCTACAGTTGTGCGTGATGCTACTGGCAATGTCAACAGCACCTTCTCAGGGCCGGTGAACTGCAACGGCTCGGCGGCCTGCGAACTTGGCTACAACTTCACATCCTGCAAAATAGAGCCCTGCAGATTGGGCCTCATGAACAATTTCCAGGTAGCCAGACACAATGCAATTTCAGCATTTAGATTAAACTAGTAACTTGAAACAAGGATTCACATCATGTTAGTATTGCTTGTAATGAGCAATACTTTGTGGTGCTAAGTGTGTCCCATTCTGCCCAGGTCATGACTATGGTGTCTGGCTTTGGCCCACTTATAACGGCAGGAACATTCTCAGCTACTCTCTCATCAGCCCTTGCCTCTCTTGTTAGCGCCCCCAAAGTCTTCCAGGTAGGTGCTGTGACCTTTTCACACACTGACGTTCATTTGAACTGAGCTGTTCACTTTTAGGTTCTGGGGAACTCGGTTCCTTTGAGTTTCAAATCACTGCACAAAATACAGCTTCAGCTATTTTTAAACGGATGAAGAATGCCTGGTTTTTTGAATATGGTTATTATTCTCTCATTTCTGTCATGAGGTCCATAAATGTAACCCTGAAAAAATTCTCCGCTCACAGGCACTGTGCAAAGATAACATCTACACAGCGCTACATTTCTTCGCCAAGGGACATGGCAAAAACAATGAGCCCTTCCGTGGCTACGTCCTCACGTTCGCCATCGCCGTGGCATTCATTCTTATTGGTGACTATATTCGAAACTGAGCACTGCAAAAGCCCAGCCTGACATCCAGCACAAGTCACAGATCATTATAAAGTATAAGTCCAACCAGATTTTACATACAAGACAACATTTTGACATTTGATAACAAAACTGGTATCAAGGTACTCTACATGACTAAATGGTTCCTACTTCTGGAACTTTATATACTGTTGTGTCCTGAAATTATGCACCTAATGTAAAATTGTTCAACCAATCTTAAGTGATAAAACTGGGTAAAGTGTAGGGGAAAAAAAACTAAATCCTAAAACAACTAACAAAAAAAAAAAAAAAAACTAAATCCGAATAATATAGAACTTCCTCCGTATTTGTCAGCGTAACTAAGAAACTCTCCAGTAGAAGGTTTTACCAGGATCCCCTTGACGTTTCTGTTTTCATCTGTTTCTCAGCGGAGCTCAACGTAATCGCTCCCATCATTTCGAACTTCTTCCTAGCCTCTTACGCCCTCATCAACTTCTCCTGCTTCCACGCTTCCTATGCAAAGTCACCAGGTAATTTACTTCTTAATTCTTATGTGAGCTGTGCTAAGAAGAATACAAAGCCTCATATTCAATAGTAGGACTGAATTAGGATGATAGGTCCCAATACGGAGTCCTGATGTACTCCTCCATGACAAATAAAACAAACTGTAAGTCAGAAACGTGTTTTTCTGTGAAACAACCTGAGAGATACAACAGAACCCATTTCTAAGCAAGAATCATTTTGCAGTTTCTTGCAAATTTACGTTAGACAATTCATAGATTTAATTAAGGCACTTGCCATGGTGCTTGAGTCTCCCGTCTGTACATGGTATAACTGGAGAGATTTGGTCTGGCAGGATGGAGACCGGCTTACAAATACTACAACATGTGGCTGTCTCTGCTGGGAGCCATATTGTGCTGCGTCGTGATGTTCGTCATCAACTGGTGGGCTGCGCTGCTGACCTACGGCATTGAGATCTTCCTGTACATCTACGTTACAGTGAAAAAGCCAGGTGACCGAAAATCACAGTCCTATGACATTGTCATTGTTAGCCTCTTGTTAGCTGGACCATGTGACCTTTCACACAGCACCATTTCTTGTCTGTTTTCATTTCATTTTTTTGCCCTGCAGATGTGAACTGGGGTTCCTCCACACAGGCAGTGACATTTGTCAACGCTGTAAACAATGCTTTGAACTTATCTGGAGTGGATGACCACATCAAAAACTTCAGGTGCTGTGAAAAAAGATGGAGGCGTTCAGGGAAAAAAAAGACCTTAAACTATTCTAATGTTTTCATTAAATTGTTGAAGTTTCTTGCTAGAGCATGTGTTCATCATTGTGACCATTATTTAGAATTGGAAATGATGCATCATTTATTACAGTCATTTACAAGATGCAGGCACCTTGAATCTTCTGTTGCCCTCAGGCCCCAGTGCATTGTGCTGACTGGAGCCCCCAGGACCCGTCCTGCACTCCTTGACTTGGCGCACTCCATCACAAAGGGCTATGGGCTTTGTCTCACCTGCCAAGTGTTTGTGGTGAGGAAACACTTTATAGTGTTGTAAACTTGAACTTGGATGGCATTCAGATGTTCATGGTCTTTGTAGAGGGTCAATAAAACTTGACTTTTCTTCAGATAGATTAGAGAATTTATACAGCAGCAGTTAAACCTCACCTGGTGACTTCATTCAGTCATTAATACGGGGCCTGCTTGAATACAATCCATAACAAAGGGAATGACACGCGAGTCAAACTAAAACCCCAAACACAAGTTGAAACTTTCATTCAAATTACATTACACTCACGGAGCATGACAGGGACGCTACTTTTGTGACACCGATTCAATTTAACCAGGGACCACGGTTAAAGATGCTCCAAGACATGAATGCGGGAATGGAGGCTAACCAGGCATGGCTGAACACGAAAAAACGCAAAGCTTTCTACACAGCGGTAGCGAGCGATTCTTTCAGGGAAGGAGTGGAAAATCTCCTACAGGTAAGTGTATTCAGGACAATGTAAAGTTGATGACAGAGCAAGACAGTGTTACAGCTTTCACTATCGGAAAAGCAGCTCAAGCTACTGATATGTTATCAGGATTTTAATTATCCAAATGCACCAACCGTCATTACACTTTATGTGTAGCGTTTACCATGTTCAGCTGATTTGAATCTATTTGGTTATTGGTTAATAGGTCTATCTATTGGTTATTGGTTAATAGGCGTCTGGACTGGGTCGACTGAGGCCCAACACTATCGTGATTGGGTTTAAGAAAGACTGGAGGACTGCAACCAGACAGGATGTGCAGAACTATGTTGGCGTGCTGCAGTAAGTGCCTTCAGCTGTACTGCCACTAACGCTGATTCTGAAGCGGGTCTGAGCCTTAATTGTATGCTCTGGTCCTGTTTGTGGCAGCGATGCATTCGACTTTGAATACGGCCTTGTGGTACTGAGAGTCAGTCAGGGCCTGGATGTTTCCTCCATCATCGAGGCAGAAGGTTGGTATGCAGTGCTAGACATGCACGGCTTGAAATGGGCATAATCATCTGCAGAGCATTCATAACAAATGTGACACTATGACAATATAATCGATTAAAAGACCAGATAGCGCACTGTGCCTTCATTATATATATTGATGATTTATGATGGAATTTAAACTCTCCAGGTTTAAAATACACTGGAATCTTACCATCAAAGGAAGCGTTCCGAAGGCTGCATACATATGACTTGATAAATGTTCTCCTTCCATATCAGGGTAGTAAATTTGAAGGTTGAAGCCAAGTTAAATACCATAGAGCCCGACCGTTTTCAGCTGATTGTAATTCAGTAGCATCTGTGTTGGGCTGCAGAGGAGATGGAGAAGTTGGCCCTGGAGCAGCAGGCTGTGGAGGCTGAGGACTTTCAGCAGGCGGGAAGGGGCCCCTTTTGGTCCAGAAAAATATCTAAACAAATGCTAACACCACAAGGTACCAAAATTCATTTATAGGATTCCTGTACTGGTAGTACTACAAACCATATAATTGCACAAATACCATTACATTGAAGATTTTTAATGAGAATGTGCAAAATGAGAAATGCACATCAAAAGGTCATTCTTGTCTATAACATTTAATGCAATTTATACGTTTTTGTTTATTGTTTATATTCATGACAGTTGCATTCAATTCTGTAGGTTAACAAAATCAGTGTGAAGTCAAGAAATTCATACTCCACTCCCTCCCCATCTCTCCTCACCCCTGCAGTGAATGGCCCACAAACTTCTCAGGTACCAAAAGTTAATCAGAGGTTAATGGAAGCAAGCACCCAATTCCAGAAGAAACAAACCAAAGGCACAATTGATGTGTGGTGGCTCTTTGATGACGGAGGTAAGAGCCAGTTAAGTCACTTACATTGCATTACGGTCACAGTTAGGTTTGACTGCATTAGTCATTGTACAGGTATGTTGCATTTTATGACATTCTTGCTTTCCTGGTTTGCATAAAAGCTTGGAAGATAGATGGGTTGCTGGATTACACACCTTCATCCTGGAATTTCAACGTCACACAAGATTTATTTATGTTATTTTATGCTAAGCATGTACCTTTCTTCATTTATTTTTCTCTTGGCCAGATCCAGGTGGTGTGATCTGTTCTCTGAGCTAAACACTGATCTTATGCCATACTTTGCATACGCGATCTGTTATCTGGCTAATAGTAATCATGATATTAACTCATACACACTTATGGAAATCAGCAACATCCAGACAACGCCGTTATACAAAAAAGGCATACTGAAGTTAAAGATTTACACGGATCAGCCATAACATTAAAGCTACTGAAGTGAATAACATTGATCACCTTGTTAAATTGGCATCTGCAAAATGGTGCCATTACATGTTAGGAAAGAGAAAATTCAGTTCTTGAAGTTAATGTGTTGGAAGCAGGAAAAATAGCCAAGAGTAATGATCTGAGTGGCTTTGACAAGGGCCAGATTGTGATGGCTAGACAACTGGGTCAGGGCATTTCCATAACGACAGGTCTTGTGGGGTTTTCCCAGTATGCAGTGGGCAGCATCTAAGCACCTACCAAAAGCGGCCCAAGGAAGGGTGACAGCGGCGATGGGGTCATGGGTGCCCAAGGCTCATTGATGCGCATGGGGATCGAGGTTAGCCCATCTGGTCCGATCCCACAGGAGAGCTACTGTACCACAAACAGCTGAAAAACTTAATGCTGGCTATGATAGAAAGGTATCAGAACAAACAGTCCATCGCATTTTGCTGTGTATGGGGGTGCGTAGCATGCTGACCCCTATCCATCATCAAAAATGCCAACAATGGACATGGGAGCGTCAGAGCTCGAACCTGGAGCAATGGAGGAAGGTGGCCTGGTCTGATGAGTCACATTTTCTGTTATATCATGTGGAGGGCTTGATGCGCATGTGTCATTTACCTGACGAAGAGGTGGCACCAGGATGGACAATGGGAAAAAGGCAAGCCAGCAGAGGCAGTGTGATGCTCTGGGCAATGTTCTGCTGGGAAATCTTGGGTCATGTGGATGTTACTTTGACACACATCACCTAACATTGTTGCAAACCAAGTACATCCCTTCATGGCAACAGTAATCCCTGATAGCAGTGGCCTCTCTCTCCAGGACAATGCAACCTTCCACACTGCAAAAATTGTTCTGGAATGGTTTGAGGAACATGAAAAGTAGTTCAAAGTGTTGACTTGGCCTCCAAATTCCCCAGATCTCAATCAAATCTAGCATCTGTGGGATGTGCTGTACAAACAAATCTGATCTGTGGAGCCTCCACTTCGCAACTTATAGGACTTAAATGATTTGCTGCTGTCTTGGTGTCAGATACCACAGGAGACCTTCAGCGATCCTGTGGAGTCTAGACCTCAATAGGTCAGAGCTTGTTTTTTCAGCATGAGGGGGACCTACACAATATCAAGCAGGCAGCTTTAATGTTATGGTCGATCGTTGTATGTTTAAGGCAGAAATAAGTGTTGTTGACAAAGATTATGTCGTATTAAAATGTATCCTTATGTGTTTTGGAAACAAATGAAGTCTTTAGTGTCTAGGTTCAGTCCATACATCTCGATACCATTAAAGAGTATCATACAACTTAAGTCCCTGGTGCGTGAATATAGGTGAGGGGCAGGTGATGAATTGCTATCATCAAGTCCAAAGTCAATACTATGAGCACTACAGAGTACTTCTGCTCAGCCAGTCAATTTCATGTCTTGGAGGATGTGCGACCACAGAAGCTGGAATCCTTGGTAGCCTCCAATTTTGTGTATTGATTTGACTGGCCCTGGCAATAATAATATGAAATAGTGATGAACACTCTCTCTACCCAAGGCCTGACTCTGCTCATCCCCTACATCCTAACCACACGCAAGAAGTGGAAGGACTGCAAGTTGAGGATCTTCACTGCGGGGCAGACTGACCGCATAGAACAAGACTGGGCAGAGTATGTGGGGGGGGGGGGGACCCAATGAATGCATAAAAACAAAGGGCATCATGTTCGTAAGAAAATGTGTAGTTAGCAGGCTTTCTGTTTCTTGCATAGGATGGAGGCCCTTCTTAAACAATTCAGGATCAAATACATAAACATCAGCGTCATCACTGACATTGCCTCCAAGCCAAGCTCTGAGAGGTAAAAAAAACTTTTGGCTCACATAATCAGGTTTAATACACTAAGCTTTCCCCACTCCAATCCAATTTGATGCAACTATATGCACCTACTTTTCTCAGCTGGAAAAACTTTGAGGACATGATTGAGCCTTTCCGCCTTCATGATGGCAGAAAGGAGACAGCCATTTCTGATGCACAGATGAAGGAGAATTCGTGGAAGATCACAGATGCTGAGCTGGAAAAGCATGAGGAGAAGGTAACTCAAGTTCTCAGTAGCTGAAGAAAGATTAGAAAATATTTATTTCCACACAGATTTAGATCAAGGCCAGCAAAGCGCAAAGACAAAGGGGGGTGAGACATAAGACATCCCCAATTCAGAATTAACTCAAAGCTGGAAGTGTGGAAACAGCAAATATCTAAAATAGACTCTTCACTACATTCTTTAATCAAGACATAAACAGTGGGTACGTTTCCCTACACAGACATACCTGCAAGTTCGCTTGAATGAACTGCTGCAAGAGAATTCAAGGGCAGCCAACCTTATCATTGTGTAAGTACACAGGACTCATACAGCCTTTGGATTTTAATTATTCCAAGAATTATGTACATTTAATGAGCACGTAACTACAGAAAATCAATAATAATCATATTCGTTCATCTCCATATAGGCCATAGTGCATGTTTGTATGCCCGGTAATGAACTGGCATTTTTACAGTAATGCGATCATTGAAAATACAGTTGACCCTTCCACATAAAAGGGCTTAGGGACGCTGGCCATCTGCTTTCTGGAACAACTGCATAAAATAAAGTAAAGCGGAAAAATATGAGAAAATGCAAGATACAAAGACCACTGTGAGATCACTGTGAGATATCCCGTGAGAGGCTGCCGTAAACACGCTTGGCGTCCTCCAAACCAGCACTGTACATTTTATGCATTTATGGCTTATAAAACTTTTTGTATGTCATCTGTGGCTTTCGTAAAACCACCAAAAACTCCCAAAACAATTCCCATTTAATTTTTATGCCGACCCACTATATATGGAAACTGCGATGGGGAAGGTCATGATGCAGAAGGGTCAACTGTATTTCCAAAATCAGTTTGGCACTAATGGCAGGCTTGAAGCATGCATGATCATGTTATATGATATGAAGGCCTGCAAGTTGCTACAATGTTTACATCATGCAATTAAAATGTATAAATTCCCTGGTTAATGCTCCATTGGGCCTAAAGCTGACCTGGATTGAATGGCAGTCTTTTTGTGCATTTTTAAATTATATTGAGTATGTTCAGTACTCTGTAGTGTGCAGCTACCATATCAACCCTTACATGGACCGTACCTTTCTTGCAGGAGCACGCCAATAGCTCGGAAAGGGTCTGTCTCTGACCACCTCTACATGGCTTGGCTGGATGTCCTAACCAAAAATCTCCCACCAGTCTTGCTTATCAGAGGAAACCATAAGAGTGTGCTTACCTTCTACTCTTAAGTGGCCCCCTCATGGCCAAACACCATAACAGCTTCCGTAATGTAACATCCAATGTGGAAAATGGTTACATTTGTAGCTCTTCTGCTGCCCTCTAGTGGGAATACCCATTTAATATCATATTCAACTGCATTTAGTCTATGTACTGCCTTTGCAGGATGAAGATGTTGAAAATATTGTATAAATGTTATGAATTTACATTAAATTAAACGGTTTAACAAAGGATAAAGGTTAGTTTGACATATCACAAGCCTCACATCTTGTACATTATTTAAACACCATATAAGCTTTTTCATATTTGCTACATTGCTGAAATAAACATATTTTACAGTACAGTGCCCCATTTAAATTGAACTTGACATAAATACATATGAATGAGTTAATAACGCATTCTTAATGCTAGTGAGAGATAAATCTCTCGGTCTCCGTGATTGCCCATTTAGCGTAATGTATATGGATGGAGACAGAGGCGGTACACAGCCAAAAGCGTTTTATAGTGGTTGCAAAGTAGAGTTAAGGGAGATTTCGTATGCAGTTTGAAAGCTCTGGTTCGTCTGTTGGCGGCAATGACACTATCTGGAAGGTGCGAGACAACCGAAACAGTAGCCCATCCTGCTGAATAGCCCTAACCAGTCATTTATGTTTGAGCAGAATCTGTTATTCAAGAAACCACTTGGATGTTATGATATTATACACTTACATACATGTTTCATCTAAAACCTAATGGAATGGTAAGGTTTGCAAACATATTTCTAAATCATCGATGGACTTCAGTTTAAGTTGCGCTTACATGTAAATCGTTTTTAGGCACTTAGTTTGCAAATAAAAACATTTTTCATGCTGCAATTAAATTTCATGTACTTCCTTGCTGGTATATTCAATAAGTGTTTGATTTTGCCATACAATGTGTTCATTTCACAGAAACACTGTATTGCTGTCTTTTAATTATCTACTGAAAAAAGCATAAAGTTGATATAAAATGCGGAATAAGCTGTCAACTCAAATGGATGGAAGGATGGATGATGGATGACAGACGTTACCTGTAGCTAGAAAGAAGCTTATACTAATACTTACTACAATGTTACTTTTGATTCCACTGCATTTGCGACGAAAAAAAAACATTAAAATCAGCAATGCAATAATTAAACGTACTAAGGCTACATTTTATGTGCCTAGAACATCCATAAGATTCGCTCGAGTGCAATATTTCCCTGTTACGTCTGGCATGATTGTGCTTGGTCTGCTAAATCGGTTGCGCAGCAGGCTTACTGCAGTGACGCTTACAACGACAAAACTTGTTTCAAAATTTCCCATCATTCATCATTCCGCGGACTGCTGAAATTAGCTCAGTTTCAAGAAATGGCTTGTCTCTTTTACAAAACCAGACATATCTGCAATTGTGTTTCGGTACACTGTCGTCTGTACGTACAATTATTACAAAGAAGACCTTGTCCTCACTTTCAGAAATGCGCCATCGCTACAACAAAAAACGGAGATATATTTAACCCAGGTATTTGAGCATACTTAAGTACTCCTGACTGAGCGTGATCTTAGCATACTACGGCAGCCGCTATATACGTGTAACTAAGTTTCCTGGCTCACCAGTGTATTTATAGTAGCTTAGCATAAATGAGCTAACCAAAAGTTCGTTATGTTTAGTGACAAACAGCGCATGCATATTGCGGCGGTCTGCGCACCATGAGCTGACAGTAATCCGACTATTCAACGGTAAACAATGTTACGAGGATCGCTGTACAGGTATTTTATATTTTGTTTGCACAAAACGAAAACATCCAAGGAAAATCTATTTCAAGTATTGCATTATTGAGATTACTTCCTTCCTAGTTAACCGGACGTGGGTAAAATATAATAATAAATATATATGAATAGTCGATGCTCTTTTAAATTATATGTAATTAGTGTTATAAAAGCCCCGCGACCCTATAGTAGATAAACAGCTGCAAAATATATTGATCGGGATGGAGCAAAAGCGTAGTGTCACAATTGAAGGGAGTCCGGTGTTCTGTCATAACATCCTATCTATCGAGACCTGCTATCCAGCCTTCCTGCGCCTGTGTAGTTCCACCCGTTTTGTGATTAGGATTAGGTTTTATGGGTTAGGGCTAAAAGTGGGTTAAAGTAAGGGCTTGGGGGGTGGGAGGGAGGTAGGGCTATCGATGTCGATTAGCACTACGGTAGCCTAACTCGACAGAACATCGGTGTTATGCCAAAAAGGCATCCCTGCCTAGAATGCATGGCGGTGTTCTGACGAGTTGAGTTTTTAGGGTTTTTTTGGGGGGGGGTTAGAGTTTTAGGGGTTAGGGTAAGGGTTATAGGGCTATCATTTAGCACTACGATAGCCGAACTCGTTTCAGATCAGCCACCAATCGGTTATTTAGAGACAGGCATGCATTCTACGGCAGAGATGCCTTTTTCGACATAACACCTGTTCTATGTGGCAGTAAACCCTGGTCTGCACCTTGGTTACCCCAACAGCCACTGGAAGTATGAGCGGCGCCCCTGAGCATTTCAAGCCGGTACTGAAGGTTGCTAGACTTTCGGAAAATGCTACCATCCCAACAAAGGCATCAGAGAAAGCTGCCGGTTATGATCTGTACAGGTTGGTTACATTCGTGATACATAAGCGGTGTTACACTGACATGCACTCACCTAAAGGATTATTAGGAACACCTGTTCAATTTCTCATTAATGCAATTATCTAATCAACCAATCACATGGCAGTTGCTTCAATGCATTTTGAGCGTGGCATGGTTGTTGGTGCCAGACGGGCCGGTCTGAATATTTCACAATCTGCTCAGTTACTGGGATTTTCACGCACAAACATTTCTAAGGTTTACAAAGTATGGTGTGAAAAGGGAGAAACATCCAGTGTGCGGCAGTCCTGTGGGCGAAAATTCCTTGTTGATGCTAGAGGTCAGAGGAGAATGAGCTGACTGATTCAAGCTTATAGAAGAGCAACTTTGACTGAAATAACCACTCGTTACAACCAAGGCATGCAGCAAAGCATTTGTGAAGCCACAACATGCACAATCTTGAGGCGGATGGGCTACAACAGCAGAAGACCCCACCGGGTACCACTCATCTCCACTACAAATGGGAAAAAGAGGCTACAATTTGCACAAGCTCACCAAAATTGGACAGTTGAAGACTGGAAAAATGTTGCCTGGTCTCGATTTCAAATGGTAGAGTCAGAATTTGACATAAAACAGAACGAGAATATGGATCCATCACGCCTTGTTACCACTGTGCAGGCTGGTGTTGGTGGTATAATGGTGTGGGGGATGTTTTCTTGGCACACTTTATGCCCCTTAGTGCCAAGTAGGCATCGTTTAAATGCCACGGGCTACCTGAGCATTGTTTCTGACCATGTCCATCCCTTTATGACCACCATGTACC
>JAABNY020000008.1:7555448-7581995 GCA_015164015.2 Brevimyrus niger | reverse complement strand
TGAGTTCACTGTACTAAAATGGCCCCCACAGTCACCAGATCTCAACCCAATAGCGCATCTTTGGGATGTGGTGGAACGGGAGCTTCGTGCCCTGGATGTGCATCCCACAAATCAGCACCTTGTTGAATCAATGCCACATATAATTGAGGCAGTTTTGAAGGCGAAAGGGGGTCAAACACCGTATTAGTATGGTGTTCCTAATAGTTCTTTAGGTGAGTGTATATCCACGTAGCCTACAATCACCATTTTAGCAATTGCGTGCGGCAGAAATGTCGCTACAAACATCAAATTAAACGGAAAAACTTTCTAATTTATTGCCGCATGTTTTAATATTAAATAATTAAGAAGTTTTTAAGTCACAGATGTGTTTTGAATTATTTTTTATAAGCCCAGGTAGGCACTGTGGGTTTAATTTAAGCAAGGTGCACTTAAAGTGAGGCATCAGAAATTTATGTTTTCCTCACATTCAGCCCGAAACAAAAACATGTCAATATTTAAAAAATAAAGTAACATTAAAATTACAATAACTACCTATTTATTTTTTGACAGTGCTTATGACTACTCTATAGCCCCAATGGAAAAAGCTGTAGTAAATACTGATATCCAGATCGCCATCCCCCCTGGATGCTATGGTAGAGTGGGTATGTTCTTTATTATTGCATGCTTCATTCCTTGATCCAGACGTGTAAACGTGTAAAAACAAACAAACAAAATTAACTAATTTTTATTTTTAAGCACCACGATCCGGATTAGCTGTAAAACACTTCATAGACGTTGGAGGTAAACATTTTTAACATTTTTAAACATGTCCGTCTTTCCGATAATAATTCAGATTTCGGACTGGGCTGTGTCACTAGCACAATGTAAGCCACTCTAAGGCATGCAGTCTGTGGCTTTCTAAGCAGATTTTTAATACGTTTTTTCCTTAAGCTGGAGTTGTAGATGAGGATTACAGAGGGAATGTCGGTGTTGTCCTTTTCAATTTCAGCAAAGAAACATTTCAAGGTAAGAATTGTTTTAAAATGTTTATTACCCACATACTATTAAGTGGAATAGGTGACCTTTTTCAGCTCTCTGGAATAGACAACTAAACCTATAATGTGGTATTTTGTAGTGCAAAGTGTAGGTCACCAGCTGGCCTAAAAATATTCTGATAAAGTAAGAAGTATTCATTACACAGAAACCATTATTGCATATTTGCTTTTATTTCATCACCTACTCTTCTGTACGGTTAATAGAATATTCTTTTTTTTTAATTTTTGGATATGTTGGTATGTGCATGTGATTGCAATGTGTATTGAGAAACCCACAACAAAGCTGTTGTTCTAACCATAGTCCGCAAAGGGGAACGCATCGCTCAGCTGATCTGTGAGAGAATCTGCCATCCCGACCTGGAGCAGTGTGAGGTAATCTGCCTGTGCAGCTTACAGTGTGTGAGGTAACCTGCCTGTGCAGCTTACAGTATGTGAGGTAACCTGCCTGTGCAGCTTACAGTATGAAAATAACCCCATTCCTTTATGCACGTCTGCCGCCCCTCGCCCCCCAAGTTAAATTATTATTTTTCCCAGGCACTTGATGAAACAGAACGCGGGGCTGATGGTTTTGGATCGACTGGCCAAAGCTGACTGACTGATTACTTTAAATGTTATTATTTGGATACTTGAACTTTATTCAGATTTTTATTTTCTTAGATAAAGTGTAATAGCTTTGGAACATCTTGTCTCCTCATTTATTTCCTTACATTACCAACATATGTTAACTCCATGAGGAGATGCAGCAAAACTATGGTCATATGGTAATAAAGCTTTCTTCCCAGCCTTAAATCGGCCAGGTTAATTGATCTTACATTTGCCACTGTACTGTGCTACATATACATTGAAGAAACCCATTTGCTTTTGATTTTTGGATTCCAGCAAACTTAGAATATCATAACAGTATATTGCCAATTTGTCTTCCTAAAAACAACTTTACATTCCACGATGCTCTTTTAGTTGCAGAGTATTAGTCCGGTGTTCATTTGTAGATTGTGAATTAATACCATTAGTTTGGCAACCACCAGTTCCCAACTAAACATGGAACTTGTGCCCATAACTGACTGTAATGATATGAACTGAGACAATGAATTTGCCAAACTCATGTACAACATGCTTTTGGAGAACAAAAACTGCATAACTTTAATGTCCAATAGGCAAAAACTCTTTCATAGCCGATATTCAGAATATGGAGTGGACTCATTATTGAGCTAGTTATCCAGTCATGCTTACTGAAAAATACACTTCTGGAATTATCCATCCATCCATTTTCTGTAACCACTGGAGCCTATCCTAGAAGATCATAGGGCACTCTCACACCATTCACACCATTGGGGTATTTGGGAATGCATGTTTTTGGACCGTGGGGGGAAACCAGAGCACCTCGAGGTGTGCTAACACGACAACATGCGAACTCCACACACGGAACCCTGGCAGAGACGCAAACCCTGGTTTCAGAGGTGTGAGGCCACAGTACTAACCATCGTGCCTCCCCCTCAAATGATAATTGGGGGATTAATGACATACAAAATATATTCTAAGATTTTTTCATCAAGAAACATCTTGACCAAATTTAAATGACATCCCAGCAGGCCACAACTCCCAGCAGCCTGCAACTGCACTAATTACCTTGAAAGTAAGTCTTCTCACCTGGTGCCTCAGGAATGCATCAGGCATTTAGAAACCCATAGGTTTTCTGTTCCTGTTAACCGGTAATACTGATCCTCTGACATAAAACCAGCCAAGCAGTCCTTTCCGTGATTTGTTGGCTAAAGATGAAATCATTTCAAAGCCCGAATTTTTCCTACAGATTTCAAAAATGCACAGGGGCCCCTTGCCCATTAAACACTGATTGCTTGCACTTGGCTGGGAGACAAAGATGCATTTAATCACAGCTTTCAGTACCTGTTTACCCCCCTCACCCATCAAGAGCAAAAACCACATACCAGAATGTTCTCACATCTTCTGAACTGAACACAGGCTGAGTGTAGAAGTGGGACAAACATGTAGGTAGCCAAAGGAACTACGGTGGTCTGTGTCACTGGCTGTGATACCGCCTAACCACACATGTGCACATAATCAACACTCGTTACATTGGCAGTAAACCCAGTAACTACCCTATGATTTCTGTTTTTCTATGAGCAGAAGTGTATTTTTCTTTTGAATGTAATGATGAATGTCACAGGCTGCAGACTATCACCACTCTGTGGACCTAAGTGGAAAAAAACAGGATATGTCACTGGAATTTGGTTGAAAAGATCCTGCTTTAGACCCTTAAATGTCAAGTCATGTTGACAATGGCACACTTAGCAGTATACTTAAGTATAACTGAGCCCCGTTAAACCAAAAAATTGTTTTTATTGTGAATTTACTGAAACTAATCCCTCACCGATGTGAACAAACACTGGTAGTGAAAGGTGGTTGCATCATCTTTGATGACAGCACTGATTGTACTTGCGAGAATGGGTGTGGCCAACAAGGCCTCAGTGCATAATGTTCAGTCACAGATATTACCTCATCAGAATGGTGTATACAATTAAGTAGTTGGTCATTATAAGCACCATTACAAAACCCTTTCTTCCAGGGCTTTATGTAGTTAACAATTGCTTTGATGATTAAAAAAGTGGTATGGTTACAGTATAAACACACTTCATTTACATGTAATATAGATATAACTGAAAACAAAGAGACTACTGAGCTAAACTTTGGTTGGTTGCAGATTTAATTTTCAGACAGTAAAGTTGCTTTTTGGCTATCTGGTCTGTAAAACTTCAGAAGGCCCAAGTATTTTCCTTAGTGATCCAGAGAAACATTCACAGGAACCTGCTTAAAAGAATTTCATCCTCAAATGTTAAACAGTGACTTAAGTCTTGTCACTGAAATGATAAAATGCCACAATTTACTGGCACAATGCAAAATTCAAACCCAAAACATAATGAAATAAAGCGTCTCTTGGCACCACCACAGTGGCTGTTTAGGTACAGCTGCAAATCTCCCCTTTTTGCCGCTTTTGGGTCTCCTTCCCTCAGACTTGGGCAATCTGACATTTTACGGTTAATTTTTTAATCCTAGGATGTCACGTTGCCAGCGGAAGTTAATACGTAATACAATGCCAATCTAGTCAGCTGAAAAGATGGAAAAGCAGAAGTATGAAAAAGTCCTTCAAGGCCGATCCAAATCCTCAACATTAGCTAAGCGGTTTTCTTTATATAAAAAAAAGTCTTAGCATCAGTGCCTTTCTGCAATTTCACCCTCGGATTGTCGCAAGATTCAACATATCATTATGCAAACCCTTATTCAGCGAGGAGCTTCCTGCACAAAGCCTGAGAAGACGGGGCTGATTTTCCCCCTCACGCTTTTATTTCTGCACTCTGTGGCTTTTGTGCACTTGCTGCAGGCAATAAGAGATTGAATCCATGATATGTGGAATCGTCTTTGGGAATCAACTGTGCTGTTCTTCTGTCTCTTTGGTTACACGTACTTTCACCGTTTCCTTGTGCTGTTAGTGGAGAATGATCTGCACTTTCATTTTCAGCGTGTCCCCCAGCTGACCGGTGAGGTAGTCTTTGTCATTCTCATCTTCCAACTGGGCCAGTTCTCTCTTTTTGTACAGCGGAATGCTGCTGATTTGTAAATAATGTGCTCCAGGTTGAAGCTTCATCTTGGTTAAATGAAGGTAGCTTATTCCTTCCTTCTGGTTGATCTTGAAGAGGCCCTCCTCGTTCCCGAAGTCAATCAAGTAACGGATGTGGTTGTTGAGGGTGGACAGAGCGGGTGTGAATTCCAGGATGCGTTTTTTGCTGCTCATATTGCTGATGCTGAGGTTCAAAAGGAAAGTGTTTTCTACATCCAGACTTGCGAGGCTCACAATCTCTTGCTCATCCTGAAAATATAACAGACCATTGTGGAATCAGCTGAAGACTCCATAAACAAAAACATAAGCATTTAAAAAAAAATAGGGATTGATAGTTAATCTCCCATGATGGTGGGATGTGATTCCAGTGTGGTTTCTGGGAGCAATGGTTTATTACTCTGGACTCTGAATCCAGTGATCTGAGCTCAAATATCAGCAGAAGCTGAGTTTTGGGGCAGTGGTAACCTAATGGTTCGGAACATGTGCTTTTGATCAAAAGGTTGCTGGTTCGAATCCCCAACCAGCAACGTACCGCCCAGATGCACTCCCCAGGCACTGTCAACAATGACGCTTTTTCACTTCAGCGATCTTTCTTGCAGGTCAAACACGAAGTCTGTTGCTTTTCTGGGAACTGAGCTACATATCTGTGACTTGGAGGCAGGAAATCATACATGACAGCGGCTGCGTGTGATTTTAGGGCTGCTAGTCAGGCTTTGAAGCTTACCTGTGAGCCGTTAAGAGCTCCGTCGTCTGTTTCATTGGCACTCCTGCGCTTTCTGCCGTTTTTGGGGTAACCGTTAACTTTGCATTCATAGCAGGCCTCGAGGGAAAGGGCGTTGTCATCGCTTCCCGCACCCTGGTCTCCGCTCCCAAAGCCCAGACCGGTGACGCAGTGCCTGTAAGGAAGAGGGACAAAATTACACATGATTTGGAGAGACATCCAGCAGGCATGGATGCTACGGTCTCAACGTGCAGCAGCCGGAGGTCGCTAACCCTTGTCCTGCTCGGTAGTAGCCTGGCGGGCAGCCGCACAGGTAGCCCCCTTCAGTGTTGGAGCAGCCGTGGCTGCAGGGTTTCTGGGAGGACGAGCACTCATTGATGTCCTCGCAGGCCCCGCTGAACGCCTGGTAGTTAAAGCCGGTGGGGCAGAGGCAGCGGAAACTGCCCAGCGTGTTGTGGCAAGAAGCGTCGCCACACACCTGGCTGTTCTGGCACTCGTTTTCATCTGAGTGCAAAAGACGACGGACAAACGAAAATGGAGAGATGAAGAATCAGTGTGGTGCAGTGAGCCAGTGACAGACACTGATTTTTTAAAGGGCCAGGTGCTCCAAAGGAGGGGGCGCGGCTGACTAGTGACATCACTGGTGATGCCCTCAACAGCAGGCACATGTGAGGGGGGGGGGGGGGCATGTGCATTTGGTCAAGCAAAAGTTGCAAGTGTTCAGGCGCCCCCAACCCCACCCCCACACATGCCATAATAGCCTAACAATCTTTCTCCTAAACTAAACACACACAAAAAATATATATATCGAAGAGGACATTCTGTCCCATGGACCTTAAAAGTATAGTACTATAAATAGTGAGTTGGCCAAAATAAATTATTTAAGTTAAAGATGGAAATGAAAAGAACTGTAAATCGAGTCCTTTTATGAATGTTTCCATGTGTTACATCACACTGTCATCTAAACTGGGACAGGCCCACCTCCTTCTGACTGCCACACCTGTGGCAACCATGATTTAATAAAAGCTTCCTTTTTTAAATCTATTTCCTGCAGTCTTTACCCTCAAAGTGATCTTTGAAGGGAGGTCCTTCTAGAAAGAGAATGAGTTAGCAGGCGGTCTTGGTGAACATCACGATGCAACGTCCTGTAGAAAGAGACAAGTGGCCTCACCTACGCACTGGTTCCACTGGTAGTGCTGGAGGTATCCCTGGGGACAGCTGCATCGATATCCGCCCACCAGGTTCTGACAGCCATGCTGGCATCGGTGGTTCCCGTCACACTCGTTCACGTCTGTAGGACGCAGCGCGGGACAGGAGAAAACAAGGACCAAAGGTTTAATGGGACTTATCCAGGCTGAACTTATGTCCGAAGACAGACCACGAGTAACAGTGAGATACGTAAAATCCTTGTCTGGATATGCGGCTGACCTTCACACTTCTGTCCACTCTGGTCCAGGATGTATCCACGTTGACACTCGCAGCTGAAGCTGCCGGCACTGTTCTGGCACACTCCGTCTGAGCCACAAAGGGCGGGGTCCATGGCACACTCGTTGTTGTCTGCAGGAACAAGATGACAAGCCTCAGTCCTACAGTACCACTGCAGTCCTCAAACGACTGAATGGGGATCTGTAGTCCTAAGATCAGCAGAGGTGGAAAGTTCAGGCCCAGAAAATACAAATCCAGACCAAGGTTTTGTTTCAACCAACCAATTGAGCATAAAGAATCACAGTCACAGAGTACTCAACTGGCTGGTTGAAACAAAACATTGGTCTGGATTTGTACTTTCTAAACCTGAACTTTCCACTTATGAAGATCAGTGTGACGGGGCTGACTGGGTGCACACTGATTCCTCCCTGGCTCGAAAGCTTTGCTTGTAACCAGTAAAACAATCCCTATGACAAATTACTGCTACTCACTATTCTTAGTAACTTCCTGCGATAGTTACTGGTATGATTTGTCCTCATCGATATGGTCGTACAAAAATGTTATACACTGAAATAGTTATTATTTCAAAGTCATTCATTTGGTGCATTAAAAGGTGTCTCTGCAATGCCCTGCCTCTATTAATAGTGCCCAGTAGACTGGCTGAAAGAGTTTAGTTAATTTCAAGTGTTTAAGGCTGAGGTCATGGGAGTTTCAGCAGGAGCTGACTAATGTTGCTGTATCCATGGCAACAGACGGCTCAATGCTCCATAACAAGTCATAGTTAAGTTAGCATAACTACAAATCAGTCAGGCTTAATTTGATTTTTAGATATAATACTGAAACCATTAAGTCTGAGATATCCCAAAGAGAGTTATTTTATGGCGTATGATGAAAGCTAAATGGATTCATTAGTTCAGCTCGGCTACCTCGGAATGGAGCGCGTGCGCGGGTGACTCACCGATGCAGGCCGTGTGGTGCTGGCTGAAGCCGGGGGGGCACTTGCAGGTGAAGCCCCCGATGGTGTTGACACACAGGAACTGGCAGTTGTGCTGTTTGGTTGAGCACTCGTCCAGATCTGAGGCAGGGCAAGGTACATGAACAGAGGCGCTCACATAAGTTGGGGTCAGTGTTACCTCTGACTTCGAAGGAGTTACTGTGAAAGAAGGCAGATTGTTGGTGTGGAAGGTGTGTGTGTGTTATGTATATGCTGTTTCCCACAATGTTATACAAACCTAATATTTTGACATCGTGGGGACGATTTTTTCTGTTCCCACAATGGGGAAACTCAATTTTTGTAAAAATTCTATGATTGCAACCAAAAATCTGAAAATGCCAAAAGTCTTGTATTTTGTTTGGTTACTTATGGTTAGGGTCGTCATTGCTGGGATTAGGGTTTTGCCCATAGAAATGAATGGACAGTCCCCACAAAGATGTGAATAAAAACGTGTGTGTGTGTGTGTGTGTGTGTGTGAGTGTGTGCATGTGCATTCATGGAGACCAGCTCACTCCAGCACAGGAGGAAAACTGCAAACTAGGCCTGCCTAATCCAGGAAGCGAGAGACATCTGCTGCCAAACAACACAAACTGCTGCCTGAGTGAGGGCCGGTGCCCCCATGCCCCCGTGCTCCAGACACCCATCAAAGCCCCAGGCTTTCACAGGCCGTGTCAGGCGGGTCAGAAGACACTAATTATTCATTATTTTCCCGTCCAAAGCCAGTGCCCTGCAAGTGAACTGGACTTCGGGGAAAACCGGAGAGAAATCAGCCTAGAAATATGTAAATAAAGATTTAAAAAGATGAAAAATAATGAGGGTGGTGCAAAGTTACTAGTTCATTGTAAACGGCTAAGTCAAAGTGGGCTGTATTCATCAGGACTGTGTATTAGACAGTTGCTACGCCCATGGAGAAGTTAGGAGTGTGATTTACAAACTACAGGCCTCACTGGGCGACGGGCCCAGCACTCAGCTTGCCAAATGCTAACCTAGAAACTGACTGACTGGCTGCAATAAGTGTCTCTGTTACGTTAATATTACTTCACCGGTTATTTTATGCTCTGTCTGCTCCACCCCTGGTGACCGCTGACTGAATGCGCACCGTGAGACTTGTACCACACCGCAAGCTATGCAGTGGACGACACACTGTGAGCTACACAGCAAACGCCACAGAGCCCCCATCGGCCGACCTGTTGAACTCTGCTAGTTAACTCTTCTGAATACTCACCCAGATGTTTATTATTGTTCACACCAAACCTGTTTCTTGGTTGGATAAGGTTAAAGAGCCCAGCTGAATATCACTCCTACAGCCATGGAAGTTTCTACACTCCTGTTGTCTCCTAGCATTTCTTCATGGTATTGTGTAAATTTACATGCCATTATCTTTAGTGTAACCACCGTAAACCACGTCAGGACAGACACTATGAGCTACTTCAGGTTTTACAAACTACTTTACAACTGAATGGTTCCAATGTTTGCCTAAATGGTTCAGGTCTTCATGTGATTTGACTGATTTGTTTCCTTGACTGAAAGACTCATCCTGCTGTTTCACATTAACATTAGTGACACATGCATAATTATAGGAGACTGACCAATCAGCACACAGCAAGAACTCAGTGTTCAAGTAAAATCCAGGTCTTTTTAACTGAAATTGTAATTTACAAATTCTGCCCTAGCTCATAGTGTCCCCCCTGACATGGATTAGGTGGTCACCCTAGATTTTTTACACAGCTGCAGATGGTGTTCATTCCAAGTCATTTTGCACTCTTTGTTAAACATCCAGGAAAGGTACTACAAATAATGGATTAGAACTTCAGTGGTTTTCAGAGTGACCATTAGGTGGCAGTGGGGAGTCCCTGGTGCACACACAGGTATTGGAGACTGTAGGCAGGATCACTCCTGTGTGCCGAACTGCGCTGTCCATCCTCTTTATGGAAACATCAAATGCTGTTTCTCCACTGCAAGAAGCTGAGCCAGAGCAAGCAGCATCAACCCTTACTGACTCAATACAGCCAGACAATGGCAGAAAATGAGAAGGTGAAGCAGGAACATCCTACCAGAGAAATGCGACAGTCTGCGGGTCTTTAAATACACAGTTATAAAAATGGCTTAGCATGTTTCTTTAAGATTCCTAGGGAAGGTACAAGAATTTCATCTGTCATTAAAGGGGCAATTCACCCCACTGAAATAGATATGTTTTAGAGGGGCTTTAGTGCGATCTATCTGCCTAGGTTTTTCTGCAGGTGTTGACTAGTTTTGGAGATGTCAGCCGTAGAAATGTTGATTGTCTCCCAAATATCATAGGACGGAATGGCATTCTTTCTGTGATAGTAAAGGCACCAAAAAAAAAAACATTTGAAAAATTTAACAGCGATGTCTTTTACCAGAAATCATGACCCAGTTACTCAAGATAACCCATATACTTTGTAGTGAGCAGTCTAATATAGGAACTATTTTCTTCTACCTATCTTATTACTGCGCAGAAGATGCAAGCACACGCACACTGGCTATATCTTCTGCGCAGTGATACGACTCCTTAGGGGTACGAGCAGACCCTAGCTCCAGGACTGGGCTTCCTTGTTACCTCTGCAGCTCTTCCTGTCCTCCTGGAGGATGTATCCCCTCGGGCAGGAGCACAGGAAGCCTCCGTCTGTGTTCTTGCAGATGAAGTTACATGGCTTCGGCGCCTGGATGCACTCATCCACATCTGCGCTTCCAACAAAGAGAGATGGTTCAGGGAGACGCTAAGGGCACACGCAGTGGTAAGTGGTAGCCATGGTCACCCCCCATTGGCCACCCCCCATTGGCCACCCCCCATGGCCACCCCTGTCGTATCATTTTTTTTCTTGCCCAGAATTACGTTTCTTTAAGAGGCGGACCTTTGCTCTGCAGCCGCAAGAGACCTGGCAACCAGTGCCTGAATTATAAATAATGTAGAGTTATAGTGTCTATGTACCTTAAAAGTTCCCTTATATTCATATTTAGAATTATGTGCCGCCCCAAAATGACCTCTGGTCCCGCCCCGGCCGCTGGCAAAGGGGATTGTACAAGCAACCAAATCCCGCTGGGTTGACCTGCTCTCATGTATACGCTCCTTCTGTAATCATGCAGATGGAGAGAACTGGCCACTTAATGGGCTTTGATTTCAAGCACCTAAGAAAACAAATATACAAACAGGAAGCACCTGTTCCACTACATACGTTTGTTTTCGGCGAAGGCACCTACCCACGCAGGCGGTGAGTGTGATGTCTGTGGTGTAGCCAGGTTTGCAGATGCATCTGTAGGAGCCCTGTGTGTTGACGCACTGCCCGTTACGGCACAAGTTCCCCATGACGTGACACTCGTCGATATCTTAACAAGAACAGAAAGCGGGCTGGGAAACTGTCTGCAAGAATTCCGTGTCAATGATCCAGCATGGAGCCACACGGCCGTCCGCCGCGTTACCTCTGCGGTCGGTGGTGTACCCTGGGCCCAGCGGGCACATCTTCTTATACTGTGTGGTGCCTGGTAGGGGGCAGAGCTCGCAGTTGTGGCCCCAGCCTCGCCCGCCATCGCAGCAGCACTCAGACTTGGTGACGCTGGTGCGGCTCGTGGAGGTCATCTGGCACAAAGTCTGCAAAACCTCCGTGAAGCAGAATCCTTGCCTGTTGTCTGTGGGGAGACCGGTGAAGCCCTGAACGGCCATGACACCCACCACAAAGACAACCATGTCCATGGTGTCCATATTTCCCACAATGCCATGGTGCGGTGTTACTGAATGTTACTGTATTATAAACACACACGCGCAGGTAACCGAAGAGGGATTCGACCATATGGCCTAGCAATATGATTGCTTTCATGGCTTATAGGTATGACTATAACCCTTGAGCCTAGCCCTTCACTGAGGACACTTAAATAATTGCAAACCACCACCCCCGCCCCCAAGAAATGCTAGCAACAATTGTTTTTCATTTTGTTTTTTAAAAAAGAAATATTTTCGTAAATGTCACTTCAACAAGTGAAATAAATCAGACTGAAAAAACACAGAAAGGTTCTGGAACATACCAATGCACTCCGTGTGTGAGGGACTTGGGGCAAAGCCCGAGTCACACCTGCAGCGGTAACTCCCTATCGTGTTTTCACAGCGGCCGTTTGTACAGATACCCGGTTTGGCTGAGCACTCGTTCAGGTCTGGGGTGTGAAGAAATACAGAGGGTAAGTCAGATATGTTCTGCTATTGCTTAAAGGTGACATCAACAATAAGCATCCCGGCAGGTGCGTTCATGTGAATGAAGCGAACTGAACTACTCTTCTACCAGATTATGTGAAGATTTGTGCAAAAGGCAAAGTATGGTTTCTGAATGGCGTCACAGAGCAACTGGCAAGAAGACTAACATTCTTTCACCGAGATGCAATGCTGAGTTTTACGGGATTTCAGTCATATCAAGTATTATTGCTGAAAAATCCCTTCACAAATAAGACACAATAAAACAGAAAGAGCACACTATTAAAGGCTTACTGTTATTTAGTGACCTTAAACTGAACAGACAGGTCTGGGGGTGGGTGAGTAAGGTTTAGTTGCCAGGAGTCTGCATATATTTGTCAAAGGGAGAAGATACAGACGTTAGCAGACGTCATGACAGTTTTATGGGTTCCGGGACTTTGAGTCGATTTGATTTTCTGTCGCTGCATGGAATATAGATCCAAGGAAAACGGAGCCATACCTGCAAATATGGAAGTACAAATGGGAATACGCTTCAGGAAAGACATGGACTGTCCGCCTCACCTACGCAGCCGTCACCGTTGGGCTGCCGGACGTAGCCATTGGCACAGATGCACATGTAAGTGCCAATCAGGTTCTTGCAGATCATTCCTCTGCTTCCACAGTCATCAATCCCATCCTCACACTCATTCTGATCTGGGAGACAGAGACATTTGTTTGTATTCATACTAATCTATGGTTCATGGTTTCCTGTTTTGGTATGGCGCTGCCACCGACCTACGCATGACCGTGATACTGTGAGGAAATTTAATGCATGACATTAGACGCAATGCAATCCTTTATAAAGTCAGAAAAGCCATGTAACCCACTTCATGCACAGATTGTTCTTGGCTGACATGTTTAAAAACCGAGCTAATGTTCTGTTTATAATCAAACATAAATAAAAGCGGTATAGCTCCAGACTGGACCAGCTGTGGTTTTTAAACGTTATCTGTTTACATCCACGGCCTTTTCAGGTCCACAAAGAACACGTGTCCAGAAGTCCCCATTTCTTTTCCTTTATAGACAGAAAAAACACTCTCTGAGTCTGTGTTAATATCGGACACCTTTAGTTTGGGTCTGTCCATCCAGACAAAGTGCCACAAACCCAGTAAAGCACAGAGCTGCTGTACCTTTGCACATCCTCCCGTCTTCTCGCAGGATGTAGCCTGCAGGGCACGTGCACTCGTACGACCCCACCGTGTTGATGCAGCGGAACGCACAGAGCAGGGGATTCTGGGAGCATTCGTTCACATCTGGAGGGAGCGAGACAGAAAGTGTACAGATAATTTAGTCTCTGTCTTCGCAAGCTGGTTCGTCTTAAGCTGGTTTGTCAAAATATCCAAATTCCCCCTGACCCACCTTCACAAGTGACCATGGGCCCAGGCTCAAAGCCATCATCACAGCTGCACTCAAAGGCCCCAACCACGTTGGTGCACGTCCCGTTACCGCAAGGGTTGCCCACGTCACACTCGTCGATATCTTGGGGGGAATATATGTTCCGTTTCATGGGTAACGTTGAAGCAAGCTTTCCAGCAAGATCAGGCCGACTCCCACCCGCCCCTTACCTTCACACCTGACGCCGCTGTAGTCCAGCCGGTATCCAAAGGGACATTCGCAGCGGTAAGACCTATCTGTGTTGATGCACTGCCCATTGTTGCATATGTTAGGGTTGGTTGTGCACTCATCTATGTCTGAAACAGAGAGGGAATGAGGCATGGCAATACCCCCTTGTGGTCAGTCTGTGTCACGCGCCATCAAAGACACCTTACCTATTGGATTGTCGTCTTTGTCGGTGGTCTGACCAACTGCGGGGCACAGCAACGCAAATGCCTCTGCAAGCAAAAATATCGGACTTCATACCTAAATATCTGCTGATCATTCCTGACATACAGACGAGCCCGCAGCAGCAGCCGATCACTTTCCGCTGCTCTCATCACTGCCACGCTTTCCCTGTCCGTCACTCACCATCATTCATGTCGGGACAGATCTCACAGGGTTGTCCCCAGCCCTGTCCTGGCATGGCACTGCAGCAACACTCTCCTTTGGTGGTGTTGTGGGGTTTGGGTGCCAGGCACATGCCATTTTCGAATCTGGTGAAGCAGTAGTTAACGCGGAGATCTGGGTGGGCAGGGGAACAGTTACAACATGTCAGTTACTGTTCACTGAACTGCTGATACTCTGTCCAGCATGATGAACAATTACATTTGCTCCCATTTGTTCAGTTCAACGCTTTACTGTTAAATTTAGTAGCTAAATACATTTACCGTTCATTTCAGTAGCTAAATACTTTTCCAGCTGTAAACAAGATTTTGTTCTTTTCTGTGCTTGTACCTTTGCTACACTTCCCACACAGATAACCTACAACCTCTACAGGCCATGAAATACATTCACCTGGCTCAGAGTTTCAATGAAAAAATGTCGTGTTATGGTTCCCTTCTCACCGATTGGTCAGCATTCCCTACGTAAAAGAGATTTATATCCCACAACGTCATTTGTGACGGCTCCATAAAAGCAGAATGGCATGTTTAACCATGAAATGTCGCATTACTCAAAGAGATGTCATACCTTATGATAACAAAACCTAAATAACGCAGCCTGAAGGACTGGAAAAGACGTTCTGGAGCTGTTTATTAGCTCGTTACTCTCATAATTTCTATGGCCTGCTTCTCATTTTCTGAGCTGCGCTCTCCCACCCTCTCGCAGTCCATCTGTGTAAGGGTAAACCAGGAAATGTAAACATTTCCCCCCTTTTAGCTGATGACATCAACGCAAGCTTTAGCGGGGAACTCCCAGCCGTGTGAGTGAACGGCCCCTTCAGCTCAAAAGGTGAGGAAATGGAAAAACCGCGGCGTGCTGAGGCCCAAGAGCAACACGGAGCCTCAGACTGAGACATCTGGGCAGTGTTAGCTGCCTCACACCCCTGAGAACAAGATGAAACCCTCCTATTGTACAAATCAAATGTTATAGGCTATTTTTCTGCTAACAGATGGCTAAGAATGGACTGCATGTGTGTGTGAGAAAAAACTCTATATTGTCATATAATTTTCATATCACTTTTTTACTGTTTTCTCTGCAGGCCTTATCTATACTACTATTGCTTTCTTACTGTCTTAACTACACTGCTGAATGGCATAGAAATTAATTAATTTTATTACTAATCCATTCAGCTTAAAAGAAAAAAGATACGTATGAAATGGATGATATGTTTGACCGGGAAGGTTCTATGTCCATCCTTAAGTAATCTAGGCCAGAATGTGTCAGGTGATCATGTCATGTGACCACGATTAGAGAGGTGAGGCTAGCTTACCAAGGCATCTCCTTCCAGAAGGGGAGAGAAGGAAGCCTTCTGGACAGAGGCAACGGAAGCTGCCTTCTGTGTTCGAGCAGGTCCCCAACACGCAGAAGTCGGCGCTATGCGCACACTCATCAATATCTGCAACGTGAAAAGAGTGTCTCAGTCCAGCGTACACACATAACCCCGTCTTCAAAGAGATACAGGCGGAGGTGGCAATTTATTGACCCCTGGAATGAAATTAGGACATTCTGGTAACAAAAACTGAGACGCACATAGCACAAGAGGCAGATTACATAAGATTACAGATAAAGGTACATATTAATAAAATAAACCATAGCTACAAGAATACATAAATGTAAGGATGAGAATTCACTCCAGTCTCTGTGATACTCCATATATTATATTACAGTATATATATTACATATGCGGGTGGTTCCCCCTGTGCTTCGGTGGGTTTGATTCCCTCCAGGTAATCTTGGTCCTTCCCACCGTCCAACATGCAGTTGGTTGAACTGGTATTAGTCCTACTGTATGTGCCCTGTGATTGGCTGGCTCCACAACCCATTCCTGGATATGTGGTTATGGATGGATGGATAGATGGAAGGATGGATGTTAAGTGCTACCTTTTCCACACCGTAATGGCCTAATTTTACATCTGTAAAGAAATCCAGGTGCTATCAATCTACTTTCCTGCACCACTTGCATTGCAGAAAGAAGCCAGGTTTGGGGAGAGATTTATCCTGTACCCCAAAACCCATAACAGGATGACTGCAATAATACTGCTCATGTGTGGCTCTGCAGGCAGGCAAACAGCAGGTGTGCATTTCCTGCCTGCGTCAGCAGAGCCTGGCACCCTTCAGAAATCAGATGCGATTTCAGCGTTTACAGCCACGGTCGCGTCTAGCTGCAATTTAATCCTAACAGGTGTATGTCTAGCAGACCTTCCTGTCGGAGAAGGGTTTCATATGTGAGGTATTTAGCTTGTCAGCACAGGCCAGAGCACATTTGTCGAGGAGGGAAGTTTATTTATTTTTTTTTTGCTTTTCAAACAGATTTTTTTGGATTTGCTTAAAAAACACAGTAGATGGTCTAAAAGCCACGTATGCAAAAATTCGAGCTTCCAGAAAGTATCAGCTTTGACCTACAGAGTTGTTTGTTTTATAATTTAAAGCTGCACCACATTTTACAGGACAGGTTGCTAAGTGAATGCTTAGCACACTAAGCACAGCCAGGGGTATCAAGCAGGCTGCTGTGGCTGTAAAGCAGCGTGACGCACACCAATCAGTGACGCACACCAATCAGTGACGCACACCAATCAGAGTGACGCACACCAATAAGTGACGCATACCTACCTTCACATCTCTCATCAGTCACGTAGTAACCAGATGGGCAGATGCACCGGTAGGTGCCATCGAGATTCTGACACGTTCCTGGACTGCATGCTCCCGGATTCACCAGGCACTCGTTTATGTCTGTATGAGACAGATGATCCAGTCGTTACACTTTTCCAACTACAGTCCTGGATGGAAGACATGCCACCCTTTTAAAAATCCTGTCTGTTGTGAAGCCTTGCCTTTTTTGCGCTTTCAAGGAGCCTGCTGACCTTTGCACAGATAAACAATGAACCACTAAAGTGTAAATAAATCTAGGTTTCAGAGCACAACACGTGATGTAACTCGCATAAGTAAAACCACTTACATGCCGCAACAAAGCATAAAATTGATCGTAAAATCAATCAGTACAATGTGTTATTGTGCAAGTCTACAAATTACATTTAGCTGCTTGGTTGATACATTTACCATTTACTTACAGGTTTTACCCATCCATGATGATCCAGACACAGATACCTCTTTAAATCCAGGTCAGAACCTGCAATTAACCTTTTGTATAAAGGTAAAAGGTGTTCAGTTTGGCCCTAGATGCACTGCTTCTTTGTGATGGCCTATGATTTTGCTGCGAGACAGAGAGATGCAGAGAGAGAAAGACACACAGACGGGTTCCTCACCTACACAGATCCTGCCGTCGGCCGTCAGCTCGTATCCCTCACGACACACGCATGTGAAGGAGCCCAGCGTGTTGAAGCAGCGCCCGTTATGGCAGAGGGTCCTCTGCGAGGAGCATTCATCCATGTCTGAGAAAGGAGATGTGGTTACACGGCAGCCCTGACAGCAAGGATGGCCAGGGGAAGAGCTGGCTAAATGGCAGGGCGGACCACCGATCTCATGGGAGATGGCAAACTGAGAGGGAACGTTGGGGAAGCGCTCACCGATGCAGTCGTTGTTGTGGGACAGCTCAAAGCCAGGGTAGCACAGGCAGTTGTAGGACCCCACTGTGTTCTTGCACGTCCCGTTCGCGCACGGCTGTCTTTCACACTCGTCCACATCTGTATCCGACAGCATAGATGCGTCATGTGGCCCAGCCTTCTAGTATCACAGGCCTCTAGCATCGGTGCTATAGGCCTGCATTTCCTCTCCTCTATATACACATATCTATGTATCACTGTTCATGCCTGGAGCCAGTGAAACTGAAACTCACCTATACACATAGACAAATCGGGAGTGGCCTTGAAGCCGTTTGGACACACACATTTGTAACTGCCGTCAGTGTCATAGCACTTCCCAGGATTACAGATGCTGGGGTTCTCAATGCATTCATTGCGATCTGAAAGGGGAGGAGAATGGTCGGTCTTTGGGAGTTAGGGAGCCCTGGTCCAATGTGATGTAACTGAACAATTTAGCAACAACATAGGAAAGTATTACAGCCAGAGTCTCACTCACTCTCACACACACGCAACATGCTGAAGCAAAGTTTAATACATAAAACTCTTGCTTAGTAACAAGCAACAAATCGATGAATCACAGTTTTGAATAATATCCAATGCTCAAAATAATTTACATTTTTCTCTGCTAAATAACAAATGTTCTTATGTCCCCAGTTTCCCGAACAAGTGACATTCAAACATCCACAGCCAACAGACAATAACTGAAATATTATTTAACCTAGTAGATCTTTTTGGAAAATCTTGACTAATCACTACATCATTAAAACTGCTGTATGCACTGGAGACAAGAAATGAAGTGTTATGAAATTATTATGAAAATTTGTTGTTCAGACTCTATCACTACAAACTCTATCATTGGAAATCTAATTTTCTGCCAGTCCAGCATTAGACTGAGGAGCCACATCCACCAGACATATTTCTTATGTTCCGGTGCCTCTGCTCTGCTCAGCAGGATAGTGGAGGATGGAGTGCCTTCTTTAGGCTGAGGACGCACCCAGGCACTGTCCGGTGGGGGTGAGACGATAACCCTGCTTGCATTCGCAGCGGAAGCTCCCCGGCAGGTTCAGGCACTCTGCATTGTGCTGACACACTGGGCCGTTCTGGCACTCGTCGATGTCTTCATAGGACACACAGCAAGACATGAAACTGATCAGGTCGCAGACATGTGACAAGCCAACATCCGAGAATTGTCCGCTTCCCGGTCAACGGGATGGACGTGGGGACTGAAAAGCAGGAACCGACCTTCGCAGATGAGCAGCTTGTCATTGTAGATGAAGCCTGCCGGACACTCGCACCTGAAGCTGCCGATCATGTTGATGCAGACCCCGTTCTCACACACACCTGGAATCTCCCGGCACTCGTCGATATCTGACAAACAACGGATTCCTCACAGGCAGCTATACACTGGACACGTATCAATGATAACTGTTTTGAGTAGCATTAGTGTATATTGGGTGAAGTTTATAAGCGTTTTCTTTACCAATGACCTGTCCGGTGTAAATGTCAATGTAATATCCCGGCCTCTCACTGCCACACAGGATGGTGAAGTCATCTACAGAGCGAGAGAGCCAGCAGCGGATTAGTGGGCCCTTGAGGCTTCAGCAAGTCCTGCTGGTCGCCCCAACACCCTCCCGGGTGCATGACTCACTGGTGCTGGGCACAGGGCACTGCTCGCACGGCTTGTTCCAGGCTCGGCCGATGTTGTACGAGCAGCAGCACATCTTCTTGGTCATGTTGAAGGCCAGCTCGCCGTCGCAGGTGCCATTTTCTGAGTGGAAGTGCCGGAAGCACAGGCTCTTTCTCATGTCTGGAGTCAAAAGACAAAGAAGAAAAATAACCAAACTAGGCGACATGCAGACACTGTCAACACGGACAACTTCTTGAGGTCTTCGACAGCACCGCCTGCCTATTAATATGGCGTCCAGACTGACTGAAGCTGGTTTGAAGAGCGGCCATCTTACCCATGCAGTTGTTTCCACCATTGACCTGCATGTAGTCCGGTGGGCAGATGCAAGTGTAGTTTCCAATGGTGTTGTAACACTGGCCCGGTCCACAGATCCCTGGTCTCTCGCATTCATCAACATCTACGGCAACAGTTATTCATTTTCTACACTGCTGACCAAGAAACAACAAAAGCTGTTTTGCCTGTTGATTGTGAAACTTAGGACACATAAGCAGATGAATCCAGATTCTTGATTCCTCTCCAGTAAGAACACTGCACTGAAAAGAGTTAAGTACACTGAGTTCTGTCTCTCACAGTATGGTTTTCTGAATTCTAAACTATGTATTTAGCAGAGCTTGCCTTTGTCCAGGCTTGGAACCACAACACAAGGCCCTGTAACTGTTGTGGGTTGCCTTAGGCTCAACACAAGGGCAAATCCAATCACACTACTACAATTCCTCAGCTTGTGTGACATGTTGGTGCAGGTCTGGTGGTAAAAATTCAGGCGAAAGGCATCGTTTTTTGTCAAGATGGGCCGCATGACAGACCTGGTCTCGATTTCATTTCAGCTAATGATCCCCCATTTTTTTACCTTCACAGATTCTGGTCTCCTCATTTAGTTCAAAACCCTTGGGACATTCGCAATGGAAACTCCCAAAGGTGTTGATGCAGGATCCTCCTTGGCACAGGCCTGGAAGTTCCTGACACTCGTTGATGTCTGTCAAAAACAAGATGAGGAAGGGCAATCTCCAAGGGACACACTCCACTGCACCTTAAAATTGATCACCCATAACTGCATTATGAGAGCAAAGCCAATGAAGATGAGTCTCACCTTCCAAAATGACAGTGATGGGATTGGGCCGGAATCCTTCCCCTCCGGGACATAGGGTTTTGTATACGGCTGAAGGAGAGCATGTAAATTTAGCATAATAGGGGCTGTTCCCCATTCACCTAATCCTTATTTCATGTTAATTAACAACAGCCAAAATAGAATATAATAAAGTCAAATACAAAAGAAATACAGCGTGAGTACTAATGCTATACGGGACACATAACTGTAATCTACTGTTCAGTACATCATTTTCAGTTCGGTATGAAATGAATGAATATATTTATTGACACAGGTGGAACTAAAATTTACAAAAAAATCATTATTCTGATTGTATCTGTGAGGTGGTTACAGTCTGTTTTGGGCAGTTTAGGAAGTGGTCCCCATAATTAATACCAATACTGGAGAGAGAGTACTTGATAGGATCAAGACTGTTTGTCACTTTGGATATGTTGCTGGAAACACATCCAACATACTAACTCATAAGAGATGGGTGTGTTTATGACCAAGAATGACAGAAATAGCCTCTACAAGTTAGTCTCCCTGCGGCATTTAAGGGGCTTTTGCTGGGAAAATCAGATAAGGCTCAGTTCTGGCTTTCTGTTTGTTCTATTTATCACTACAAATATGGTACGATACTCAGTAGTGTCATGACCCTGGCCATCGCCCAATATGACCAGCAGGGGTCACTGCTGGTCCTCCAGAACCCTTCTGTTTCTTCCCAACTACATCCTGTTCTTTTCAGCCCCTCATTAGTCCCGTATATACGTGCTTCCCAGCCCAGACTTCCCCAGTCCAATCACTAATGTCAGTCCTCCAGTTGCCTGTGTCCTTCCCAGTCCCAGCCTTCCCATTTTGACCCCTCGCAGTCCTGTTTCTTTCATGCTCCTGTATTTATAATGAAGCAGGGATGCCCAGACCTCTCTCTCTCCAGCCATTTCCTCCAGCCACCTCTCCCAGGGGAATACCAAGGTGTTCTCAGGCCAGCTGAGAGATATAATCTCTCCAGCATGTGCTGGTTCTGCCACCTCACTTGACTCCTTTCTATGTGGAGGAAGAGCGGCTCCTTTGAGCCCCTCCTGAATGTCCAATCATCTTACCCTACTCACCCTACCTCTAAGGCTGAGTGAAGATGCTCTGCAAAGGACCACAGGTGAGGAACACAGATTGACTGGTACATGGACCACTTTGCCTTCTGGCTTAACTCTCTCTTCAAAACAAATAGTTTTCACTGTTGTTCAGAACCTGCACCAAACCGTGAACCTAAAACCAAGGTTTGTGCAGAACGGTGTCCTTTGTTTACCGTTACACCCATAATTAACACCCACACACATCTAATTCTACATTGTCTCAATAAGTCTACATTACTGATGCCTGTGTTTCAAATAATAAAAGCCTTGATAAATACTTAATTGCCTGAATAAGATGTGCTGTTTCTGGAACATTCTGTATTTGTTATATGTGTTCTGCAGAACCCTACTAAACTGGGATTTTGGTAACTCGTTAGAGGATTATCCAACAACGGCAAGACTCACTGGAGTTGACCGGAGGGCAGGCCTCACAAGGGTTTCCCCAGGCTCGGCCCTGAGAGCAGCAACACGAGGCCTTGGACACCGACACACCGATCTCGTTGGAACAGTCCAGATTCTCAGACGCGTCGCCTCGCAGAATCACATCCAGGAAGCAGTTGCCAGATCGAATGTCTAGGAAACAGCGGACATATTAATGGAAGATGAGTCTTTAGTGTATGTAATATTCTCCTTAACTGAAAAGAGGTGATTCAATATGGTCCTACTGACTGGACTCTCACTTTCCTGCATCATTCATACATTTTCATGGGGCCATTCTGGACGTTTCTCTACTCAGACACACCTGTTAGCCTTAAATATAACTATGTGGAATTGCACACAAGGATCCCTTTGCCATGAGGCCCTGACTACGCCTCTCACCCACGCAGCCAACCCCGGTCGGGTTCAGCTTGAAGTCCGGTGGACAGGTGCAGATGTAGCTGCCTTGAGTGTTGATGCAGATGCCGCTGATGCACGTGGTCGGAATGGAGCATTCATTTATATCTGGAAAATATACCAGGAATGGTTTGAGTGATTGTGGGGTTAGAGAACCAGGCCTTCGGTTTGACAGGCAGAGATTCTGGGCACTGTAACAGGACCCGGTGGGCGGGGGCGGCGGTGGGCAACCTCTACCTGTGCAGTTGACCCTGCTCTTGTCCAGCTCGTACCCTGTGTCGCATTCACAATGAAAAAAGCCAGGCGTATTCTTGCACCTCCCGTTAAGGCAGATGTCTTCAAAGCTGCACTCGTCTATGTCTGTGGACAGAAAGATAGGACGAACACCTAACTAGCCATGGTGATACAAAAATCGAGTCCACAACAACTCAGTTGACTGGTCTTGTCATAGCCAATAGCAGAATTGGGAGACAGTAATTGGAACCTGTATAGCTGGATGGAGCTGGTTCTCAGCACGGAGGTGAAAGCTCACCCTCACACGCCTTCCCATCTGGAGTTGGGATGAAGGCCATGTCACACTCGCAGCGGTAGCCGCCTGGCACGTTCAGACAGTGGCCGTTCTCGCACAGGTCGACGTTCTCCGCACACTCGTCGACGTCTGTCTCCGAACGCAGCGAGGCGGAACACAAAAAGAAACAGACGTTCACAGTTTCAGAACGGGTCTAGCCGAAAGTGGCGAGTGCTGAGCTACTGAAAAAGCACCAGGCGTCAGATATTCCTCATCACAGGAGTAAAGTTACTGCCTCTTTTAAAAATCCTTGACCGTGATCCCACCCGTGCTCGGTAAGAAATTGTGGGCCACATTTTCACCGGCTGCCAAGTTTTGCCTTGCAGCCTTAACGCCGGTAAGATTAGCAGTAGTGCTGTGATGAAATCCCCCAAGTGGATGGCGGTCAGTGCACATGGAACGTCAGTGCCAACGCATGCTGGATCCATTTACTCATGTCCATATATTTCCAGTAATAACCATTCGAACGTTGCTGTAATCCACAGTGACTATATTCAGAGAATTGGGAAGTGGTTTTCAAATGTAATGAGCTTTGCATTTTAATTGTAATTTGTGTTCATGTGAGAAATTAGTCAAGCATTTGGGGTTTGAGTTCACTGAAATGAGACAAGCCACTAAGAAAAATACATATGAAACAGCAACATCATCCACCATAACCTTCCTAGACATAACAAGAAATACCATCGGAGTTTGGACAGTAAGAGATATGTTTTCATCAGGGATATGAAATGACTTCTCCACTCAGACGCCCTGAATTAACCTGCAAGCATGAAAGCACAGGGCCAGAGCGCTGTTAGCGTGTTTTGGGGGGCGGGGGCACAGCACGGGGGCTACAAAGACCTGTGCAGAAGAAGCCGTTCCCGGTGAAGCCCTCCTTGCAGACACAGCGGTAGGAGCCCATGGTGTTCCTGCACTCTGCGTTGTGGTTGCATTGGTTTGTGTCGGTGGAGCACTCGTCCAGGTCTGCAGCATATAGGTGGGTGGGTGGGTTTCACAAGGGGTCCCAGATGTACAACAGCATGGGGGAGGGGGGAGAGGGATCTCAGACATACAACAGTTTAGCTAACATTCACATCTGTTTATTAATTTTTTTTAATTTAGCATATCCTTTTCTCCAAATGCCACGTACAAGCAAGGCAGACAGTACAGGACAGCTATGAAGGAGTTGAATAGGTATAGGTTGAGCCGGGCTTGTGGCAGATGAATACCCAGTAAGATGTGTATGGAGGATCAGAATGAGAGAGCTATACAGCAGAGCTCAGGCATTCTCACTTCCAGCCAGAGTCATTGGCTGAAGCAAACCAGAAATGCCCCCTGGTGGCAGGCGGGCGCGTCACTCTTACCAGTGCAGGTTATGCCGTCGCCGATCCAGCCGGGCCCACAGCTGCACTTGAAGCTCCCTGCCGTGTTGGTGCACAAGGCGTGCTGGTCACAGTTGTGAGCACCAATCTCACACTCGTTAATATCTGTGGAGAAGCCATCCCGACAGACAGGAATAAGCACACTGCAAGGGCAACCCAGTAAAGTCACCTAAAATAGAAGCTGCCAGAACGATCTGACTGCTACACATCCTGGTTACCTATCCTGAGGAATTAGGCACTGCCCACCACACCTGCATAAAGGCCACAAAAATAGCCCACATTACAAAATCACTTTTCAGTACGCCAAAATTGCTGCGTGATGACTAGGTCTGATTAAAAATTAAGTCCCAAATTAATGGGTCATGCAGCCACTGTTTCCTGTTTTCCAGTGAGGATTGTGAGGACGCTATGAATGCAGAGAGCAGGGGGGAAATAACGTTGAGCAGAAAAGGCAAAAAGGCTGAACATAGTAGTGGGGAGAAAGCTCCCTGCAGGCGTGTTACATCTGCGTACGCTGGCACGCTCAACGACACTCCGCGAGACGGGCAGATGGACAAATAAACAGAGGGAGTATTATAGGCTCTTACTGCTTTTTAGCTGAATTCTTTTATATGTTCCCACTTGGCAAATGTACATGTCCAGATGTTTAATTGGAAACTCCAGATATTGAAAATATCAAAAAATAAAACAGATGAGTCAAATCATGCTTAACCTAAAGCAAAACTTAATATGCTTTTAAAGGCCTTTCCAATTATAATTAAATTCTCTCAAGAAAATGAGGATTACAGGCTTTGCTATTAACCACTAGAATGAAGCTCCCGCTTATGAACCCAGATCACGCTTCAGCGGATGTATCAAGCCTTTTTTTAAGATGATTCCCCTGGAGGGTCCCAGAGACCCAGTGCGTGGTCCTACTGAGCAGAAAACGACCCAGGATTCCCGAAGGTCCAAAGGTGTTGGGGAACCATCTGCTTCCAGCTCAGAAGTCCTATCCCAACCTCCAGAGAGGTCAAAGCCTTGTTTTGTCATGAAGTCCTGAATAATACGCCATAATCTGAAGCCCATCTGTTTTTAACCAAATGTTATAATGATGTGGTATTGAAAAAAATGTCTGTGCCCAGCCACATGACAAAAACAGTATCTGGAAAGGAACCTCCCTAGCAGCATGAAACTGGTTATGCTGAACAGAATAGGTGGCAACCATAAAACCAGCCATGCCAGGCTTCACAGAATGCGGTATGTACTTATTTCTCAGTGCATCTACTTAGTAACCCCAAAATTACAGGCTGCCCCAGAATCTTGCACAGCTCCAGTCTTCATTTTCACACTGACTGTTTTAAATTCCCAGCCCATAAAATGATTCTTAATATGGGGTCTAAAGAACACATTATACTCTGAGTACAGGATGCCTGTGATTTAAAGATGTCTCTCATGGTGCCTGGAAGCCTCATGAGGGAAAAATATGTACATCTTGCGAAAAATGCAGGAACTCCGCTTGGAAAAGCAAGGTCGTCATCGCATGCGAGGGGTCGCGGACCCGTGCAGCCGGGCCTCGGTAACGATAAAGATGGGTTTGGACTGTTTCAGAGGCTAATGCTTCTCACATGATGGGGGATGATTCTATCTGTTAAGGAAGAAAATAAGAGAATGACTTCAGGCGTCACCGAATGTAATTTAAAGCATTTTCGCCGCTTGCTGTGGACTTCCCATGCCGGTTACAAAGAAGTCTCTGTGCAAGTGATTTAATGTGACCCGCAAAGAGCCTCTCCTAAAACTCTCTGCTGCACAAACGTATTCCCACCCTATCTTTATGCGCTCAAGTAATGCTACATAAAAGGGTAATTATTCCCCATAGGCAAACGTTTACAGCCGGATCAGGTCCGCGATTGAGCGAAAGCTTTAGCTAATGCTGAAAATGACCGTGAACCAGACACCGCTTTGCTACAGAACTGTTCCACAGGTTTATAAATGCCTCAAGTAAAACCAGTAAAAGTATCAAAATCTTGAAATAATGTCTCAAACTGTTCTGTCGCCATCAGTGTCCGCAGTTAATATACTGTTAAGGGCGAAACGAAAATGACACTGTTAGCAGTCATTTATATGTTAGCATACTTTAGCCACTAAAAAGTTATTTCAGGTGATGTGTGTTTTGTCGCATGTGAAGCTGTGCAGTATTGGGGGGGGGGGGGGGGGGGGAGGGGGGGGCTCTGTCCCTTTACCACTTTAGACGAGAGGGTCGGAATGCGGCCTCCGCCCGGGGGG
>JAABNY020000008.1:7532446-7555438 GCA_015164015.2 Brevimyrus niger | reverse complement strand
GGGGGGGGGGGGGGGGGGGGGGGGGGGGGGGGGGGGGGGGGGGGGGGGGGGGGGGGGGGGGGTGGGGGGTGTGTGGGGGGGGGGGGGGGGGGGGGGGGGGGGGGGGGGGGGGGGGGGTCAGGGAGGGGCTCTGTCACCTTACACTTCTAGACATCAGGGTTCGAATGCTGCCTCTGCTCTGAGGAGGGGGCGGAGGGTGGCTGAATGTTCTGTGGTCTTATTCCATGGTCCAAAGAGAGACAGTTAGCAGGTTTTTGTGTGCCCCCCCAGCTTTGTGCCATCTGCTGCCTGAAATAGACTCTGAGGCACCGGCCACCCTGACCAGCTGGCCAATGGATAGGTATGACAATATTATTCAATGACAAATGGTACAGTAAATCATTAAATTTGATATTAATGTTTTGAATTCATCGTCCCGATAAATCCAGTACTGAGTCATGGTGATCCTACAGCCTATCCCTATGGGCAAACTCCACAGACAGACCAAGGGAGGGTATCCAAACTCCCAGCCCTGGAGGTACGAAGCAGCGATACCACTGTGCACTGAGCCACTGAGCTGCCAGACAGATCCGTGTGTCAAAATGTGCCAAGCTGCCAAGACTCATATCTGTGTATTTCCACATGATCCCCATTACAATATCACTTCTTCAAACAGGCAAAATATAGACATCTGTGTGGGAAGCATATGTGAGAAAAGCAGGATTCTCTAAAGCCTTCCCAATTAGGGAAGATCTGTCCGTTTATCAACGGGGAAACAAATCACCGATGACAAGCCACGTGGTCTGGAAGTTAATTAAAACCAGCAGGCAGCCACCTTAGTGAGTCTGCTGAAGATTGGGCTGTGCACATTCACAATAGCTGCCCTATGGCCCGTCTGATGACAAAGACAAATTGCTACATTGCGAATGTGGCATTTGGCTCCCTCCCCATGACAGAAGCAGAGCCGCCACGCGGCGGCGTCACAACAACAATCCTCAGCGATGACATCTCCAACAAGCAACAGAAATTAGCATGAAGGACTTGTCCTGGAATTACCTCCAGCTGGAGAGCTTTTCTCAGACTATGCGAACAGTAAAGTGTGTCATTCCACTGATTAATCAAGTATAACCAGCTAACTTGTTCCAGGGGTATGGATAACTTCAAAACCAGAAGTGTTCGCAACTTGTGCAGCTCACATCTCCTAAAGCAGCTCCTTCGAGTGGCTGGGCCTGTGACATCACCAGCACCGAGGAAGCCCTCATCAGCATCGAGCCACAAGGGAGATTTCGACTAACTGTGTCAGATAGGGGCCAGCATCCACCTCGGCGGAGGAAGTTAGGCCCTTGCACCTGTTTCTCATTCCCGAATTTTCCCAAGAAAGTGTTCTGTGTCCTGTTTTGCTATTTTTTGTACTCATTTCTTCCCTGCCAAGACGGCGAGTGTGTTTATTCCAAAGTATTTCCTTTGTTGTACAGTTCCGCCATCCCCCCGACTTTTTGTTCAGAACAGGGGATTCCCCCGAATGAAGCCCCAGTCCATTTCATCTTTCGTTCTGTCAGCCAGATGCACCAGCTTTCCCACGCTAAATGATTTAGTGACTCAAATGGACGAGTGGTGAGAACTCAAGTCCGCTTAACCCCCATATTTATTTGTTTTGGATGATTTCTTCTGATTTACTGGCATGGCGTAACCTAATTACAGAACAAATTTCATCATACAACTACATGGGACACATATTCCAGCAAGAGGAATTCCTAATCGTGTTCCCTCCCTAGGCATGCTGATAGTGTAGTGAACTGTCACACCTTCCTGGTTACACCAAGACCTCCATCAATCAAAGGGCCCTAACTAAAAACAGCTGACCACTGGCTCCCATTTATGACTATCGTACCACCATTACAAAATCTGCAATCTTCACACAATCCGAGAAACGTTAGCCTTGTTGTCTTGACAATTTGGTCTGGTGGTAGAGGGAGACAGAGAAAGATCTCAGGGAGAATGTTTCAAGTATAGAACAGTTGGACTCCTCAAAACCCTAAACCAGTAGGCATTTAGATCCAAGCTCATGCTTGCCCATAATCACTGCCATGTTCTGCCCAGTTAGGATGGCAAAACTCCAAAGAGCCTAAAACTACCCATGGAAACCCCCTTTCCTGGATCCAGTATCCCGCCTTTAGTCCAACATGTTTGATTTTCCGCTGTTCCACTCATATTAACAGAAAACGGCCCTGACGTTTCACCTATTTTGAGTGGAATTCTCCCTGACGTTTCATTTGAAATGTTTGAAAATGAAGACGCCTGTTTCTGTGAAACATCAGCAGAATCCACACACCGCACAACCCACCAGAATCTGCCAATTTCAGCTCCTGACACCGGCGGTAAGACTTTGACCACATCGTAGTACTAGGCGGTTTGTCTGTTTTTATGTAGCTGAATCACTCAGGTCAGATTTATGATTCATTGGGGTAATTCAGAAGCCTGTCTGATGTTGAGTGTATGACACAGTAATTACTTTATTAAAGGAACAATATATCACAGCACAGAGGCCAATGATACAGGGTAAGTGTATTTTAATTCCCTTTGTAAATTGAACACATCAGGGAGCCATTTGTCCAGTTGTTCACTTTGCTCGATGAATCATTTGAAAAAGAGTTTGAAAACGCCAAAGGACCAACGATATGACCTAGTAAGCATCTGCGGTTGATGGCCAGCCCAGGCCAATCTGTTTGGTTTCACTGACTCACCATGAGTTCTTGAAAAACATCCCGTAGCAACCTGAATTTGCACTATTCACATTTTTATGGAGTTCCTTGGCTGGTTTTTATTCCATATGTTTCACATCGAATGGCTCACCGAAATCGGGGCACTAATTTAACGGGACATATTTTGATTGAATGCCAGCTCATTGGACACTTGAGCAGACACTGTCAAAATAGCAGCAGTTCAACTGTTAGTTAGCTTTACAGGACACAGTTTGATTGGTCACTATTTTAAATCACATGGTTGGCTACTTATTTTGAGTGGGCAGTTTGACCATTGGGGACAGAATGGGCATAGATATTTGCACCATGGAGACAGGCCTACCTGTGCAGCCCGTCGAGCCTTTCCTCACGGAGTAGCCCAGGTCGCAGTGGCATATGAACGAGCCCTTCGTGTTTTCACAGTTCCCATTCAAGCAGATGTTGGGATTGAGATTGCACTCGTCAACATCTTAAAAGACAAAGAGAGGAGTGACAGGTTTTCACATTTCATCCATTTTCACCTAAAAATAAAGAGCAAATAAATGTCTCAGTCTGCTATATGCCTGAAAGGACTGTCATATACTTATCAAACAACACTGTCTTATTTATCAAACAGCACACACCACTTACATTGCCATATCTTTATTGAACAAATAGTTTAAACAAGTAGGCTCATTGATGGAAAAACTATTTGAATTCTTACATTTATTAACTAGAGAAAACTCCTTTGTTGGCAATAGTCTCCTTGTAGTTTTGGATGTCTCGAACAGCCTGCTTCAGATCACACCACAACATTTCAATTGGAATGAGGTCGGGACTTTCTAAAATACGTAACTTCTTCTGTTTGATCCACTCTGTTGCTGATTTACCCCTGTGTTTTGGATCATCATTGTCTCGCGTGACCCAGTTTCGTTTGAGATGTATGTCACAGGCAAGCACCCTGCTGTAGAATTTCTTGATACAACTTGGAATTCTTCAGTCCCTCAATGCTTGCAAGCTGTTCAGCTCCCCAGGCAGTTGAATAGTGTCACACCATATACCCTCCCCACCATGCTTCACAGATGGGATGCGGTGTAAGTTCATATACGCAGTGTTACATTTACTAAAAGCTTCAACTTTTGCTTTACCTTTTCACAGATTTTAGTTTCTGGAGTGCT
This sequence comes from Brevimyrus niger, assembly GCA_015164015.2. Lineage (NCBI taxonomy): Eukaryota > Metazoa > Chordata > Actinopteri > Osteoglossiformes > Mormyridae > Brevimyrus > Brevimyrus niger. The sequence continues at coordinate 7,551,561 of JAABNY020000008.1, read as the reverse complement.
CTGGGGCGTCCAGGTGGTCTGTGACACACTTCATGCACCCAAAATGCTTTTTTTGGCGTGCAGTGCCTGTTACCTTGGTAACCTCACTTGAACGCCACTCTTGTTCATCGTTTTTCTTATGCTAAACTCATGAACAATGACGTTATCTAGTGAAAGAGATATCTACAGATCGCTAACCGTCACCCGAGGTTTTGTCGTCACTTGTGAGGGACCGCAGTGTGCCCTTACCCTGAAATGCCCTTGCATCCTTGCATGCCCGATCTCACAGACAGTAGCAATAGGCCCTACTTTCTTCATTTTGCAAAGAATTTGCTATGTTTGGGCAAATGAAGTGTCATGAACCATTTGTTGTATTTTCTGAACCCACTAGATGGTGCTCTGTGTTCAAAGCATGCCCCAAAGCAAACCAACAGCTATTTGCCAGAGCTAGTGGAAGTCCAATTACTTTTGTAACCATTTGCAAGCTTCAATAACTCTTCTCCTGAGGTCCTCTGAAATCATTTTTAATCATGCCATATTGCTCTTGAGCAGAACTGTGTTGTCAGAAGCAGGTAATTGGCGCTGTGCAGTGTTTCCATGTGGGAGGGCAGTTCAAACCCACATCTGGATTAATTGGAACACCTGACTTTCAAGATGTCATTATCCTTGAGTTTTTTTCCATCGATGACTGATAAAATTAGCTTTATATTACAGTGTTGCTAATTATGACTCACATGAGGATCATGCCATATTTCAGGAGTCATTCAGGGAAAAACACAGAAGATTCAAAGGAGCTCACTTTTCACACACAGATATATGTTTGAATCGACAATCATGAGCTAATAACAGCGACAACAGCAACAACAACAATAATAATAATAATAATAATAATAATAATAATAATAATATAATTTAACACAATAATAATAACACAATAAATAAAAAATATTTCACAGAAACAATTACGGAATAAATTACCAAGACAGGTCTTCATGTCATCTGAGGACATGAACCCATCAAAGCATAGGCACTGGTATTCTCCAGGGACGTTTGTGCACTGGCCTCCATGGCAGATGTCTGGACTGTCTTCACATTCATCAATATCTGGAGAGAAAACAGGCTATAAAGGCTCTATGGGTCTTAAATCAGCACCAGCAAAGCAAGTGCCACTTCAGTGTGTCACTGTGACCGTTTGAAACTTTGAAACCAGTTTCAATTCTGGAATTCAGACTATGGTAAACCTCAGATACAGGGGTTCCACTGTAATAATTTTATTCTGATTAGCTAACTGTGAATATTATAACCAGCCAATATGACATATAACTCTTACCGTATTTTGATGTACAGATCATTTCACATTGCAATCTTTCTTAAAATCTCTTGCATGCCTGTGCTAACAGTAACAGTAAAACAGTAACAGTAAAATACTGAGACATTTACTTTACACCAGGTTTTTGTTGGTCAACAGCACAATCGCTTTCCGCTGCCGCAAGATGGCAATGTGCCAACGATGCCCCTGACTCCGCCTCATATTAAGACTGACACGCTCACTGGCACTCAGACTGGGGCAAATACATTTGCTACTTTAATGACGTGGGTGTTACGCCGAAAAATGACGATTGCGTCGGGTTCATGCCAGCAAAAACACTCACCACATACCCAGCAGTGCTGTAAGTTGGATGCAAAATAGGGCCCAGTCTCTCTTTTTAAAGCAATTTCTAATCATTTATGCATACCGTGAAATGTTAAATGATTGTCAGGGAGTAATCATGCCAGCCATGAAGCTAACAGATATAACGATTCATCTTCGGTGCTGGTGACCAGCTCCAGCATCTTCTCTCCAGTCAGAATGGGTCTGACAGTGTCATTCATCAAGGTCTGATGTGGTTTTCTTTACAGATGTTAGCCTATTATAGATGTAAGCCTAAAACTGCTGTAACTAAGCCTGCTGTATGATATTATATCAATTCATGTGGTTAACCTAAAATGAGTCAAACACTTAGTCTGAAATGATTAACAAAGCCAAACTGACATTTAATGATGCCATATACTATAGTTAATCTACTGAAAGATTCTACTGTATGTTTGATTGCCCAGAGACAGAGATGTTTTAGATTTTGTTTTATTGGGCATGAAATAATGACATTCCTGGATGGGTGGAACATTTAGCCCTCTGTCATACTAGCTGATGAACCATGAAACGATATAATTATGCTCATGTGTTTTCATACTGGCTGGTAGCCAATGACATGTTTTAAAACTGGTGGGTACCCAATAGCGTGCTTTAATTCTGGCAGGTAACTAATAGGGACTTTTAATACTGGCAGGTAACCAATAGTGTGTTTTAATTCTTCCCCCTTTCATGTTCTGTACTGCTCATGACAATCCATCTGCCAAGACCATCTGTTAGAAGCTCATGACTTTCTTGGGAAAAGGCTGGAATGTAAGCGGATCTTTATAAATCATGCAGCAGTTATCTCCTGAAAGGTATAAATTAAAATGGAGTTCGACTTCCAGGTGACGGTATCAATCCGGTCTTGTCAGGTGATTGAACAGTGGTTCCCTACAGCATGCACTGCAGCATGTCTTGTAGGTGACTGAGCCCAGTTGTCTGGCAAGGTGTTTCTGTCGGAGGGTCTCAAGCGGAAGTCCTCACCTGTGCAGCTCCTGTGATCCGGCATTAGGGCGTAGCCGCTGTGGCAGCTGCACTCGTAGCTGCCCTCTGAGTTGGTACAGAAGTTATCGCAGCCGCCATTTTGGATGGTGCACTCGTCGATGTCTGCGAAAGCAGCCGCACGTCACAAGGCCGGCCCAGCGTGCAAATACGCGTGCAAATACGCATGCGGCAATCCTCCCCTGGCCCAGTGAGGCGCTTACCCACGCAGGACAGCCTGTCCTCTGTAGATTTGTAGCCCATGTCGCACGAGCACTGGTAACCACCAATCACGTTCACACACTGGCCATTCCTGCACAGCTTGTCGCTTAGTTCACACTCATTGATATCTGGACGGGACATAAAAAAAAACACTTTAACTTTCAGCAGCTGGAAATAATTTTTTTTTTCCATTTACTCACACTGATTTGGCAATAAATTCACATGAGCTGCATAAAACTATCCGGTGCTGTAATTTCATTCAGATGCATGTTGCCTAGTCAAAGTGAGCTTTTTTCAAAAGTGATCCACTGATATTTTGGTATTGCGTGGGTGTTACATTCACAGGGGAGACCCCAGAGGGCGGGTGAGTCCTGAACAACAATAATCATAATGAACTCAAAACAGTGCAGGGCTGGGGCATCATAGCTTGCATGGATGCCCAGTATTTCACGAAGAAAGATTCTTCTTTAATGCTATATTTAATTCCATGATATGCATCTCTGGTCTGCTCTGGAGTCGATCTATTTGTCTTTTCATGCGGGGAAGCAATGCAGACTCCGGAGAGAAGAAGGTTGGTCTCCATGGCCGGCTTCCACCAGCAGCCCAGCAGAACATGTACCCTGACGGTTCTTCGCTACCCGGGGGTCAGTCTGCCTAAACACTTGGGGGCCGTGGGTCAAGCCCCCCTTCGTAGTTCAAATGTGAGGATAATCCCATCTAATACGGTTGTTAAGCTTTCACTATAAATTGTAGCAAACTGGACTGTAAACTGAGCTGCTGTCTCGGGCAGAATTTGACCGCAGTACAACATGCACACAAAGCCACTGACCAAAGCCATAGCTATTTATCTGTCTGCACATTAATCACAGGCTGTTTACAAGGGCCCTGTGTTACTGTTAACCACATTCAGCATATTACCATTGATATATATACTGTAAAAAGGTTTATCAACAATACACAACTGTTAAAAAACAGCAAATATTAGAAATTTAGAGATTAATAATTATGGCATATATTCATTAGCCAGTCAATGCTTTTTGGAAATGTTTTATATGGCAATATAAAATCATAATTAAAGTCTGGGGGGGCGCGATACATAAAAGTACCATGTGACCAGGTGCGTTTCGTAGCTTAACGTAGGGTGGCCAAGTTGATGGGATCCCAAGTCTAATAATGTGAACTGACATCCTGTCCTTAACAGCATAGACACAAGCTTCAGAGCTCAGGACACCCTAAGAGACATGGCGCGGTTTGGCACTGGGGAGAAATCCGTGCTTGGGGCAGTTCTGCTCCCAGCCTGGTATCTGCAGTCTGGACTAGTACTGTTATTTCATTGCTTAGCCAACGCCTTTATCCAAAGCAGCTTACAATTTTTTTTTTATTTATACAGCTGGACGTTTTTCCTGGAGGAAGTCAGACCCAGGATGAAGCGGGAGGGCATGAAGGTCTATGACTCGAACCGGCAACCAATTAAAAACTTCAGGTTAAAATGTCGTTACTCATCGTGCTGTACAATCACTCCACACCAGCCAATGGTATTGTTTTTTCTAGCATTAAAAGCCCTATATTTGTTCAGTCGGTCGGGCCCAGTACTTCCACATAGATGAAATCCCAGACATCCCCCATTCTCACCCAGACAGGCAGACCCATCCAGGGCGATCTCATGGCCCTCGGGGCAGACACAGGTGAAGCTGCCCTCAGTGTTGACGCACTCCCCACCTCGGCACAGCAAAGGATTCCTCTCGCACTCGTCGATGTCTGCAAAGGAGACACACACGTCCGCCCGGGTGCACGGGTGAGAGGTCGGGGGCATGTTGACAAATTAAAAAAGATGAAATGTCGAATAGCAGCACTCAAGAAGGAAAAGTAAGCATGCAGATCTATAAATAAATAAACTCCCATTTTTTGCAGATGGGGGAGACATAAAAAGAAATAATTGCACATTAAAATACTTGAGGAGGCCCAGTAAATGATGGCTTCTGGGACCAGCCAGCACCCGACTCGCTCCTACAGCTGGAAATACAGTGAGCATTTAAATCACAACGCCCCGATTCCCATAAAGTCGATTCTACATGTTGCACAGCCTTTAAAGGAAATTGGCCCAACAGCCTTCCAAGCGGAGTTCAGTTACGAGCATAGCCAGCTTCTCCTCACGCAGTTCATTTGTAACCCTTAAAATATCTGTGGTTATGACATAGCTGTGCCTGAAACTCCAGGAGCGAGCTGAGTGGGGCTTCCCCCTTCCTGTAGGAAACGAGCTACCCTCCGCACAAGCCGGCCCAGGAGCGGCTCCTCGGGTCGCCCGTCGCCAACACCCACCCATGCAGTTCTTCATCATCATGAAGCCGCTCTCGTAGCCAGAGAAGCACTCGCACTCAAAGTCCCCCGCCGTGTTGACGCAGGTGCCCTGGCCGCAGAGGTCGGGAGAGATCCGACACTCGTCGATGTCTGCAGTGACGGGGGACATTTTCACAAAAAAATTGAGCGCTGTGCAAGATATGAGACAGCAACTACTCAATAGCAACTTCAGACTCAAAGGCCATCAAAGGAGTGCTGGAGTGGGGGTGGATATTTACCAGTGCAGTTCCTTTCATCCGAATCTAGGGCAAATCCGCTATCGCACTTGCATCTGAAGCTGCCGATGGTGTTCCGGCATTTTCCGTTGGTGCACAGGCTGTGGATCATCTTGCACTCATTGATATCTAGGGAGTGACAACAGGAACGTGAGCGAACCGTGACTGGAGCAGCGCCCGTTGGGTGCGTAAGACGAAGCGGCACCTTTCAGGAAGGGCTTCCCGTTGATGAAGTCGCCCCTGTGGGAGAAGCCAGGGCCACGGGGGCAGAGCTGGCTGAACTCAGGGCTGCCCTTCTCAGGGCACTCGTCGCACTCGGGGCCCCAGGCCACGCCCACCGAGCAGCAGCAGGCATCCACACGGTGCCGGCCTGGGATGGAGGCGCCGCAGCGCTCGTCCACGTGGCTCAGGTAGCACAGCTCAGTGCGTAAGTCTGCGGGGCACGGACACACACGTATGTACATACACATGCATATATTCATATCTTTGTGGGGACTGTCCATTCATTTCTATGGGAAAAACCCTAATCCCAGCAATGACAACCTTAAGCCCTACCCAACCCTATCCTTAACCATAAGTAACCAAAAGAGAAGACATGACTATTTCGCTTTAAATTGCAGTTACAGATTATTATAAAATTGAGTTTTTGAAAAAGTTTCTTTATGATATTGTGGGGACATTAGCAGGGTATACATGTCTGCCCACACACACACACACACACACACACACACACACACAAGCAAGACTCTCAAATCACTGACAGCAGACCGAAGGCCAGACAGCCAAAGAATTACGTCTTTGAGCCCAAGTAAAACGTCTTACGAATGACATTCAGGGACAAACAGCATAATACACACGCTAAGCATCATGGTCCATCGCCCTAACGAGGGAGAACAGTGGCGAGACTGGGGGGCTACGTACCAATACATGCTCTACCAGTGGCATCCACTGTCATCCCACTGGGACACTGGCAAACAAAAGATCCCACGGTATTTACACACTTTCCGTTGATGCAAACTCCAGGAAACACTTCACACTCATTCACATCTATCACCGGAAAAAAAAGTTAAGAACACACCCTAACAGCACTATCCACAGCACTAACACTGCCAATGCCTGAAAATGCACATACTTAGTCCTTTTAGAAACATGCCAGGTTACTCTAAACCCAATGCATAAAGTCCTACATCGATGGGTTTAATATGAATCAACATGTTCAGCACATTATCTAAAAATACAGGTGGGTTCCTGCTTAAACACATAATTAAATAATAACACATCAAAATTTAAGAATACTTTCAAGCACATCATATAATTACGCTTTGATCTGTTTATATTGATCAGTTTAACAGCGCATCATTAACCCCGGGGGGGGGGGGACACAGTAAAACAGAGCTGAGCTGTGTTGGATTTTCTCTCCCGGCTAAGAGGCGGCCTTACCTTCGCACACCGTCCCTCTAACTCGGGCATGTCCCTTAGGACAAAAGGGATCTGAAAACAGAGGAGAGCCATTTTTCCCACAGCGTCACAATGCCAGCGCCCGCTGACTGAATGGCACGGCCTTACGGGGGGGTGGCGGCCTCCGCGACCTCGGGCCTTGACCTCTGCCCTCACCTGCCTCACACCGGCTACACGGGCTGCCCCAGGCCTCCCCCAGCGTGGCGCAGCAGTGAGACTTCAGCGTGGCCCCATTGATGTTGACCTCGCACCGGCCATTGATGGCTTTCAGCCAGCACGTGCCTTTGCTTGTTTCTGCCAAGGGAAGACAGTTCTGCCCACTCAGAAAGGAAATATATATACGTATTTTGTCTGTGCTGCAAAGTTGTGAGCGAGTTCACAATCCGGCCATCATATTTTACAAAAAAAAATAAAAATCATTACTGTCAGGAGCTACATATGCTAAGCAGACATGGATACCTATTTACAGTTTGTTTTTACTGAATCAATTAACATTAACTGTCTCACTGAAGGCTGCCACCATGCCGGCCCACCCGGAATTAGAAGCTGAGACATTCTGGGCCCGTGCAGTTTCCATATAAATCTACACGCTAGCATTTAAGTAAATTAAATAATTTCAGTGATTGCAGTTTACCAGATATATCAAACACATGCCCAACCCCAAAATAAACAAATTTGCATGACACTTCTGAGCTGTTGAATTACATCGTTTGTTTTAATGACCCTCTCAGATGGTCTGCTGTCTGCCGCCTGTGTTGTTGTGGTCGACGTAACCATGTGCTCTGGAGGTAATTATGCAAATTAAACGTATTTATGCCACTGCACACAAAGCTGCCGTTCCTTAATCATTTACAACACAAGCCCGGCCTTGCCAGAAAATAATCACCACATCCCTTCCCACAGGAGCTCGACGTAACCTCACACGCAGCCTTGTCGGGTTTGTCCTTGCTGTTACCACACATGGAGACTTTAGCTATTACCCCACGCATAGCTTTTTCCGGTACCGCTGTTCCATACATCGTTTTCTCCTCACTACTTCGCCAGGTCCCACTTACCGACACACAGAAGGCCAGAGCCGTCTAGAATACTGCCTGACGAACACTGGCAAAAGAAGGACCCCGCTGTGTTCCTGCACTCAGCGTTCACACAAGGCTTGGACTCGCATTCATTGATGTCTGTGGGGAGAACCTCAAGGTCAGGAGAAGAAGGAGCTGGTTTCCCTGGGAAACGCCATGGCGACGCCACTCACCCTCACACACGTCAGTCTCTGCGTTGAAGCTGAAGCCTTTCTGGCAGTGACAGGTGAAGCTGCCAGGGGTATTTCGGCACAGGCCGTTATCACATAGCAACCGGTTGATAGCGCACTCGTCGATATCTGCAAAATGACGCACGAGGGTCCATTAATCACCCGTCACGCTAACAACGGGTGAGAGACAGGAGCCAGGAAAATGGTTCAAAAAACAAAGAACCCACCGAAACAATTTTTGCCGGTTGTGTCGACTTCAAATCCAGTGTTGCAGTTACATTTATAGGTGCGTAGCATGTTCTCGCAGACGCCATTTTGGCATATGTCAGGGTCCAAAGCACACTCGTTTATATCTGCAAGGGAACATTATAGAACTTTTGTGTGTTCTGTGAGGCATCACGAAAAGGAAAAGAGACGTACCCTCCTTACAAGTCATGCAACACACATTCATACAGTGGAGTTTACATATTGCATTTTACACAGTGTATTTTATGCAGTGAATGTTATATTTCATAAGTACGTACCCCTGCCATCAGTACTACTTCCTATTCCGTGGTTGCACAGTGCCAAAAATTCAGCTGGAAAACACACAAACAACATATTTGCTTTAAAGAATCCTAAACATACACAAACAGTTTGTCTTGAAACATCAGGTGCTTGAAAACATCAGCAGACTAAATACTGTTATTACATATTTCTGTTCTTTTGCATTTTGCTAATACAACACATAAAACTGGTTCCTTAATGTGGCAGAAGAAAACCTGAAAGTAGTGTTTAAAAGACATTTGTAGATTAAAACATAAACAAGAATTGCAGATTTCATATTCTAACACTTCAGTTCCGCTCAGTGTCAGAAAGTCGAAAATTATTTCCCCAACAGGCAAATTACAAAGTTTAATACAAAAAATCTCAATGAAATTCTTCACTTTTTAAAGTCGTTTGTTTTAAGCAGTTAATACATTTTGTAAATGGTCTAACACTCCACTCCAGCAAAGAACTGACAACTATAAATACTGCCCGACTTTAGCATTTTCAGATCACTAGGACAGTTTTCTGCAACCAATTAAGCCAAATTACAACTAGTGTAAATAGGGTAAATTAAGCCTTTATTAGGAGTTTTCAAGTTCAGTGTTTTAATGACATTGGCGGAATGACGCCAACGCAGAGTCACCAAAACATATCAGGGCAGCGACACACCGCACCCTGCAAAGCCGGGTGTTAAAATCTGACCTGCAGAAAGCCTGAGCTATCTTAATTATTACATCCGACTGGGGTTTGGCACTAGACAGCTATTTTGTTGTGGTATGTGCATGTAATTGTAGGGCAGGCTAAATCTGCCTCACTCTGCTCTGACTATTGAGGAAAGCTGCTTTTTAAACTCCTCTAAATAGAAGAAAAAGGTCTTTCAGATGAAAAGTAAGTCACGTTTAGGCCAGTTTCCAGTTAAGAGTTAAGAATTTGTCAGAATGCAAAACATTTTTTTCAGTAGCTGCAGACCATTTCAATTCGATTCAATTAGATTTAATTTTTTCCCAACATAGTACCCTCAACCAGCTGAGAGAGAACAAAAAACAATGTGTATTCAGTATGACAGGACAGCCTATGCATTAATGCGCTCCCAAAACACTTCAAATTCATATATAGGCTATAAACACACAAGGTACACTATTCAAACACAAAAAGACAAAAAACAATGCAAAAGTAGAATAAAACCCAATAGAGGAAAAAAAAAAAAACTTCAACCTTCAAAAAAAATCTTTTGGGGTCCACATTCACCCCAAGCATGCTCACCACACCGTCCAAGTGTCAGCAGGCATGTAAATAGTACTCAGCTGGCTTCCCTAACTAACACTCGGCATCCTGATGCAGTAGAGAGCCATTAACGTCACCAGTTTTGAAGCCACACCTTTCAAGATTAAAAAAGGACAGAGATTGGCCTCACCTGAGCTCTGTGAGGGACAGGGCTGGCACGGCTCGCCAAACGCATAGTCAGGGTTGGCACAGCAGCACTCGGACTTGGTCACGGCACCGATAAACGACTTCACGCACTGTCCCCTCTTGTAACCTCCGTAACACGTGCTCCGCATATGTGTGTCTAAGTCAGAGCAGGAGACAGGAGACAATGGAGGAGGGACAGTCAAGTGCTCCCATTCAGGAAGAACAACAGGCAGGCAGGAAGTATCCAAGCACTGCCTGAATAATATCCTTGCATTGATTAAACACTAGTTAGAATCACCAGTGAAAAGGAGATATTACAAAACAATGCAATAGCAGAATTCAAGGAAACTATACCAATTAAAGTGTGAAATAATTACAATTATACCTAATTTTCGAAGAAGATTTCAGGCTGAAAAACACAGCTTAAGCTTAATTTGTGATAGTTGACCGGCTTAAGGTATGCTTTTACATGATGGTTTGATGGTTTAGCTGGACATACCCACTTCTGATGTTCATTCTAGCTGGGTTAGCTTGATAAGCTGGCCATACGAGCATGTCCAACTGGTGTCCTACCCAGCTGAACCAAACAGCAAGAACTGGGAAATGACCATCTAAGACCATCTTAGACCATTTAAGACCATCTTAGATCATCTAAGACCATCTAAGACTAGTTGAAACCAATTTTAAGCTGTTTTTTTCACCCAACACCCAGGCTAGGAGTTTTTTCTTTAGATGAATAATGTGCTGGACTTCGGCGGGCTGGACGTAGGGAGACTCACCCACACAGACTCGGCCACCCAAGCCCACGGCCAGGCCTGGCATGCAATCACACCGGAAGGAGCCCGCCGTGTTGACACACTGGCCGTTCATGCATATGCCCTGAGTTTCACACTCATCGATGTCTAGGGGGAGGACAGTTTCTCAGCAAAGCACAAGTATGTTAAACCTCCAGGTCATTGAAAAAACACAAAAAAACCACTGAGGGTACCCAAACTTGAAGGAAATTACTATAATTCCACATGGCAATTATTGAGATTTTATAACCTGCAGCCTCCTGACTGCCTTAAGAACATACTAATGTTCTCCATGTCATCCTTGTGAGGTTTAATTTAATTCTTTTTAGCATACCATTGAGCATTTGTAATTCATTAGTCTTTCATTCATCTGTATTTTTCCATGTATCTGGCTTTCTGAAACGGGAAGCCTAGGCCCCAAAGCGATACGACTGCTTAAGTTTTTCCCAAACCGTGAAACCACTGCTACAAACCATTTAAAAGCAGCAGAGGTGAAAGATCCCCCAGCACTCGCTGAGAATGAAGTAACTACTTCAGAATGAATTTGACTGCTCCGCCTCCCACATAAAGTACCTGAGAAAATACTTTGAGAGGCCTGAACTGTAATTATGTCATTTATGTCACACAAATCAGGAATCTGTTCACATGAATGAATTACAATGATACAAAAATTATAATCCTTCAGTTATTCGACACACAACTGTGTCAATGTTAAGGTACATTTTTGGGTGAAACTAAAATGTTAATGAGCTTATTCACTAGGTGGTAATTTCCAAGCTGTGGGGTTGTGCTCTCTCCCCCGCTAATGACTTTGAGGGGATTTTGGCAAAAGTGTACTTCACTTGTAGAAAGAAAGGAACATTCCGCAGTTTCACTGGAAGAGGAATCAGGCATTTGGGTTTGTACCTAGGCAGTGTCGACCTGTTGAATCCAGTTGGAAGCCAGACTTGCAGATGCATTTGAAGCTGCCGTCATCGTTGATGCACATGCCGTTGAGGCACATGTTGGTGAGGAGACACTCGTCCTGATCTGAAAGGGAATGGCCACTCATGAGTCCATCACACTCAACGCTTCACACTTCCCGCACATGGCATGTTCTTCAGCGCGCAGATGTACTGCTCCAAGTCACCTCCATACAGCTTGAAGGCACCAGCAGCTGCCAGAGACTCGCAAGATCTCTCACCCTCGTTTTAAGCTTACAATCAATGTGCTGGATTTAACAAAAGATGCCCAAATTAATTTCCTTTTCCATTGATTTCTATTTCCAGGACCTGCCATTTTCTCAGAACATCAACTAACAACCTCTAGATGTAGGGTCATATTGCAGCTTAGAGATGTACATTTGTGACCTGGGGGGGCGGGGGTGTTTTACAAAGCAGAGTTGCCCAGTTAATTGTATAACTTAAGCCAAACATGGAAACTGCCCAATAGGACTAGTTAGTGATATCCCTTTTGGACAATCCTTAGACAGTCCTTACATTTGGCTTAAGTTATCTAACTAATGAAGAAATCCTGCTTTGTGGAATACCCCTCTAGAGTGAGTAAAGCATATTTTGAGGTCAGGAACATCCATGCAAAATGTCAAAGTGCCAAAATGTCAATGGGCTAAACAGATGTATACTGGAACAGGATACTCTAAAGATTTCCCTTAAAAGGGATATTTCACCTTGGCAATTCCTCCTGTCGGTGGTGAGCTCAAAGCCAGCGTTGCACACACAGTGGAAGCTGCCCTCGGTGTTGACACAGCGGCCATTGTTGCAGATGCGCCCATTGGCCACACACTCATCCAGATCTGTGTGATGCACATGCTCAGAAAGGCACAACGTATCACATTATCGAGACGAGAATCTCAGGTTTATGGTTTATTTTCTCACACTTTTCCTTGGTTGTTCCCTCCAGTCACTAAATCACCTGACCCGGACCCCTGGAACTGGACCCAGCCTCCCCGCTCACCTCGACATTCAGTTCGGGTGGCAGTGCTCTGGAAGCCGGCAGGACATTGGCAGAAGTATGATCCAGCCATGTTGACACACTCGCCGTGTAGGCAGGGGCTCCGCTCGCACTCGTCTTCATCTGGACAGCGAGGCAAAGCGGACGTTTGGGAGGCCTGCCCAGATGTCAGGCCTACCAAGCAGCCTGAGTAACAGTCTTACAGTCTTACCAACACACTCCCCGCGCCGGTCCAGCTTGAAGCCCATGTTGCACTGGCAGCGGTAGCTTCCAGGCGTGGGGACGCACTGGCCGTTGAGACACAGGTTGCGGTACGCCTGGCAGATGTCGGTGATGTTTTGGGTCACAATAACTGTACGACAACATACTGTCATTTATCTCGATATTAACAATCTGATACTATCATACTATTGAGGAAGGAAAACAAAAAAGGTTTTATACAGCAGTGGTGGGAAAGTTATTTACAAAAGTAATCCATTACAGACAGAGGTGGAAAGTTCAGGTCCAGAAAGTAAAAATCCAGATCAAGGTTTTGTTTCAACCAACCAGTTGAGTATAAAGAGTCACAGTCACAGAGAACTCAACTAAAACAAAACCTTGGTCTGGATTTGTACATTCTGGACCTGAACTTTCCACCTCTGTGTGCAATGTTACTTTTGTGAGTGACTTCTCCAACACCATCATATTATCAAATGCCTTATAAAACAGACTGCAAAAACACTAACTAGCATCGCAATGGCTAATGCCGTATTAGATGGACATACTTGGAGGTTCAATTGGAGGAGAAATTGGCATGATAACTGGCGGGACAGGCTGAAATGGCACCGGTTGGGGTTGTGGCTGTAGAGGATAAACCAGGTTTGGCCTGACTGGGCCCACAGGACCGACAGGACCCACGGGACCGAGAGGGCCCACAGGACCAACAGGAACAAGTGGAACATGTGGACCAATGGGATCGATGGGCAGGATTTGTAAGCAAAGTTTGTGGTAGTCCTCTGGAATGAGATAGAATAGAATAGAATAGAATAGAATAGAATAGAATAGAATAGAATAGTTTTGTTATTGCATAAGTACAACTGTCACTGTATTGGTACAATGAGATTTCACCAACAGCTTCCATAGTCAACTTTATTCCTGATAATAAATTAAAAGTAGAGTGCAGAGATAAAAAAAAGCAGTAAGTAGTACATAAATAATGAAACAGCATCAGAACCAGCACAAAAAAAGCAAACAAATAAACAGCATGAGCAGAAAGTAGGGAAAATATAAACGAAGCAAGTAATATAAGCAGAGTAAAGTGTACTGACAGAATGAAGAGTGTAAACAGTATGAAGGGTCCAGCAGCACAAAGCAGAAGGGAGCATGGGCCTTGGCGACAGCTCAGGAAAAGCAAGGACAGTCAGCCCACTGCAGAGAGAATAAGAAGAATCCACAAAACACATTACTGCAGATGAAGGGATTTACGGAATGTCAGTAACACTCCCACAGTGTCGCAAGCCAAGAGGGCACACAGACCTGTCCCGGGGATAGGGCACATCTCCGGAGTGGAGCCCTCCGACCAGCACCGGCCACTGTCACAGCAGCACTGCATCTTGGTCAGCGGCTGGGAGAGCTGGTTGGCGCAGCGACCATTTAGGATGCCGGAGAAGCAGTATCCGGGTCGGCTATCTGTGGAAGGAAGGCCTGTCGGCGTCACTTTAACATGCACTCCACGGAGGACAGTGTAACATTCCCATTTGTAACAGCTATTTACTACCTTTCAAACTGATCACAGATCCAGGAAAAGCGGGGGAAAAAAAATCAAAACATTGCTAGTAGTGGACTTTGACCCCGCATGTGCTACATGGGAGACAGATAGAAATGTTTGGCAAAACAACCTTTTTAGAAGGAAAAAAAAGCTCATAGTGGACATTCTTTCCAAATAAACATCCTCCTGAGGCTGGGCCAGTGTGGATCAGCTGGAGATCTCTGACCCAGATTCTCCCCTGTTCTTCCTGAGACCTCATCTCCGCTGCACCTCGACTCCATTCATTTCTGGGGGTTTTCTGTCCTTTGCTTGGGTCGAGATTTTCGGCATGTCATTGCTATGGGGGTCAATCCTGATGGCCAACCCCGGTTTCCATATCCAGCCAGTATACCTGGGGCTGCTCCCCTACCGCGCTTCCTAACTCATCCACAGGCAGGCGCCTACACAGCCGTGTGACACAAAGACCAGTCTGACATACCAATAACTCTACTTGACACACTGAGTATTAAAAACACCTTTGATTCTCACGTAGTTGTCACAGAAGAAAAAGGCTCCACCTTTACCCGTTTTAATACCTTTTCATCTAGGATGGGGCTATAGTAGAAGATACTACACAGGGCAATCTGTCTCTACTGAGCAGAGTGAGCTCTAGTGTCCCCCCAGACCATGATGGGGAAGAAATGGTACACTTCCATAACTTCCATAAGCACAGTGTCGTCAAGCTAACTGTAACTGACCAATCACAGCTGTTAAAAGAAACAGACCTAAGTTCTTGCTCTGGCGCTTACATGACAAAAGGCAAACGAGGAAAGCAGGGGTCACTGATAGGAGCACAGGGCTGGCATCCCTGTTTGTCACTTCCAAGGTTGTGTGGGTGGTTGATAAGATTTTAACATCTCTGAGCTATTAGTTAAGTTCTCCCCAAACAAGCTTGATGGGCCGAATGGCCTCCTCTCGTTTGTAAATTTCTTATGTTCCTTATGTTTCTTATGTAACGTCATGGCTGAGCAAGAGGAACCTTAAGGCTGCTTTGTGTATTACACCCTCGCCAACCACCATTCTCACCCCTGTGAGTTGGGCTTTCTGTCTGTTTGTATTTGCACTACAGCATGTTCCCACGGATCTCCAGGAGTATAAAAACCTTACAGAAGAAGCTCATCCAGAACCACCCAGCCCATTTAACCTGAACAAGCTGAAGACATCTTCTGTGTTTGCATCACAAAGTCACATATCACCATTTTGTACCATGTCAGTTC
This sequence comes from Brevimyrus niger, assembly GCA_015164015.2. Taxonomy (NCBI): domain Eukaryota; kingdom Metazoa; phylum Chordata; class Actinopteri; order Osteoglossiformes; family Mormyridae; genus Brevimyrus; species Brevimyrus niger. The sequence continues at coordinate 7,535,745 of JAABNY020000008.1, read as the reverse complement.
CTCTCCGTGTAATTTCTACGCCCCCATTGTCACCTATCATTTTGCCATTGGCGGTATCCAAATATGAGGCAAAGAACAGATGGATGGAATCGTACCGATGCACCTGGAGCCATCCGGGGGGGTGTAGTAACCCTGAGGACACTTGCAGAAGTAGCTGCCAACTGTATTGGAACATTCACCAGCAACACAAAGGCCAGGGATGTTGGCACACTCATCGATATCTGCCAAAGGATAAATAAGCATCGTTTAAAAACACAGAGAGACATCAGCAAAACAAAAGCTAAAGGCTAACAGGACACAGAAGAGATGCTCAAGTAATGCGTCAATAAAGTAAAACACTGAGGCAACAAGATCTAAAATGGTTAACGGTTAAAAGCCAAGGTACACAGTAATAATCTGGGAAACCATTTCAATGCCACGGCAACAGGAGAACCGGCATATGAACCTAAGGAGAGCTTAAAAAATAAGGCAGATCCGAAACCTCAGACTTCAGAAATGTTCAAAGATTTTCCTTGTTATTTCTTGGCAAAATGTACCTAAGAATTTTTCCTGTGCACGACAACCGCAAATATGTCTTTTTAGCTATGTAGTAATTAGTAAATCACACTTGTGCTGGCCTGGAATTTGTCACAGAACCTTCTTAAAAAGCCAGCGCTCTTTACACTTAAAACATCCAGTCAAACTCAAATTTTATTTCTATGTAATTTTAGAGATGCTGAGGTTGAATTAAAAAATTAAAACTCTCACTTCTCTGGCCAAATAAATCTCAAAATATCTTAATGCCATTAAACTGAAAACCACAACATGTATCAATGCAAATTTCAGGTGCAATTTCAACAAGCAGGTGGAGAAGCTGGTGGGGTTACTGTTGATTTTCTAAAGAGATAAAGCAGTTCTGTTATTAGCCATTTGTACAAGTACATTGATATTCTTCACTTTGGTGACCCCATCTTACTCTCGATAGCTTGGGGGTGTCATGGCACAGCTAACATACAGCACCCATTATGCTGGGGGTTAAGGGCCTCGCTCAAGGGCCCACAGACATGTGACTCTTCTGCTGGGGCTTGAACCAGCGATCGTCTGTTCACAGGCACAGAGATTTAGCCCACTGAGCCACTCACTTACTTTTAGTAAAAGATAAGATTTGAGAATGTCTTAGCACAGCACATGGACATGAACAGCCATCTGAATGCTGTCTGCTCTCACACAATGTTTATAGACCAATGATCTGCTGCCCCCCCCCCCCTCGACCTCAATCCTGGGAAGACAGCCTGCCAGAGGACTCCCCGTCAGGGATCTGGGACTCCTGAGAGGACCTGATGTCACCCTGCGGGATTGGTGAGTGATGGGGGCCAGCACTACGCCACCCCCCCCCCTGCAGCCCACAGCTGCTGTGTGTCAGGGCCCCCGAGCTCTGCTTTCGGGAGTTGCTGTAACGTGGGGAGCGAGAGCATCACAATGGCGGCCAATCCGAAGCTCATTCCGGGACAATGAGGTAGGGGAACTCGTGCAGAACTCGGCAGCCATTAAAAAATAAAAACGTTTATTTTTATTTGTTAAAAAAAGACCCTGTATTTTATTACATTCAACAGAAAACCTAAAATTTGAATTTAATTTTTTGAATTTGAGTCTGTAGAGTCTCACCTTCACATTTCTGTGTGATCTCGTTGAATTTGTGGCCAGCAGGACATTTACATTCAAAGGATCCCACCGTGTTAATACAGTTTCCCCCCTGACAGAGTCCAGGAATGGCCTGGCATTCGTCCACATCTGCCGAGGAAAATAAAATATTACGCAATTAAGTTGCATTCAACAAAATGGCTTAGCTGTAAAACATTACACCACATCACTCTGCCTTAGAGATTAAGGGCCAACCAAAAAAATGTAATGTGTACAAACATGTACAAAACTCACAAAGTGAACACCGATTCTGTTCATTGTCCCGCACTAGAACTAGATAAACAAATCATGCTCTCATGGGTAAAATAATGAGAACTTGAATGTTTTTTTTGCCTAAATATCTGTATGGCACCATATAGCTGGGTAGCTGACACTCTTCATGAAGTATATTATAAGTGCAGCTGGATGCCTTAGGGCATAAGTTTGGGGTAAATGCTGATGCTGGTCTCCTCTGAACCGAACACGCAGGCTTGACATTAGAGGGCCAGGACCCTAGCCACCCCCACACCCCCGCCCCACTCCTCCCAAAAAGACACCAGGACAGTCACATTTTCACTGGCACCTCAAACCCTGCACAGGTCCCGGCTCAGATCCTGGGCCAGTTTCTGAAGCCAAAAATGAGAGCAGGTCCTTCCTGAGGCTGCAGGTGCACTGAGGCGGGTGAACCAGAGGGCAGGTAGAGGAGCTCAATTAAATGGTGGGGTCCCTTCTCACCCCTCCCTCCATCCCTGACATAATTAAAGAGTTTGAACAGCTGGAGGAATCATCGGGGGTGGCCAGACCGCTGGAGGGGCTGCATTGAAATGGAGATGTCCAGTCCTTCATCTGAAGGACCCACCACTAAAAGCCATGCAGTTGAAGAGGCACCTCAGCAAACTTGTCTTGGGGTTTGTAGCAAACAGTGATTCTCCTCGATATCAGAAGACGAACAAAAGACCCAGTGTGTGCGATGAAAGTGCAGTGGGAGGCTTCATTTCAGGCTGCTGAGTCTGTTCCTGCAGGGGTTGCTGGGGGCACTGTGTGTCACCAGCCCATAAATAAAGCTCAGCCTGAAGCCATCGGCCAGGAGAGGGAACAGCGGGCTGCCATGACGTTGGCAGCAGTGCACCATGGGTAACCTGTGATTTTGTCGGCTCTGCAATCTGCTTGTGCTTATTTATACAGCCTCTTGAGAGCTGTAGGCATGGCTTTCACTCTCACCATATTAAAAAATGTCTTTTCCCGTCAAGGTAAAAGAGCACTATTTAATTCCAGATTGCCCCTGTAAAGCATACACTTCTAACACAACCTGCACTCTTCCCTCACAGTATTATTCACGTCTTATAGCAGCTTCCCGACTTACATCCTCCAAAAAACACCTGAGAGGAAAAACAGATGTTTATACTCATTTTCTGGCGTCACCCATTAAGGTAACTCTGAAACATGAGGACCCACATCACAGCATACTCTTGCATTAATTGCATAATGCACTCGACAGGAAATTATAAAATTTCAGATCACTGTTAAAGCAATTTAACAGCAGGAAATATCCTGAAACTAATGCTCATTGTACAGCCAGCGAAAGACAGAGCCCCCCCTTCCCCCCCCCCCCCCCCCCCCCCAAAAAACCTTGACAGGCT
>JAABNY020000008.1:7508312-7532346 GCA_015164015.2 Brevimyrus niger | reverse complement strand
CCCCGCTCCCCCAAAGATACCTTGACAGGCTCCGGTTCGGTGGTTGGGGATGAAACCTCGCCGACAGGGGTGGGGCTGGGCGGGGCACATCTCGCAGGGATGCCCCCAGGCCCGACCCACGGTGGCGCAGCAGAGGGTCTTGGTGCAGACGATGCCTGTCAGCTGGCCCTGGCACATCTGGTTGCTGACTGAAGCAAAGCAGGGCCCGGTCCTGTAATCTGAGGAGCAGCAAACACGTGGCCATCATGAGAATGACCGGTTACTTACACGTCACTTCGCTCCCAGTCGGCGGTGGCTGATGAACAATACAGCTTTGCGAGCTGATATACGAAAATCAGAGGTCCGACAGGCGGCAATCACCAAGGAAACCACCCGGTAACTGTGATACAAACATATGTACAACCAAAACACAGACTGCCAGCATGCACTGCTCACCCACACAGCCCATTTCCATAAAACTGTACTTAAAGTCTCACTATATTTACATTTATTTTCAAGATCATGGGCAGTTTTCCCTAAATAGGTTATGATCTTTGGTAACTGCTATAGATAAGACAATTCATTCACATTACAGTTTAGTATACTATGTTTGCCAAACTGAATAGATCTCTGCTCACAATGTGCTTCTCAGCAATAAAACGCTGGCAATTCATTCATCATGTTCTTTTGGTAAAATTACATAGTAAAATTTTCTGGCAGAAATCCGACCGCAAAAAGATCCCACACAAAAACAAAGTCTGTTGTTTTAAAGTTTTCATTGTGCTCCAGGCGGTTTGAATAAACTGATCATAAATTATTTTCTTAGATAACCTCTTCGTATAACATATCAGCTCCAGCAGGGGAAATGCCTGAGGGAGAGGATCGTAAATGGGACGCCAGCTCATCACTGGTTACTCACATGTACATCTCAGACAATACAAAGACACCTACAGAGCAAGTCTTTGAACTGTGGGAGGAACCTGGAAGAGCCAGAAGAAACCCATACGGACATGAGGAAAACATGAAAAAACACACAGGGAACAAGGGCAGGAACCAAGACCGCAAGACATGAAAGTCTCTAATAATGTCATCGGTTCATAGCATGTGTTATTTGCATAATCACAATGAAAGGCTTATTTCAATTACAATTTCATTCGAATTACTCAAGTAAGACGTCTGAATATGTTAGGTTCAGCTACCCAAACATTACTAAGGACAATGACATGTAGGAATGGAGTTTAATTATCTGTCCATCCATTTTCTGTAACCACTTGCCCTACTCATTCTCACAGGGGGCCCAGAGCTTATGAGTAGAAGACAGGGAAGAACCCAAGATGGGGTGCCAACCCATCACAGGGCAGTCAGCCTATGGCAATTTGGTAACTAAAATTAACCTGGGAATGTTTTTGGTCAGGGGGGGGTGGTGTGGAGAGAGAGACAGAAAGCCCATGATGCAACATGCAATGACATGTTCCTCACCCATCAAGCCCTGGCAGAAGGATGAGAAACAGTGGTAATCACTGCACCACTGTGCCACCCATCTGAAGAGCCAATAATGATGAAACGTTGTATGTGCAGATGTGTAGAGAGCCATTGACCAGAACATTTTAAGGTCAGAATGTCTGTGTCTCGGACTGAATGAATAAATAAGGCTACGTACGTTTTGACTAATTCACATTCAGTGCACCATGTTTGGTTTTGTGCAGTAAGCTTCTTGATTTATATATCATAACGGAACACCATTGCTGCTTTTAGCCAGACCTGTGTCAACAGTCGCTGATGCCTTTTTGTTGCCTTATTATCCCAACCCATGTTATATTTATGTCAAGGTTTTTGCTATGCTGGTATTTTGACTAATGTTTAAGCAGTGGTGAAAATGGCACTGTAATTTAAAACATCCAGCTCAGCTACAAATACAAGATCTGGTCTATTGAAGTAAAAACATAAGATATACATCGGCATGTAAGCTACATTGCTCCTAATTACGAGTGGCGATTATCCAGCTTCAGGAATTGTTTCCACATTTTACAAGCAGACAACATACAAAACAAGCACTCCATTCCAAACAACAATATTGTGAAACAAATAAAACCTGCCGACTTTGCTTTGACTATACATGTCTGGTACACCTACCTGAATGCATGGTCTCCGAAGCATTCTTTCATAATATCTACTGTAGATCACTAGTATTTTTTCATAACAGTGCATCGTTTAAAGTTTCATCGTACCCATTAATTTGTGTTTCATATAGTCAATAGATGCACCATCTGAATATCTTTGAGAGGTTGTGCATTGTTAAGAAAATCATTGCTACTTTTTTTACTCCAGCTTTATCCCCATTTCCTAAATGCACCTTCTGGAAATCCACATTTTTCCCCTTCCCTTATCTGATCAGTCTTTTTATTTTTCATATTGCAAACATTTGTGTGTATCATGCCTTTGGGTTTATTTTTCTAACAGCAAGCCTGTAATTGCCCTTGACAGAAAATAAGAACAAATGAAAAAAAATAATAAGACTTTCCAGGAAACCACTTGTGGCAGCAATTTTTATTATGAGTGTGGCACAGATTATTTATATGAGTATGGGGGTTTAGTACTGCAGGGCACCTGAGGATCTTCATTCTGCAGAACCTTCCAGAAGCAGCCTCAGCTCAGCAGTCCTCATCACTCGAATACCACCAGGTCAATACTTTAATACTGTAGCTTTGGACTTGTCATCCTGCTGGTTACATCTGTCCTACTAACAAGTTGCCTTGTGCCCAGTGCTTGCTGGAGCCCATACTTCCTGGAGTACAGTCTGACAGGAGTACAGACTGACATGAGTACAATCTGACAGAAGTACAGTCTGACATGAGTACAGTCTGACAGAAGTACAGTCTGACAGGAGTACAGTCTGACAGAAGTACAGTCTGACAGGAGTACAGTCTGACATGAGTTGCTTCAAGCTCTAAGTCTCCATTTACACTTTGATTCTTTGTAAATAATTAGACTTTGAGGGCATTTGTTCCCTCACTTATAGTCAGAATATGTTTCGAGGACTGACCCAAAACAGCAAATCACGCATGATGTGAAGAATGAAAACCAAAGAATGAATGAGATCATTTATCTCTGTGGCCAAAAATCCAGGTAGTCCAAACCAAGACCTTTCCAGTTGAATGGCAAATATACACACTCCTTACGGGTAGCAGTATCTTTCCCCACTGCTTTAATTACCACGTACCTTTGTCAGAAACCACATAAACATTAACAAACATTCAATCTGCATTTATGAAATCCAACCTCATTACATCATACTGTTTTTCCAAATGCCCTAAATCACTGGACACGGCGCTACTCTAGCATGCAGATAAACCCACAAAATTCAGCAAAAGCAAATCTGACTCAATGGTGCAAGATAAGGAGTTTGGATTATTTATTGCCTTTTGCAGTGAGCTGTATCAGAGCTGAATCAGCCCGACCCATTCAATTTGTCAGACAAAGAACAGTTGCGTTGTGCAGGTCCAATCTCAAACTTAAGCTTGAATGTAACTAATGTGCTAGAGTACATCACGTCAGTTACTATTTTCAGAAATTTCCACCCTTAAACAGCTTAGACTGGTCTCAGGTTGGATAACGTACTCCTGTGTAGGTCTGCACACGCTATAGCAAGTCAATGTCCTGGTATGCCAGTTTAACAATATATAAGCCCAGAAGCCACTGAAAAGTAACTGGATGTCACGGCATTTTCAGTGCTTGGTGTGAAATTACTGCTTTAATGAGGAAAAGCCCGCAAGGGACACATCTTGAAGCGCGTCAAGCGATAATGGCTCACACGGCATGAACATAAGCCATGAACTCAGGGACGATTTCACTGGTATCAGTCATAATATCAGTCAGACAACACATTTTCTAACCCCGCTTACAAAAGACTGGAACAGAAAACAGAAAATGCCACTGGTCAGATAACTGTGAAAAGCATATATAATTAATGTAATATGACATCGTGTGATACCCGAGAAGATTAAGCACAACCAGGGGAATCCCAGAGCAAATCACAAGGGAGAAGTCTCGAAAACAAATCACATCAAAAAAGTATGGCGTGCAACAGGGAATGGCAAACATTTACTAATTAGATCCATGTCCTCACATAAACTCTATTCAAGAATAAACATAAGAAAATACCATGAGGAAAAAAATCCAAAAATCTTAATTCCTTGGGGCATAACAGTTTGTGCTCCAACAAGTTCAGATATAAAAAGCCAACAAACTAATGAGAAAACTAAAATGGTACGAGGCCACATTTTCTTCTACTGGAAGGAAATATTAGCCCAAGAATGACGTGGAAAACCAGGTTTCAAAATGACTGCACTCTGATATCTGGAACTACAGAACTGGGGGGAAGCATTTGGCTCAGTGGGCTAAGCCTCAGCCTCAGGAAGATTGCTGGTTCAAGCTTGACAATAGTCATGTCTGTGGGTCCATGAGTAAAGCCCAAACCCTCAGCTCCACCGGTGCCGCTGCAGGTGGCTGCCTTTCAGCGCCAAGCTTGCTCTCACCTGCATGTATGCTAGAGAGATCAAGGTGGGCTGGGCAAAAAGAGAATTTCTCTGCAGGGACCAATGGTGCATCATCATTATTAAATCAGTTTACACGTCAACTGCTGTTTTTAGTCTAAGCTAAGCTCCTGCACACTTGTGCTATTCCCAGAACCCAAACCTTCTACATTCTCCCTGATTCTCATGCGGTAAAGGCAACACATTCCAATAGTACTTCATTTGAAAATGATTCTTTTACACTTGTATATGTTTTGCAGCACTGATATGAAAGACACATTCAAGAGTTCAAGGGTGCAGGCCCATAAAAACTGGACGCCACCTTAGGTTTGTGGCTGCCGGCCTCCACCCTTTGTTAAATACCGAAACAAGTATGCGGTTTGGAACATGTTCTGAGTGAGGCATCAGACGGCCATCAGCATGTGTTTCCTGGGTGTGACCAAGTCCTCGCAGAATTCAGTCCAAAATAAACTATTTTTTGCAAAATTAAAATTGATATATTGATCGTGATAAAGGAATGGAATTATTTTAAAAAGTAAAAATAATATACCATATGCCAAGTATTTCGATTTTATTAATATGTTATGGTGATAATTAATATGTTGTTGGTGCTTTTTTATTGAAAATACTGTATCAGGTAATACACTGTACTTTCATATCATTTTGTTAGTCATTGCTCACCAAAATTTACGCAATAGTTGTAGAAATGTTACAACCTAAAAGTTTGCAATTTACAAAGAAATTAATGAATACAGACTAATAATAAAAATAAACAATGGACTGCATAGCATAGTCTAGTGTTGGGGCATGGCTTGGGGTATAGTTTGGGAACATTCTTTATTGTTTTGGAAGCCATTAAGAAAAAAAAGTCACGCACAGTGTACAGTGTTTGTTGGGTCAATTTTTTCGTTACCCCATTAGGGAAAACTCAATTTTATAAAAATCTTTGACTGCAATCAAAAAACGAAAAATGCCAAGTCTTGTATTTTTTCAGGTTACTTATAGGTAAGGTTAGGGCTGGGTAGGGGTTAAGGCTGTCATTGCTGGGATTAGGGTTTTGCCCATAGAAATAAATAGATCAGTCCCCATGAAGATATGAATACAGACGTGTGTGTGTGTGTGTGTCCTGCACAGGACAAACATCTCATCCAGCGTGTGTCCCAACAACGTTATCAGTACCACAGATACAGAGATACCTCTGAAACGGTCACACTTCAAGCGCATAGCCTCCAGGTATGATACAGTAAGCACAGCCCAACATGAAACAGATTTCTGTAAGCTCAGGGCACCAATGGTAGTATGCAAAATTTTAGGCTTTTCATCTAACCTAATAAAACAAACAATTAGACTGTAGGTTGGTCAGTCTAATTGATGTATTCAGAACAGATCTTGCATGTCTTTATTAATCACCTCAGAGAACAAATAATTAACTTCTTTATCATGACCCCCAACCAGATGAGAGATTATAAATGATGATTAGAAGGATCATGACTTTTGAACATCACGGATAAGGTCCGAGGTATCTTGACCAGCCCTTACAGCCACCTGTGGGTCTGTAATGCACGTTATGCTTCTACGCCTTCTCAGCACGCTGAGTCATTTGTATTGTTTAAACAAAGGGACGAGGTTACACTAGTTAGAGTTCGTAAACCATCCCTTTGTTTACTGGCTCCCATACCTACAAAGTTAATGAAGAAGCTTCTGACTGTAATCTAAGAGCCCATGTTAGATAATACAAATACACCCTTATCTTCTGGATTTGTTCCAAGTCTTCTAAGAGAGCTGTAATTAAGCCCCTATTCAGGAAGCCTAATCTGGCTCTGAGTGATCTATCTAGTTACAGGCCTGGCTGAAACCTTCCATTTCAGAGAAACGTGTTACCCAACAGCTGCCTGTCCTCCGATAATGTCCATGACATGTTTCAGTCTGGGTTTAGACAACAGAATAACACTGAAGCAGAACTTGTCAGAGTAATGAATGACTTGCCTTTCTCCTCTGATTGTGTTAATGTCTGTGTTCCTTTTATTCTGGATTTATGTGCAACTTTGACACTATAGATGACAAGCAGACAATAAAACCTCAGTGTTAGTGGACAGTTCCTTTCGCAATTAGGTTTATGAGATTGGTATATGCATGACTGTTGAAATACTCTCTGGTCAGATATAGAGCTCACAGAGGGTCAGTTACTCGTTTATTTGTATATGTTGTTCCTTGTTGATAGTGTCTACTACCATCATATTCATTACCATTGCTGTTTTGATGAAACACATTTACATGTATCTGTCAATCAAAATAAAATGTTTTACCCTCAAACCTGAATCTTATTTGGACGACGCAAAGTTCCTGCAACTAAACGTATTACTTTGATTCTTACAATGTTAATACACGTCAAGTGTCTTTGTTTCATCTATGGAATATTGGCAAGGCGGGAAAATGCTGCCTTTGAATGATGCAGACAAGCTGGCCCAACATTCATTAGCTCTTGACCAAATTAGCGTAACCCTGCGCTATTTGACTGCATAAATTCTTTCCCCGAGAGTCTTCAACTGCTTAAACTGCTTTGGTTGCTACGGGAGCTGAATGCAGGATATATTTTAACCACAGAACCGTTTGTGAGACAAGCAGTCAGTGCCGTTACTCTAATATCGAGTATAATTACATCGTCACCCTACATGTTTGTACTGTGTCACATCTCCATTGCGTTCACATACATCATTATGCTGTCTATTGCCTGTGGCTGCTCTGCGCTGAACTCGGTTGTCTCTATTTTTGTGCAAAATAATTATCAGCGAGAGCAAAATAGTTTTTCTGCCTTTCTTGCTGCCTCCCACATGGAGCCACCTGGCCAGTTACCAGACCATCAACCAGACCCAGACATCCGGCCCGCAACAGCGAGAATGAGCCCACGTGTTGCTATGACCCTGTGTACTGACACGGCGATCTGCATCAGCCCTCACAGCCCCCCCTCTCCAGCTGCTCTGTCGCCTGACCATCAGCAGATGCCATCAGCTATACTCAAGTTATTTTCATATATAATTTACAGCCGTGTTCATCAATTGCACGCCATGTTTGCAGAAGTGGTGACTCCCTGTATAATTTTTGTTGTAAATGTAGTTCTCACTGTAAAATAGGATGACGGCCCCCGCTCTAAATAATATTCCTATTGCTGAAATCACATGGCATTTAAGGAAAATAAATATAAGCCATATAAATGAGTATGTAACTATAGTAAATAAATAAAGAACATATAAATAAAGCTATAATTTGCTTATATAATAAAGTCTCAAAGAACCTCTTGGTTACAGGATTGTTTTTCCATCATTACTGATAAATTGCTGCTCGTAACACCAGTGTTGAACACTTACAAATATAGCTAGCTAACTTCAGTCTCTGTTGTATAAGTGGCATGAGAGGATTTTTGGGGTGGAATCCTGATCTGTGGCGATAACGGATGGCCGGACACGGCACCGCATGCACTCCGGCAAAGACGAGAAAAGCAGGCGGCCGTATTTATTAACCATGTCTGCGGGATGTAAACACTGAGACATTTTAAAAAATGAACGTTTAATGGTCACCTGCGCAGCATTCATGATGGCCACATCCTAGAGGCTGCTTACCGTCTTTAATGTTTCTGCTTGTCGGAGAACATCGCAGGTACCAGAATAGATGTTACATGTTCATGATAAATATTAAACGGAACGCCAGCCTATTCAAGACTATTTACTTAAGTAAGATCCAGTTACTAAATACACTAACACACCACAAGGTTAAAACTTTTCTATCCACCTTCCCACTGCTTATCCTATTCTGATTTGCAGGGAGGCTTGTGCTCTACCCTCAGAAATACAGGGAACAAGGCACAGGTAAATTGCTCATAGGACAAGCAACTTCAAACCCTACCCCCTCTTGGTGTTAACTATCTCACCAGCCTATTAATTTAAATGCTCCTCTTTAATTTCATTCTCGTATGCTTTCATCTTGTCAGCACCACAGATGTCAGGACCAGCCTTTTTAATCAGCCAGGCTATGTTTTTATTGAAATAAACCTGTACGAAATCAAAATTCCAAATATTTGTTTTTTTTCTCCACGCAAGTGCTCTCCTGTCAGCCTGACTATATAACAACAGAAAACGTTAGTAGCAGAGATGCAGGACGATTTCGCTTAACATATCAGCACTGGCCCATATTCATGGCCCATTGGTCTGATGTCTTCATCTTGGTGCCTGATTTATAATCTTCATCAATATTTAGGATCAGCATGAGAAGCACTAATTGCTAAAACAATGGAGAAGATTGTACTGGATGGTCAGCTATTTTCCATAGTGGGGGATGATGGATTCTGTTGGCTCATTCGCCACTAAAACATGGTCTCAAAGTGACAGCTGTGCGACGATTTTTAGTATTTGTAGTGATTAAAAATTGGCCACTCTGTACTGTAAGTGCCTCAGAGATCAGCCAATTATCAGTATTGGCCACATCAGGCAAAAAAAAAAGATTTCCACATTGGTACTAACACTAACTACTACTGATACACAAATGGATCATAATTATCCACCTTGAACTGACATTTCGATGATTTATTATGCTGCATTACATTGTAAGTTGTACCTCGGATAAATGAAGAAGAATAAGTCATTATGCCATGACAGCTAAATTAAACATTGTGTTACATAACTGGAAGCCACATTCAGGTTGCCAGTGTGGTCACATTTTAGCAAAAAATAAAAGCTCTGTGATATATATACTAAACTGTAAAGTAGCATTATCATCCAAACTGTCTATATATATTCAAACACAGTGTCTGGCACACAACCGTAATTAACTCCCGTCAATCAAGTTATCTATGGGCATATGAAATTAAAATGCAAGCAAAACAAAAGACGACAGCAACATGCAAGTAAACGCAAAGTGACAAGTGATAACCGGAAACAATGTTACAGATACAGCCAACGTGCTACATTTAACCTCATCAATCTCCTTTGCACCAAACCCAGATGCTACAAAAGTCCTGAAACTCCATGGAGACCAAGATAATTCCACCAATTTACAAACGAAAGGTTTGGGCCCATTGATACAGCTAAATCTTTTTACTTAAGCATGCAATAACAGGGCACCTTATTAACCTGACCAAAGTGTACAACCCCACGTGCTCTCCGGACCAGTTCCTCAATTTTATATGCTGCATGACTAAATAGCCAACACTGCTTCCTTATTATTATTTAATGATAATAAGCAGGATATACTCTAACTCATCAGTTTTTAAACTATTTTCGTAGCAGCTACATCTTAGCGATCTGCATTCCCATTGGCTGCTTGGTTAAGCACTCAGCTATCTATGTATATGTGCATATTCCACTCTGCTCCCACACGACACGCAGACATGAGCCCAATTACAGAAAAACAGCATGAAACCGGTACAAACTGACAATCCCTTTTTGGTAAGGTGGGGGCAAGTGTCTCGATGGGGTGACGACTTTCAGGAGGAGCACTGGCCTTTAATTTGTCTAGATGAAATTCCACGCTTGCTCATCAAGAAAGACTGCTGTAATCGACCACCAGAAAGTTCAGCAGGTTGGGCAAAAGACAGGATGAGGATGGCTTACCTCTTTCACACTGGGTCCCAGTGAAGCCGTAAGTACAGGCACAGCGGTTTGGGGCAACACACCTTCCTCCATTCAAGCATCCCGATTCGCAAACAGCTGTGTGGCGAGAGAGGAGGATTCGGCTGAGGGTTCTGTGGGACTGCTCAACATCGCAAATGTCGCCTTGTCAATATCCGCCGACTCAGAACTTCCACGCGTGACTTTGCACGCTGTTACATCTGCATGTTTTTACCAGACCAGCTCTGAGTACTGGGTTCAAGAGTACAACAGCCTGCTGGGCGTCTCGGGCTCGCTGGGATACGGATGGGGCTGCTTACGCTGGCCACAGTGAGCACCGTTGTATCCCTTCTGGCAACGGCAGCTGTCTTCCACACATGTGCCTCCATTCATGCAGCGGATGTTACAGTGCTGGACTGTTCCAGGAGAGAGGAGCATCAGAGTGTAAGCTAGCGAGTACACAGCCTCTGCCAGGCTGCCACTAGCATCCTCCTTGAGACCAGAGAACATGCCTACTAATCTGCTTGTATGGACAATTGTTAGACATTGGCTTACGTATAAGGCAATATTTCCCAATCCAGTCCTCAGGGACCCACAGACAGTCCATGTTTTTGCTCCTACTGGGAGTTGGGAGGGAGCGGAAATGTGAACTGATTGGCAGGGAGCTGGGAGGGAGCAAAAACATGGACTGACTGTGGGTCCCCAAGTACCCCAAGTTTACCAATTGGTAAACACTGGCATAAGAAATAATTTTGCAAACCTTATTTTTAATTATTTTCCACAATTTAAGTCATATATAATGGACATGTAAAAAGGGAAACATGCAGATCATTTAAGATCTGTATGAAAGTTCTGCTTCCCATGATACTTGCATACCTGACTTAGAGCCACAGGAAGGAGCAATCTGACCATTAGGACAAGTGCACATGTTGGGCCTGGAGCAAAATCCATCTCCACAAGTGCTCCTGCAGATCGCTGCGGGTGCGTCGGTCATGATGCAACCGCAGGTGGACGGGGGAGGAAGAAAAAAAAGACTTTTCACTAAAACTGCTCCACAAAGATGGCAAAGCTCAAGTATCTGTTTGAAAAGCCAGATTTAAAAAGAAAACTATACAAACGTTACTTTTGGGTTTTTTTTTAATCAATTTACATTTGTTAGGATTTGTTAATGAGGTTAGAAATCATTATTAGGAGACTCAGCAGAAAATCTCCACAAAGACAGCACGCGTTACAGTTTAATTTTCTTTCTGTCAACATTTGCTTGCATTTTTATTCTGGGTGGGCCGTTTGACTGCTACTGTCAGGGAAGAATTTTTTTTCCCCAAAAATTTTTTTGCTAATCATCAAGAAAGAGTTTACTGTCAAGTCCAGCCCCACCCTGCTTGTCTGTCCCCAGCGTTTCCCCGGGGAAGTGGTTGCTGATCAGCCACGCCTGAAGCTCCATAGTCTTACCTCTTGCTCCTGCTCTTGTTAACCAGCCACAGCTGCCTCATGTTCACTCCTCTGTTAATCATGTATAAAGGTGTCTCCTAGCCCTGTGCTGCCCTGTTCGGTCATTGTTCTCTCTCCATGTGTGCTGCCCTCTCCAGTCACCATAATAAACTCCCCTTCTAAGGGTTTCACTTGCAGAAAGTCTGCCTCTGGATCATCCTTCTCCAGCCATATCACGACATTTACTAAAGCATTAATTTTTATTTTCTGGCTCATGGGTAATGGTTTTGTAGCCAAATATAATATAGAATGCTTGACAAGGTAAAAGTAAATTTCCTTTTTTTACAAAGTGAAAATATGCGAAAACATTTCTACTCTCATTAACTTTATCCAATCAGGAGTAAAGTCCGTCAGACAACTGGCCAATCAGAGACACTTACGAACAATGCATTGGTTTCCTCCAGAAAGAGTCTTCCATCCTGGGCAGCAGTATGCACTGGATCGTGATCCACAAACATTTGGCCTGAAAAAAAGAAACACCTGATGAAGTATGTAGTGTAGTGCATGCTTTTATCATTGCACATATATGTGCAGGTGACGTGAAATTCAGCATCATACATGTAAAACACTTTGTAATCTTCAGACCTTCTCCACCCTCAGCAGCTCAAAACTCAATCTACATTTATACTGAATGACACAAATGTTTGGAAATCTGTTTTCTCTGGGTTGACACCACATTCATGGTGTATTAAAGTTCGATCAAGTAAAGGATAATGGCTTAAAAGCTTTAAAAGACTCCTTCTGGAGCAAGATGAAAAAAATATATCTGAACATTTTTATAAGCAAACTAAATGCAGAACGTTTAAGAATTTATGTTGCCCGGTGGACCACTTAGTGCAAGTACAGTGATTCAGACACATTGTTGTGCTGAAAACAGTGACATCTGGTGGTGAATACCGATTGTGGAAAATCTGGAAGTATTTCGAAGAATAAATCAGAGAGCGGTATTCAACAAAGTGACAGAAATAAAACTTTAATACACCCTTCTAAGCAAACAGATTATATCGCTTTGAAATTTTTTTTATAATTATAGCCTAATTTCTACAGGGATGCAGGCCCCCATCGTAGTACGACGGTTGTTTGTATTTATAATAGACTTTAATGCCCCAAATCCCTTAATACAATTATACGGTAGTCTCGTTTCTCAGAGCATATTGACCTTGCCTTTAGCTTTGTGGTCCACACTCAAGTAAACCGGCTTCTGTGGCATATGTTGTACTATTGTTTATTATATCCATATATGGGGTGTCAGAATCGGAGGAAAAATGTCCACAAGACAAAAGTAAAATGGTTGTATAGTACATCCCCAAACATTCCGAATGGCACAAATTTCTAAAGGAGTTCTTTGTTTAGAGGATAATTTATTTTCTGCAGCCCAAAAGGAATGTTCTATCCTTGCCAGAATTTAATTACAGAAGCCCAAGCTACCCTTCAGGAGAATTTTGTTATCGGTTCATGCATTTTCCTACAATAAAAAAAAACAAAGTATCACAGTAAACACAGCACTCAGTTATAGTGTTGATCGAAAACTTATTTTCGTTGCCACACGTTGCTGTATGATACTGTGCTATCAGGCAGAATATGAGCGTAATGGAACAGATGTTAATGCGTCAGTCATCTTTAATTAAAATACCTCTCAGCTTCAGCACGATGTCTAATGAGTGGTCTGTACGCTTTTTAACATTGGTGTCACGAACTCGCCGAAAAAAAATATCCTTTGAACAATTGCGGAACTCTCGAAAAGTTTATTTTCTCAAGTTGACAATTGTAACATATTTTATGTCAGTCTGCCGTTAGTTTTAATTAACGTCTAGTCAAGCTTGGCATTCTAACAAAAATCGAACAGTCGGACTTGTATTGTTTATGTCATTAATGCATTAATCACACACGAAACACTGTATTAAAGCAATCGGATGCTATGTTCACACATTACCCCTTAAGAACATCATGAGCACCCCCTCCTCTCCGCTTTGATCTCCGTTTCACTTGGAATTCTGCTTGTTTGTCAGCTTCCACATCTCCAGTTGCACTCCCCGTGGTCTCGGCGATCAGCAATACAACCGCTCCAAGTCCCAAGGCAAGCTTCAGCACTCCTCCCTGCCACATACTTTGCAGATTTTCTTCTTATAGGGCAGCAAATCCACGTTAAAAAACTTTTAATTTGAGATCAAGTCCTTTTCTCTATGCAAAACGTTCTCGCGGCCTCAAAAGAAAATCTGCGAGAGAAAAACAATAATTTAAGAGCAAAGAAAAGAATACGCATTAAGGTTCCTAGTCATGTTTCAAAACTGCAAACAAATTATGTCGTATTGTATGAAGCCTCTCCTAACAGAACATTAAATAAGGAATTAAACGCACTTCACCGTTAAAATACCTATATAAATGAAAAACGTATTTGGTTGATACACGGAATAAATATTACACATATCAACTGAACTCCAATATATAAACAATAAAGAGGACTGCACGGTACCTTCTCTCCAATAGGAGAAAGCCTTCCACACACCCCAGAAAATATGCAAATGCTTTTTTACAGTCTGTACAGTACTGGATAAACGTTTTTACCAAAGAAAACAGATGAAAATACAAAATTATTAAAAATCCACCCATGCAAAACGATAACGCAGTGTTCTGAACACTTTTTAAAGTTTACCACCCTGATTCTTCTCGGCAGAAAATGTCTTGTCGTGCTATCAGTTTCCAATATGAACAATATTGAAAGTGCTGGCACTTCTGGCTTTGATGGGTGGTGAGCACCTTCCCTTTCTCCCACTCAGCCTCCCTGTTCGCCGCTTTCCTCTATCTCTCTCGTCCCTTTTCGTTTCAGTAACTTTTTGCTCTCATTCTCGCGATACACAGATGGCAGAATTCCTGCCTGAACTTCAGTGCGAGACGTGTAAGCAAAACCGTCAATTTGACAAATGTCAGATTTTCGTAACGTTTAATGGCAGACGCCCGGTGTTAAATTACCTATATTAATACATGTAACAAGACATTAAAAATATATACAATATTTAAACTTTTCCTTTTCCATAGTTTTAAAACTTAATTGCAACAAAAGAATAACAATTGCCTATTCTTGTCAGAATTAGCATACCACTGCTCCCTATTATACATGTAGATTTTGGAATAGCAACAAAATACAGGTAATAANNNNCCCCATCCTTATCCACATACACTGGCAGGCTGCTAGGCTTGGGGCAGGACAGCTTGGTGTTTAACGTTTAGATTTGAGTTACTTGTACCAGACAGTCTGTATATGCCATAATTCATTGTATTCCCAAAGAAAGACAACATATGTGCTCTAACATTACATCACCATAATATTTTAGATCATCGTTTGGTCCTATGCCCGAAACATGTCCTGCTTCTGTGCCTTGACGTATTCTCCGCCATTTTGAATGGAAGCCAAGCGATACTCATCCCCTTTGCTAAGAGTGAAAATGGCCTTGGATTGTAAAAACGAGACAGAGTGTATACCTTCCCTAGGTCTACAAAATCCATAAATATACCAGACAGAGTGTATACCTTCCCTAGGTCTACAAAATCCATAAATATACCCCATAAGCCTGCAGCTCACTGAGATACCTTGTGACATAAGAGTACCTGCCACCACTGTTACAAATAACTGTTGATTAAATCTATAGGTCATATAAACAGCTCAATGGTGACAGAGAACAGACACACACTTGGGCGTACAGTATGCGGACTAGACTTCTGTGAACTGTGCTGAAGTAAATTTCATCCCTGCGTTCCCAGTGGCAGTGTGCTGTTGGTACTTCCACAGTACTTACCCACATGAAGAACTTAAAAAAAACACACACACATGGACTCCGAATTTCCCTGAAACGTTGTGAAATCACATGAAGTGACCTGCTGCGTCGTTAAATATTCAGGCTGATCTGCCAAAATGCTACTAGCAGCACAATCAGCCACAGAGATATGTGGGTCAGAAAAAAAGATGGGGGGGATTTTGCAGAGCATGGGAATAATTTGTTTTTTGAGACACACCCAATTCTTGGTGGAGTGATTCCTGGATGACTGAGCCAATTTCTTCTACGCCGCCTTGAAAGAGTTTGAAAGTGCTGGAAATCTAAGGTCCGTTCCAGTTGGAGGAATGCAGAGTCTTACTGGGGGCTGGGATCTAATCTTTGTTCTCTGTCAGGTGAAACATCTGAGAGACAGCAGATAAGTACAGCACTTCTGCAATATCAACATATACTACATGTATGTATGTAGCACTAACAAACCTGGTGTTAGCCTTTATCATTGTGTTCACTGTGTGCTCAGCATGCACTGCAGGTTGACACATCATACCTCTCACAGTAACATACTGGCAGTGTCCAGATCATGTGACCAGGACTGCTAGACCACAGTTGTCAGTAGCAGCGGTCAAGGGACCCATCAATGTCACTGAAAACTTCTGTTTTTGACAAGTGGTACGAGCAATTCCCATATTCAAAAATTTAGACTGTTCTGTGATTTCCTCTGCAAATACGGGCCAGCAACTTGCTAGTCAGCTCAATAAAATGATATTTATTCATTGTCTTAATTAAAGAGACTTGAAAGTTTATATGGCAACAGGAAGATTACGCTTATATCCAATTTGTCCAACTTGACTACAGCAGCCCTCTACTGGCAGGTCTACCAGGCGTCATCAGGCTGCTGCAGATGACTTTGACATCTGATATTCCATCAGTCCAAATGTTCTCCTCTCATGCCCCTCCTTGTCTCTATTCAATGGCTCCCTAATGGTGCTCACATTAAGTTAAGGTTCTTGGTGCTGACTTAAAGGTCCATCAATGGACTGGCATCCATCTATATCAAAAAGCTCCTCACCTGTGTCTCATCTTACCCCCTCTGGTCAGCAGACCAATGCTGCCTGGAGCTCCCTCCGCCATATGAGAAGTGTCACACCAGATTCTCTTGTGTGGTTCCCAGTGGTGGAATGAGCTGCTGAACTACATCCAATCAATAGACTCCCTCTTCACCTTCAAGAGCTGCCTGAAGATCTATCTGTTCCATGAATCCCTCTGCCAGCCTGATGCCTCTTTTCATTCCCTGAATGTGACTGCCTCTCACATAGTCTTACTATAGGTTCCTCCTTTGAGTTATGTGCAGTTCTACAGCTCCTTGTGTAACTCCTGCTCCAATAACTGCTTATTCCTGCACCTGGGCATTGATTAGGAAGCTCAGCTGTACTGATATCTAGTGGAATCCTCGATAGCATACAGTAAATGTTGACAATGTACTCTTTGGCTCACTTTATACGTCGTTTTTGACAAAAGCATCTACTAAGTGTGTAAATGTATATAGGAACTACAGCCCTGCAACCACGTTGTGCAGGCTTTTTTGTTTGGATAAGTTCTGTACAATCAGGTATTTTAAACTTTATATAAACTAAATTATAAATGTGTTTTAATGTATATTTGAACTTTATTGTATCTCTAATTCTACGTAAAGCGTCTTTTTTTTCCAAGTCCTTTAAAAGCGCTTTATAAATAAACTGCATTATTATTATTATTATTACATTCAGACGTCTTGCTGCCTGAGATTTGTCATTGGTGTGGTACAGATATGACTAAAAGAACATTAATCAGACATTTTACAGTAAGCAAAAACTGCATGGAGAACACCTAAGTAACAGAATTGCAACTTTCCCCTCTCAAATGCTGAAAACACATTTGGACAATAATGACACAATGGAGAACACAGCTGTGGAAAAAGTCATAGATAATACTAACACACGACCATATATCTCTGTAGAAAATACCCTTGGATGATAATGATGCAGCAGAGACTATATATCTGTAAGAAAATACCCCTGGATAACAATAACACTACAGAGAGTATAGCTCTGAATATACCACAGGATAATAATGACAGAATAGGGAGTAGAGCTCTGTAACTATGTAGTATTTCTAAATATGCAACTGGGCAGTGCTGAGTACATATAACTGAAAAAGTTGGAGCACCCACAGTATGTTTGTATCTCTTTGATGGGTAGTTTGATTTTACTGCCAAGGCCCCAGTAAACTATTTTCCTCAGCCATTTTTGCTTGCTAATATTAATGCTTTCTGCAATGGTATAGAATTTAAAGGTAGTATCTTGCTCTGCTCTGAGCGAAAGGGGGAAAAAAAATCAGTGTCTCCATCCAAAGCCAACACGTTGACACATTAGTCTGACCACCGTACCATATATTAACCATGGTCAAATAAAAACTGTTTCACTTATAGCTCAATTTTCAGCTTTTTGTTTATTCTGTTAGAATATTTATCCCATTACTGAAATTGCATTGGGAATCAAGTTGGGCTTTTAATAGTCAGAAAAAAACAGCAGCCAAAAAAGCATGACCTAGTTATGCTCTGATTTTTACTGCCTTTTCTGCATTTCCCTTTTAATGCACTACCTGAATAAATACGATCATCTGCGTATCTCACAAAATCAGCTTAACTGCAGAGATTCACATCAATGTCCTTCAAACCGGTCCTTTCTCTCAGACTTCCCCACATTATTTGTTGTCTTTGGCCTCTGTAGACTTTCCCTTTGTCTTCTCTGCACTGTGGAGCTGTTTAGCGAACTTCCACACAAGCTGCCAAACATCCTCAAGACACTCAGAGAAGCTGCCATAGTGGAAAAGGCGTTTTTGCTTAAAGCTTTTGCCTGTAAAGTGTCCAATATCAAACAATGCCCCGATCTGAAAAATGAAAAACAAAAAAAACATATTGATCCTGAGCATCCAAAAGATCCTTTTGCATCTACCTTACACAAAGTGCTGGACTTTTATTTTTTTCACAAATCCTCTGACATCACAGAGAGAAATATCTGGACTAGGTTTTATTTGAAGCATATTCAGAGTGGACTTCCTGCACACTGAAAACTGGCAGACAAACTGACATTTATCAAATTTCTGTATCCACTACTGTCACAGACTATATATTCCTCGTTCCCTTTTACAAGCCAAGTTGAAAAATTATTGAAATTAACATGTCTGCCCTGCAAAAGACTGGCATCCCTTCAGGGTATCTGTCTGTCGTGATCCCTGTGAGGCAAGGAAGAGGCTCCTGGCCCCCAGCTACCTTGTATAGCAGAAGATGGATGGATGGACAGATGGATAGACAAATGGAAAGATGGATGGATGGTCATCTGTATTGTATTTATTTACAATAAATGCGGAGGTCCTTCATACAACCTACATACTCTTTCCCTGTTTCCCATTAGCCTTTGTTAACATGAGTCAAAGATTAATGTCCATGGTGACAAAACACAACCTAGTAAATGCACCCAGTCATGGCCTGTGGTCCACAAACATCTCATTTTATCACTTTACACCTACAAAGCAGGTGTGCATTTTTCCACAGGTAACACAAGAAACAAAAACAAAGGACAGCACACGAAAAAAACACCGACGACCTATTGATGAATCATTAGCTCTTCCATCGACAGACTATATTAGTATATTCTATGTATGCTTATGCAACCGGAGGTAGACAAACCAGCATTGAAATTCATACTTAAACCATCCAAAGTAGGATTAGGGAGGATAAAAACCATCTCTCCCTCTCTTCCTAGTGTGTCAAGTGTCAGAGCAGAATAAAACAGAATGAGGAAGGCCCTGTGCTCTCCCAAATCCATCTTAATCCCTCGCCTGTCCTCTGCACCAAGAGAATGCAGAGGGCCGCAGGATCAGCTGTAGGGATAATCTAGCCCTCAGATGTATGAGCTGCTTCCCCTGCACCATCCTCTGCTGAAGACATTGGCAGGAATCTCCTTGTGAACCCTCAGGGCTCTGTGCTCCGCACTCTTCCTCAACGTCATCTCCTTCAGTATATTTTTCATATTAGGTTCAGCTTTGTTTTTCCCATCTGTATGGCCTGAACTCACAAAGCTCGCTCCCCGTGACAGATTAAGTGGTTGCCTCTAAAGTAAACCCACTCTACCTGCTTATTCAGTTATTGTTTAAAGTCATCTGGCAGCATGTTTGAAGCAAATTTTGCCAATTATCTTATATCGATAAGGCACACGTTCAAGAGTATACAGGAAGCTCTGGGATAGGGGGAAGATGAGCGTGTTGCTTTTTTGTACTTAGACTTAGTCTCCACCATTCAGATGGATCCTGCTGGGTTTCAGAAGAAACGGCCCGGTTTGTGTGTCGTCCCTGCTCGCTGAGCGCTAACCCAAGCATTCTCTGAGAGGCCAACAGGTGCAGCGACTTCCTCAGGCCCCCAGATTGTCACGCTGAGCAGGTACAGTGTGAGGCCAAAACCAACCGTCCAAGCTCCAGCAATATGGGCTGCTGTGGTTTCCAGCCAAGAGAGAGGAGATAGATGGGAATGAATCATGCTTAGATTAATCCCACTCATCAAACACTTGGAGTGGATGGGGAGACACAGTCAGGAGATGGACGTCTGGAAGTTCCCTGGACTGTCCCTTACCTGAACTTTAAAAGCTCAGTGTCACATCACTTACTACAAAATGCAGTTCAAATGCTAAGCAAAGAGGTATAATTCATCTCCCTCAGCTGTTTTGTATCTATTGTAGGCATCTCTGACCATTTTTACTTGCAGCTTTCTCAGTTTCTCCAGGCTAGGACTGCACAATGACTGGTCTAAGACCACTTCACTATTTCGTACACACAATTCCTAGGGGACAATACTGCGGCGATGGTGCCAAATGCTCTAGCTGAGTTTGGTGGTGCTACTTTACTGCTGACAGAGAACCAGAACCGTGAAGTGGAACCTCAGAACTGAGGCACAGTAGGGGTGTGGGTACCCTGGCAGATTCAGCAGGCTCAGCACTTTACATTTACCCTTAAATAATAAGATGATATGTAAAAATAGGCGGGGGACATTTCATCAAGGGGCCCAGAATTTCTAGTGACGCCCCTGCCTCAGAATCAGCCCTTTCCACCCCTTGGAGAGAACCAAGGATGAATGTTTCATGTGAGCTCACAATCAGTCTCTGAAGGCTAGAGTTAAATCACCTTCATCCATCAAGAAAATTACTCCAGCTATAGTCGTAGTAGCGGTAATAAAAGCAGCCCTTTAGTACAAAGGCATGGCATAGACACGTTAAACATACATACTGCAATTCAAGCTAATCAGCTTTGTTATCCCATTAGAGAAGATTAATGCAAGGTAGATGTGAAGAAGGATTTTGTGAACCATCCGAAAAGTATTAAAGGATTCATATGACTAGCCATTTCTGTTCCATTTCATTACTGCCCACTCATAATCAACTGATGACTCCCATAATATTTAATGACACTAACACATACCATGTTATATATGCGGAAACTATGGGATGTGCCCAGAAGGATGAAATACTTTTGTATTCCTTTCTGTCTCTGCTATAGCCCAGAACATGTATTGGGTCATATATGTCTGCTATAATGATGACAGCCATTCCCAAACATTTATTGGTTCCCTGATTTGGGGTCTTTAATTTAGGTGACTAATCCTCTTGCCTGCTAAATTTTGGTGGTTGCAATGGTCCAATTTCCATCCTCAGTTGGTACCACACCTGTTATTCATATTTATTTATCCAAATTCTCTGAAATTCTTAGATGAATTCATTTGGAAACTGAACTAACTTCCCAGGAGTTAGTCAGTGCACTTAGTCATTTTTCACCTGTCAGCAGTCAGCAAGTTTTCAAGACTGTTACACAGACAAAACACTTCATTTAAATTAGCAAAGTGTCCTTTCCACATATTTGACCATCTTTGGAATGGAAAATATGCAGTTTACCCGGAGAGAAATTCACGAAAGCCATCTGTCTTGTAGGAGATATGATTGGGCGTTAAGTTACAGCATAATAATTTGTTAACACCTTTTGCCACCCCTCACATTTCTCCATCCAAAAGCAGCATTCACAGACTCAAACTAAACATTAAGACAGCTATAAGCATGAGCAACAAGATAGACTTAAAGTCATGGCCACACCCTTGATTACTTACTGCAAAAAAATCTAAAATTTCAGCTGCAGAGTCCTTCTTCTCATCAGAAACCCTGAGAAATTTTTGTGGAAGTAGCCAAAGTATAATAAAGACAGAGACGTTCAAAGGAATGGCTGTTGGGCTTTTCTTTTTTCAGGTTTACCTCAGGAAACATGTGGATTTATTTTCCCACTCCAGTATCTGAAGTTTGCACCAGATCCAGGAATCCCCCCCCCCTTGTCTAGGCTCTCGAGTGAGACGTTCCAAGAGTCAAAGTAAGGAGCTCTGTCTGGCTAGGCTTTTTTTTTTTTCAAATGCACACATCTATTCATTGTTTTCTTCACCCTTTGCCAGACGGCCTGCAGAAAACTAAAGGCTACATTTTTGGTAGCCCTGAAAGGCAAATGCAGGTATAGAACAGCGGAAGAGCTTTAAGAAGCACAAAAAACATTTGTGAACTTTATTTTAAATGAGCAAATAAAGAGACAGCAAGAGCCCACTTTGTTTAACACAGGTCACGGAGCGGTGAGGCTTTGACACAAGGCTGCACTCTTCCTGTGTCATGTGACAGGGAGTGTGCACTTGGAACAGTTCCGGAGCCGGGGTCTTATCAGCGGTTAGACCTCGTGGCCACAGTCTGCTTTGCGTTGACCGCTCTGGCATGTGTGTAGCTGGGCCCCTGGGACCGGCCGTGAGGGCGGGCGGCAGGCTGTCACATGGGCCACACTTCCGTAAAATCGACAGTTTGCTGCACCCCTGACATCATCACCAGTATGAACAAGCAATGCGCTACACAAATGACTCCTCCACACCCCTAAACTTGACCCAGCCCCAATCACACACCACGCAGGCAACCCATTTGTTTTCAATAAACTGAACGACCATTCTCTAATCCAGAGAATTCCAATTCCTCGATGCAAACAGGTCCGAGCAAAGGGTATAAATGGAGCATGAAGGACATATCAGATACAAGAGACGGGAAGCATATTGAAGAAAATGTTTCTCAAAAATGCATACTTGACCGTACTTCTGTTCTCATGCACCAGTTTTATTTTATTTTCCAATGCTGAAGACCAATCCCAATACTCCACAACAGAAGTACAGATCACGGTAAAAATCCCCTGATGTCATTTATGCACCACCCCAAATGTCAAAGATATATGAGTTGCATCCTCATCAAATGAAATCAATCCCATGATTCATTGAGCCCCAAATTCTTGGAGGCAAAGACCGGTCCTGCTAAGACCACAAATACGACCTTTGCTTTCGTGCTATTGAGAAAACCACATTGTCAGGGCTTCGCCCTATAGCTGGTACAGTAAACCTCTTGTGTCATGCAGTATTAAAGAGTTCAATATGAATCAACATTATGGTATTGATAAAGCTGTGCATCTTGTGCTGACACTGATCATTCGGACCGAGTACCTGTCTGTCATGTGACTTCATGCTCCAATCCACAAATACCAGCGAGGTCCAGTAGATATATAATGACAGCAGTAAGCTTTGCTCTGTTTTGTTTAGTGTTAGGTGGGGTATATGACACTGTGTAAGTCTTGCAAGGCTCCCCTTAGTCTACCATTCAAATATTGTCTCAACAACTCCTGTGTTGCTATTTTTAATCTGTGCCTGTTTTCAATGGACTGTGGGTGTAAGACCTGGCAGTTTGATGGGACACCTCAGTTTTGGGTGATAATCTATTTTGTGTTATATCCACTGCAACACTGAGAAGGGCTTCAAACCAATTAATGTAGAATCCAACAGAACACGTCACCTTAGGTACACAGAGACAGGTTTCAAAATAATGACATAAAGAGCTTTGCAAACTGACTTACACCCTTATACAAATAGCTATTTCAGGGGATTTTGTAACAGTAGAGCTGACCTAATTTCCTACGATGCAGTAAGTGGGGGCCTTTCAGGCCATGTTGTCTTGGAAGCTGTGAGGACACAGTTTCCCCGAGTCAGGGAGGCATTATGGGAAATTTTGGCTGCGTGGCAGTAGGCACCTGAGCGGCCTGGCTTCCTGTCTCCGACTGCCAGCGTATGCGGGGCCAGAATGCAGCTTGAGTGGGACCTTCTGCAGGCCCTGAAGAAGCGAGCAATGCGCCCCGAGTACAGCTACCAGCTACCAGCGTCCCCGAGGGTTACGACCGCTGCTGTGCTCATTAGTGTGATTCCGACTTCTCCTGTGGAGCCTCGCTACTGGTAAAAGTGTTCAAAAACTGGAAGGAGAAGGCAAGACCAACCCCCCCCCCCCCCCCCAGCCCCTTAAGCAAACGAGATGGGGCAAGCGAGGCAGGGCAAAATGTAATCAGCTGCGATACGCTCCTACCAGTCAATGAAAGCGGCAGGTTGTGGCCACAGTAATGGCATATCTGCAGCCATCTCCCGCCTCTCAGACATGACATTCAGCAAAGGCTGCCTGGCTAATAGAGTATTCACAGATGTGAGAGTCGAGGCTCCTTACTGGAACTTTAATGACTCGCTCTGACCTGT
>JAABNY020000008.1:7497986-7508294 GCA_015164015.2 Brevimyrus niger | reverse complement strand
CCCAATCCTTTACCAAAAACAGATCTGTTTGTCTGCTTCTGTTTACATTCTCCGTCTCACAGGAAATGATGCAGCACTACTGCCCGTTTATGCCCAGCTCTGGCATGGGCCCTCGGATGTGACTCGCCGTGCGTGTGATTGTGACTAAAACATGACACAACAATCAAGGCTGAAACTGACACAGATGCAGAGAAGCGGGTTGTTCAGCCAAGCGGCCCCAACATCACTGAGAGTGGTGACTATCATGAGCTGTATTTAATACATCAGCGAGACTCAAGTGGTCTTATGGCCGATTTTTCTGACCAGTGTCATGAGCTCTCTGGCCGTGGCAAAGGAGGTGTGACAGACATGACTTAATAAAACTGGATCACATCAACGACAACGGCCATTTTTATTAACTAAAGCTTTGCAGAGAAAGAATGAAAGGTTTGGTGAAGGGTGAGAAACTTCTGATGGTGCTCTGGGTCATTTTCTTGGTACCAGCCAATGCCTTCAGCAGACCTTATAGCCGAGGGTGTGCAGGGGGGTCCCATTGGTCAAAACAGACTCCTCCAGTGCTGGTCCGCATCTCCAGAGAATCCACTCTCTTGGAATCATGGTGACGCATCTGTAGGACACGGTGTGAGGTTCTCACACATTTCTGTCTGTGCATATTTCACTCAGTGAGCCACGTTCTTCTAATAAAGCAGCTCAGTGCATAAATATTTAGGATGATCCCTGGTCCAGACTGATGTTAACACGCCTGGTTGATAAACACCTAAAAGGGTCTATGCTAACATATACATAGCACGCCATGCTAATGCTCGCACGTAATGTTTGTGACTACAGGAGATTTGTTTTCCCTGTAGTGTGCCGTTTATCTGTCTTTACAGGCCTCAGGCTCATGGGTTTTTGCAAGCGGAGCATGATGACAGGCAAGCTACTTACCTGTCACTCCAACGGAACATACGCACCAAACCAGGGAGTTTCATGGTTCAACAGGAACCAATAACTACCACAGAATGCTTATAGCCTCTTATATCTGCCTAATAAGCTAATAATGGAAAACACTGATCAGTTTTTAAGGCATATTTAGAGGAACAAAACCAGCAACTGTTGGGTGCCATATTATCCATTAGATGAGATAACGAAAAATAATGTTGTCATGATGACTACAACTTTACATCGATTTTAATGGGCCAGTTTTCTAGAGCTATGGACTCCCCCATGATGTAGAGCAGCATTTCCCGTTCTGGTCCTTGGGAACCCACAGACTGTCCACGTTTTTGCTCCCTCGCAGGGATCAAAAATGAGGAATGCGTGGCAGGGAGCTGGGAGGGAGCAGAAACACTGGGAAACACTGATGTAGAGCCACACCCATCATCAGAGGCCCTTACTATGCCACCCCCACCCCCCCCAGACCATGGTAAAGTAAAAAATTAAAAATAAAATAAGGGCAGCTGCTTGCATTGGCTTGAGAAACCCGCCTTAATCATTTAATGAGTAAACCAGGACCATAAAATGATTTTCATGTGTATTAAAATTTTGGAAGGGGTACCCTTCTTTTTCTCCATGTCGCTGCACAAACCACAAATAGGGCTGAAACCCTCCAGGGCAGTGTGGCCCCGGCCCCGGGCCAGCCCCATGACTCCAGTCCTCCACCCTGAGCATGATGGATGCCTACCACTGTAAAATGTCAGTGTCAAGTGACTGGAACAGACGCCATGACTGATGTGTTTTTCTCTCAGTCAACTGCAAGCATATGCATGGGCGTTCCTCAATATGTCCATTTGACCATATTTGTGCACTCGCCTACCCGTTTGTAATCATTTTCCTATGCTGAACACCCATCCCAATACTCAGGAACACAGGTCCATCGGTTGCGTCCTTGCCAAACAAGAACAATCCCATGGTTCATTGCACCCCAAGTACTGAGAAACGCTCCATGTGTCCACTTCACCACACTCTTGATTGGTTATCATAGATGGAGGTGGATGCTTGCATTTGGGGGGGAAGACATCTTGCTTTCCTTATCTGTTAATTCAATCAAATTCCACCCATGTTTGTTACGCATCAATTAAACCAACCTCTCCTACTACTATACAGAGAGTGACATCATCCAGGCAGGACTGGGGGGGGGGGGGTCACATCCTCTATTTTAGTGGTTGACTACAGGTATCATAGGTGCTCATTGCGAACAGAAGAGTCTAATAAATATTAATAGGAAACAACTACTGTACATTGGAAGAACTTGAGAAAAACCAGAATTTCCAAGCAGCGCTAGCTTGCTTAAGCCAGTGAAATAACCTGGAATTGTAGTACAGAATGAACTTCACACAAAAGTCAACTGTAACACCGTAATGTACTAAATATACATAACAACCAGACACACTAATTCAGCCCATTAGCTGCACTTAACATGCAATCCATCAAACCACTGGCTCTTGCATTCTTTCTTGAGCTGTGTCAGGAAATTTGCTACATCAGATCTCCAGAAGGTGGGGTGTCTCAAACCATGGGAGGGGCCGTGCACCTGAAACCCAGCACTCTCCAAAGACAACATTGTGCTAAACATGACAATACCTGCTAATATCTGAGCATCAGAAGGACAAACCTCCTTATTATTGTAACGCAAACAGATGATAGTGGCCCCGATCAGTTCTGTAAAAGCATCTCAAACAAAGGGCTTCAATGATATATAATAGGAATAATAGGTTTTCCTTAAGAATGTCCCAGAGCTATAAGATAAGATGTGTGATGCTGCTCTCCTTCCACACGCCGTGCGGAGGCCAAATCGGGACCCTGATTCCACGTCAGCACGCTCGTCCCGACAGGAATAGCAGGTGGCGTTCTCCTGCCCTCTTCAAGTCGCATCTGTCTACATACCATAAATGCAGGACCACCCTCCCCCCAAAAAAATACAAAGATGCTTTTTTTTTTTTTAGCTCAAAAGCAGCTGTTCCCACTCTCACTACGATTTATGGCTGATGTGTGATAATTCTGCAGTGTGTCCCCCATACAATGACCCCTGCACAGACCATTTATCTGCTTTCACGAACGAATAGTCGAGATGTGTCACCGTTTTGGAATATTCATCGCGATTTTTGTACAATGAGCCCTGCATTGATAACACTGTTATAAAACTATTGATTTATCATGGAAAACAGCTGGAATCAACGCCTCATGGTAATAATAAAAATATTAATAATAGCTAACAGAGGATTCAAAATCCACTAATCATAGGCAGTTTTTGGGTGGAGGAGAGGATGGAGGCAGAGGGCGAGAGGATTTACCCCAACCAAGAACCAGCAGGAAAAGGCTCCAACAGAAAAGCAAGAAACATTGAGATCTACAAACCTGGGCTCTGTATCACAAAGCCAGATTTTGGGCTTAGCCAAATAACTTGCCAGATAACAGATAACTCAGCTTAACCTTGATAGTTTAGGTGCAGCCTAGACTACCTTAGATCCAACAAATTCTCCGGCTCAAAATCTGGTTTCGTGATATAAGCCCCCAATAAGTCCCCACGAACCACATCCATGGGCACCTGCCTCAAACTAATCCATCACTCTCAAACTGGGCCGGCCAACCCTATCAAAAGCCAGCCAAGGTGATCAGCCTAATAGGAGTCAGCTGGGTTTCATTTTCTGTATCATCTGTAGGCACAGGCTAGCAGTCGATGCAAGTCCACAGCCATTCTGCACCTGCCCCCTGTCTCCTTACACAGCCTCATGGTTTTTCCATTGATTTATCTCCCACTTTATTCAAGTTCAATTTGCAAGTTTCAAATTTTACCTTCACATACACAAATATGCAGCATACATGTGGTGAAATGCTTCTTCCATCTGCTCTCTGGACTGTGCTCAAGAAGGAAAGACCTAATACAAGCAAAGAAGGATTAAAATCACAATCCATCCATTTCCTGCAGCCACTTGTCCTATTCAGGGTCATGTGGGGGTCCAGAGTCTATACTGAGAGCTATGGGTGCAAGGGAGGGAACAACCCAGGCTGGGGTGCCAACCCATCACAGGGCACACAGCATTCACACCTACAAGCAACATGGCAACTCCAGTCAACCTCAGCTTGTCTTCGAACTGCGAGAGGGGAAACCAGAGCACCCAAAGGAAACCCCACAATGACATGGGGAGGAGATGCAAACTGCACATACATGGAGCTATGGCAAAGACTCAAACCCAGGTCCTAGAGGCGCAAGGCAACAGTGCTAACTGCTGCACCACCACACCAGCCATTAAAAAAATTACAAATAACAGAAGAGTCAAAGTATAGAGCAATAGTCTCAGTAATGACATTTTGCGGTGTGCATCAGAAAGAGGTGAAATGAGGATTGCCTGAAACAAGTAGTATTAGGCATGTAAAGTAAGAAGGTCTCCATAATGCAGTGATAAACCAACCAGTAAATAAAATCAACAGTGTCACAAGGTCGCACACTTTTTCCCTCTTTTTGAAGAAAGTCAGCATTGGCCAGTGCACCTCACAAAATAGCAAACAACTACCAAATCTGACAGTGTGAGAAATTGTAACGTCATTTTTCAGCTGAGATTTCTTCATGGAGAATGGATAAGGATTTATTAGTCATGCACTACCAGAGCTGGTACTGATTGTGACCCTGTGGCCATCAGGCTGCCTAGTACCAGTTACACAGGCAAGAACCCCCATCTGGTCCAAAACACAGAGTTCCACCTAGCAGCACTAAGCAGAGTACCTTCCAAAGCACCAACAACTGCCCTGCCCACCTCTGCTAGCCAGTGAAACAGGGGCTGACGTCTGCTCTCCTACCTGACCACAGAGTCTATCAGCACCAATTAAAAGAGGTGGAAATCCAGACCGGGGTTTTGTTCCAACCATCCATTTGAATACTCTGTGACTGTGACTCTTTACACTCAGTCGGTTGGTTAAAACACAACCTTAGTCTGGATTTGTAATTTCTCGACCTGAATATTCCACCTCTGCCAATCACATATATTCCCACCAGTCACTTCATGTTTTGGTCCGAGACAGTTCCATTGCAAAGAATCCAGTTTTCTTATTCCTGTTAACTGGAGCAGAAGTATTACTGATTATCAGCGCAAAAGAGCTTTACACATGACTGACCATTTGCATATTCTCATAAACATAACAAAAGCACAAAAGAACTTTGTTAGTAAGACAAAGCCATCACCTTTATAACAGGAGTAGGTGATTTGCATGCAATATTTTTTCAGCTCCACAAGCATCAGAGATTTACATAAGATTAAAAGTTTTTACAGGTGACAACCATCTTCCGGAATTTACATACCACGTCAACATAAGCTCTCTGAACCAGAGCGCCATTAACCTCTGATGACTGAAAAGGATTTTAGGATTTTAAAGTGGATGCTAGAGAAATAAATAGCTATTTAACACAAAATACATTGGAATGCAGAGGTGTCCCACACTGCAGGTGAATTTCCAGCTTGTTCAATGAATTAAATAAAACTGAGGTTTTATACTTGAAGAATTGATTGATGCATATTTTGTACCAACACACTTCTGTACTTAAACTTGCATCATGTGAGCCTTAATTAAAAGCATGTTTTAAAATTCCCTCCATATGAACCATATATGAATACTTGCAAGGGACTGCTGGAGTGCTGTAATTTGTACATGGTAGACAAAACAGACTTTAATTTTGAAAAGACAACCAAATGTCTTTCCTATAGGCCTATCTGCTCGTTAAATAAAAACATATTTACATATAACTTTACCAAATACCTTTTTTTTTTAACATCTGAAAATGAGCTGCGGTAAATTCTTGGATGAAGAAGAGTAAAATGACTTTTTTTCTTTTTTTTCTTCGAATGTGAGATGCATGTCATCATTTACACGAGCCTCTGAAATCCCAACCTATTCATTTCCACAAGGCACCCCAGAAAAGCACAGGTCTGACCCATTTAATTTCCAGGGATGGCCTGACGAGCCAATTGTGTCAAACCTAATGGAAGGAATCTGGAAAATCAGATCGCCTCGCTTTCAGTCAGCCAGTGCCAGTTCGATGACTGGCCTGACACGTGAAAAAGCAATTCGTCTCAAACTGCTCCTCCAGATGCGAGAGCACCAAGCGGAGTCGGGAGGGACGGAGGGTGAAAATAATCCCTTAAAAAAAGCTGCAGTTTATGGTATTCGAGGTGGTGACATGGCAACGGTGCGGCGAAAGGAGATTAGCGGCACTGCTAAGCTCAATTTGGCAGCTACTCTCGCCCATCCAGATGCAGCTATGGCTTTACACCTGACGGAGAGACGCACCATAAAGCGCTCTGATCTCACTTCATCCTAGGAAGTCATGCACCCAAAAGGCAGACAGCAGTGCACTTAAACTCTCCCCTAGTTCAGCCACAATGTGGGCCGTTAGGCCAGAGCTAGAAACCGTGACACTGGGCAATCTTAGGCCCAACACTATATGGACAAATGTATTAGGACACCTGGCCATTACACCCACAGGAACTTTTATGACGTCCCATTATAAATCTATATGCATCAATATGGAGTTGGTCCTCCTTTGCAGCTATAGCAACTGCCAATGTTCCGGGAAGGATTTCCACAAGATTTTGTAGTGTGTATGTGGGAATTTTTGTCCATTAATCCAGAAGAGCGTTTGTGAGGTAAGGCACAGATGTTGTATGTGAAGGCCTGGCCCACAATCTCCATTCTAGCTCATCCCAAAGGTGTTTGATGGGTTGAGGTCAGGGCTCTGACAAGAATAGCAAAACACAAATACTAATTTTCTATTCTACCCAAAACCGTATATTCTAGTACACCAATAAAATCACAATGTACCACGATATTCAAAGAAAAGAAAAACGACTGAGGCTATACAAATTTAGCCAAGTATATAAACAGCACATAAATGTAAGTTTGTTTGAAGCAATATGAAGAACACATTCTACAAAATGGCACCACAATGTTGGCTCACGAGTCTGTGAGTGAATTTCCTGAAAACGGCTGCCTGAGTCCATCTCCAAAGGCTAATACTCTAAATGTGTACAATGGCGCCACCTTGTGATCATACATGGATCTCACAGTCCGCTCACCTGTTGGCCTGAGATCATCTTCGTCTGCGCAATTTGGCTGCTTGGTTTGCGCATGTCCGTTTAATGCCGTGCGTGGGCGTTTAAAACGCTAGTATTTTGCTTCAAAAACAAATTTTGTTTAATTGATATTTACCGCTTTGATTGCACAGTTATATATTTCAGTTACTGGCATGATAACTTTAGTTTATTATATTTATTATAATAAATTCATTTTGAATTATAACTTACTATGGTGCCGTGTTGGAGGGCCGACACCCTTCCAAACATCGAATAACGAGGTTCAGATTTGGTATAACTGGCCACTTAACCTGCCGAATAGCCAGTGTCCCTTGAATAATAAAACCTTTAATACTGATACCTTAACGGTGCTCTGATTATTCGCCTAATCAACTAGTCCTCCTGAAGGCTAAACAACCCAGGTAATGCAACTCTATCAAATGGTACAATGCAACCCAGTGCTGAAATGTTTAAGGTGACCAATTCTTTTTTAAGCTTTAAAGTGGACAAGCCATACAGCAAACAGTAGCTGACAAGCTTTTTAAACTACATACATCATACACGATTGCATATAAAATATTATATTATGCATACCTATAATATTAGATTAAAGCTATGGTAATACATAGGTCATTATTTCAAACATCTTCTACGTGCAAAATGTGTGTTTTATTTTTCAAAAACTGACACTTGAACGTAGCTGGTGATGAACTTATTTAATTACCACATATTTCAGGACAGGACAGAAAAGACCCCACCACAAGATATGTGCAGTTCATTGTATTAAAAGATGTATCTGACATTGCTTTGCATGCATGCCCTGCCTGAAAGCATTTCGCTTTAAAAGTGAGAGTGGATCGATTCGGACAACGCTAATGCATGGCGAAGGATACTCCGTTAATTTTATGTCAGGAAGTAAACCCTAGATGTCTTGCATATTTCGGAAATTAGTGTTCTCGTTTTCCTCTTAAATTGCGGACAAGAAACGGATAAAGTACAAGCTGCCTGTAATTTTTATGCGTATTTATCATCAATATATCTATAGTGAATATTTAAAAAACATAGTTTTTAAGTGCCCTCATTAATACACTATGCGAATCAAGGCTTATCATTCTCTTATATAGAACTATATAAATCAGGCAAATAAAGTGACTTGAATCATCAGACTACAAAATGCACTATACAATTCTTAACAAAACATGGTTAGAAACCTCTCTTTTAACTAATCAAGGCACAGTTTAAAAAAAAACGGTTCACAAACACAGAGACAAAAGTCACTCATTTGCTTTGCAGCTTAAAAGTTGTGCTTTGATATGCTGGTACAAAATGCAGGTTACTTTTTTTGACAAATACGTTTCGTCCCAATAGACTGACGGGTAGTAAGCCATGGCCCAAAGCTCTAGTGTGATGATCATGCAGGTATCAGGACATATTGGAGCAGGTCGTTCTCTGCGTGGAAAATTCCAGAAAACTCTGGGCTGTGAGCACCAACGCAGTCTGATCACTGCTGCTTTTGAAGTACAGGCTGCTTCAGGCACAGCTCGCTGCCACACGACACTATTGGTCTTTGGTTGTCCATATGATAGCGAATAAGGTGGCCCACACTTGTAAAAATGTGATCCTTTGTTCGCACCTTTGAAAAGAAAAATATTACTCGAATTACATCTTCAGGAATGGTGAATGGTTCCTCAAGTAGAGCTCATTGACAGTGAGATATCCCCTATGTACCTTGCTGATATATGCAGCCAGTTTATAAAGAAATACAGGCTTGTGCTCTAGATGGCATCGCAGATGAATACAACCTCCTTGGCTTACCATTCCTTCAGGGTCCACCAGTA
The DNA here is from genome assembly GCA_015164015.2 of Brevimyrus niger. Lineage (NCBI taxonomy): Eukaryota > Metazoa > Chordata > Actinopteri > Osteoglossiformes > Mormyridae > Brevimyrus > Brevimyrus niger. Next base: position 7,499,413 of record JAABNY020000008.1, on the reverse strand, counting down.
GCAGGTGCTTCGCCGTCGCCCCCTGCAGGCCACTCAGCACATACTGCCCAGGAGAGGAGCTGCTCTCACGGACCAGGAAATCCCCGCTGTCCGTCAGCAGTCTCTCCGCGTCACGCCTGCTCATCCGTCCGTGATACCAGGCCTCATGCTGAAGGTGCTCCTGGATCTCTGGCGGGCCGTTGTCCTCTTCCAGTGAGCTGTACATTTGCTCAGTGCTCTCTGGAAGGACAGGCGCCAAGATTTGCTCCATATATGACATACGTACGAAAGGTGAATTCTTAGGTTACCTGACCTCATTTTTCATAAGGTTAACTTATTGATTTGAAATTAAGGAGGAAATACAATATCCTGGTAAGTGCTCTGATAATATTCCCCAGTCAGTCCTTTACGGAAGTATCCGTTTTTCTCTCTGGAAGCCACTACCATGTCTGACGGCTTTCTTCACTCTTGGTGACTATATATCCTTTGTGTATCAAATATCAATGTCCAGTGAAGTTGCTGTGCACCCAATAGCCTGAAGAGGCTTATTGCTTAAAAAAGATCAGAGGCACATGAATGAAAAATTGATTAGACTTCATTTTCAATCCATCTTTTAAAAAAAAGGACGTTACAATAAAAGTGCACATCTCATGTTCTCTGCCTTTAATAGGCACCTAATTTATTAAATTAACTTATGAAACAGTGGCCATCCTGTTAGGAAAACAGTCGGCGTAGTCAGTGCTTATGGAATAATTTAATTATGTGGGCAGGACGCACTGGGGCACCAGTCTGGTCTAAAAGCAACACGTGGAGACAGAAGCGGCAGCCCGCAGAGCACTTTGTTTCTGCCTCCCCACCCGCTCAGCGCCGACGATGGCGCGCCAGCCCCTGGCTCTCGCTCGCTCACCTGCAGGGAGAGGTGGATGTCTTTCGGTCAGAGCGCAGTTCTCGTACATGCCGGGGTGCTGCGGGCAGCCAATCTGGAAGAGGGCAGGTATAAGTAGCAGTGAGTCGTCCAAGGAAGCTGTGGGCTGTGCATTACGGGACAGATTATGTGTGGATTAATGGAGGTAAGGGCTCACCCATCGGAGCATCTCCTCCTCGCCCTGACCTCCACCGAGGGACGCCTGGAGTATTTCCGCTTTTACCCGCATGTCTAAGAGGCCACCAGGAGGTGGCCGCTTGCCGGGAATCTCGTTGTAATACTCGTGCATCTCGCTGCCCTCCTGAAGCCAGCTGTTGCTGTCGGCGTCCGGCGTCCTGCCCGGAACACGGCCAAAGGAAGAGAAGGTCGGCGATGAACTCTGACGCTTTCTCGGGTCAACAAAATGGACGAGCTCAGTGAACACACTGTAGACTGACTTCCAGTTACTGCCAGAGGTGGACATTTCAGGTCCAGAAAGTAAAAATCCAAACCAGGATTTTGTTTCAACCAACCAGTTGAGTAT
>JAABNY020000008.1:7467957-7497886 GCA_015164015.2 Brevimyrus niger | reverse complement strand
CTCTTTATAGTCAACAGGTTGGTTGAAACAAAATCCTGGTTTGGATTTTTACTTTCTGGACCTGAAATGTCCACCTCCGGTTACTGCCATTCGTATGACGATGGAGTAATTAGAAAGCGTGCCGCGAAATTTCTCTATGAGGAGCTGAAACAGGCTCAGAGTGTGGCAAACAAAATGGGCATCACCAGGCTGATGGACCATTGCGGTGAACTGGGAAAAAGCAGGAGAAAGTTCTACAGTACAACATAAGTGAAAATGACTACAACACAGGTGAATAATTTCACATGCACTTTTAGGCTCCATACAATTCTTCTTCAATGAGGAACGGAGTTCCAGATGAGTTAACTTCAAAGATATGTACTTGAAACCTAAGACACGCTGGAAAGATCAGTTAATGACTCAAAGATCTGTCTCTTCCTCCTAATTCACCACATCAGTCAGCAAGCGGTTGGCTTGGTCCTCGGGTCATGGCCTACACAGATTTTTTAATGTGGGCCAGATGTGCATCTATCCTGGATGGGAATTATGCCCATTCCCTATGTCACAGCAGCCATTTCTATTCAAGAGGTTGAACTGTACAGTGGTCTCTCCTTATCTATAGTTTCAGTTACCTGTGGTCAACTGCCTTCTGAAAATATTAAATGGAAAATTTCAGAAATTATTCATAAATTTGAAATCGTGTGCCATTCTGATTATGATTACAGGCATGTAGGCTTAGCCCACTGAGCCACACACTGCCACATAATGTATATATCGGGTTTCTGGCTTTTGCTGGGGGTTTTGAAACATATGCCCTTCAGATAAGGGGGTCTATTTACTGAACGCTGACCCTTCCGTGATGTTAGGGCAGTCAAATCAGTTCATTCTTTATTCTAGACAGGTTCACCCAGTTTTGTTGCAAGATGTGCAGGGATGATAAGGATGGTTTTTGGAAGGGTTTTCATTTTGGGGTGGGGGGGGCACACTGATAAAAATGCAAGATACTGACCTTTGAGTGGCTGCAATAAGGCAGGAGGGATTATTCAAAAACTGCCGGAAACGCAGCTCGAATGCCTGTCCAATGGCATTTATAACCTCCTGCGCTAGTCCCTCTGGACACTCCAGGATGTGGCACGCTGGAAAACGGCACACGGACACGTAGTCATGCTAGCGTAAATAAACCTGCAGCAAATCGACACCACCGACTCACCAGGGCTGATCTGTAAAACAAAAATAACTGAAATACTATAGGCGCACAGCACCTACCAATAGCGTACAAATTGTACTCACCGCGCTGATTTACTGGGTCTTTGGCGACGTAAGCGACGTAATTTGTTATTTCCTGTAAAACATGATGGAAGCAAGAGGAGACCTAGAATCAGAGAATGTACCATACTGAAAATGTACCCACCCCAAAGGATGGAGAGTGCAAAGCCTTTAGACAAAGCAGGATTTAGGACACCTGCTTAGAAGAGGAATGAGCCGGGCCTGCATGTCTAGTCCGTCTCATCTCAGGTGAGCCATGCGAGAGCAAGGCCCCCTCCCACGGACATCAGTCCCAGAGCCCACGTCTACCTGGGTTCACACTGGTGTCCCAACATGACCTTTCGGGCAGCGTGCGCACGCGCAATACGGCTCCCCCGGTGGCGGGGTGCGGGACGTTCTCCATGAGTCAACAGGAAGCCAACCTCCCCATTTGCTACCGCTGGCAGTGAAGTAATTAGCAGTAATTTAATGACACGGTGCGTGCCACGTACACTGCTGGGACGATGATTAATACGGGAGCAGAATCAGGAAGTGGATGATGCTTGGGGGCGGCGAGAAGCGCCGCGTTAATGAAATCACCCCCTGTCCTCAGTCGGCCCCTCCCCTTCCCTCGTCTGCACCGTGCCACTCAGGATAATCAGCGTTTATAAATTTGCTGGCTTGTTTCGTCAGACTCGGCCATATAAGACAAAAACTGGCTACGCCACGGGAAAATGAAGCCGGCGCTGCTCCGCGTGGCCCACAGCGGGAGACGGGAAGACCCACTGTCACGCCGATAAGAGGATGATGAAAAGGACGACCTCTGGCTGTGCGCTCACATCATGTGTGAAACAGCCTTTTCCAGCTGCACAACCAGTATTCTCCATGCACCCTGTAACATACCCCACACCTTACACATGCACTCCATCCCCAATTCATACGCCCATAATGTCATACTCAACGATGTAGGACAACGTACAGGATCCCCTCCAGAAGCAAAAGAGATGGACTGCATGTGGTGATGGGCAATAGTCTGGAGAGGAAATGAATAGATATTAGCGAGGAAGCCATGACGGGAGATCGTCGTGGCAACATGAACATCACAGCACTGCAGGGCGGCTGTGGCAGCAACAAACCATAAACCATCAGCCGCAGCAGTTCGCCTGTAAACACAGACGCCTGCTACTGTCCCGAGCTGGCACCACAAAACTGGCCGTTGTTTCCATCTCTCATTACCATGCCGATAACGATGTTGCACATGCATGTTTTAGCTGTGGGGTTTCAGCTGAAAGAACCAGAGTTACCTGCTGTGAGTCCAGAGTGGTTAAACTCATACTCTCTGTGGAAATGCTTAGTCTGATGTTTGTTCCGGAAAACTGCAGGTTGCTCTTGCCCAAAATGGCGGAAAGTTCTTTATTTGGAGGCTAAAGGGCAAACATCAAAACATACATTTTTATAATACAAATATCACAGGCACTGCTTATGTACACTATATGGACAAAAGTATTGGGACACCTGCAGTAATTATAGGGATTGACCACATAAACCAGCTCCTGGGACCCACGGCCTGTGCACAAAGAGCGCCCCACTCAGCGTACCCTGCAGTGTCCGTGTGAGAGTGTGTGGACAGAGAGTGCCCCGCTTGTATTCCCCTTCCGTGTCCACATGAGAGTGTGTGCACAGAGAGTGCCCCGCTTGTATTCCCCTTCCGTGTCCATGTGAGAGTGTGCAAACAGAGAGTGCCCCGCTTGACTTACTCTTCTGTGCTTGGATGCTGTCGTAGCTCCCGGTGCACAGTCACACAGGCGACTTATGGCTTCCCTAGAGACATGGGACAAAACACATGGAGGAGGATGGTGGTGAGTCACATATGTGTGCATGTTCCCTCACACATCAGGAACCTCAACTCAATACACTGTGGACAACAGCGAAATAGACTGGATGGGCTATCAAGGCAGATCAAGGGACACATTCCAATCACAGACACATATACACACGCGTGTACACACATACACACCCGTGTGCACACACATACACACACACATATGCACATACATATACATACACGCACACACCTCACACATACATACAAACACATACGTGCACGCACATACACATACACACACACACAAACAGACCTGTACTCATATCTTTGTGGGGACCATCCATTTGTTACTAAGGACAAAACCCTAACCCCAATAATACCAGCTGTAACCCCTACCCAACCCTTAACTATATGTAACCAAACAAAACACAACACTGCTTGCATTTTTAGCTTTTTGATTGCAGTCACAGATTTTTATAAAACTGAATTTCCTCTTGTGGGAATGGAAAAAGTGGTCCCTTCCAACGTCAAAATAACAGGTTTTTATCACATTGTGGGGACATTTGGACCGTATGGAATGGAATATATATCTAGATCACACACACACACACACACACACACAAAACAATCAGCTAGAAATAGACAAACGCAAAAAAGAAAAACAAAAAAGCCGAGGAAGACTCAGGTGAATCAATACCCCTTCTGGGTCAGGCTATGTGGGATGCTGCTGAACAGAAATGCACCCCCCGCTGGTCACCCTGAACACGTCAGACGGCTGCTCTAGAATGCCTCAGATTCTATGCTCAAAGGGTGCCCCGATGCTGATGCAGCTAAGCAGGAGATAGGAGTGACGGCAGGGATGAGCAGATATTTAGTGAAAGAAGGGGCCTCGGACAGGCATCATCTCCAGGGAGAAAAGAGCCCCTGTCCACATACGCACACGCAAACATGCATGTGTGCAACACACCACCTCCAGATCACGGGCTCTGATCAATGTGCTATCAGCACTGGTCTTTAATATCCTACATATTATGGGGTAATACAGCAAATTAGGGTAATGGATGCTGGAAGATCAAGTTCTATTTAATTTGTATAAATAGTCAAAAGTGCCTAAGAAACAGAGGCAGAATTAAGAAAAATTAAGAGAAAACTATGCTGCTGGCCTGATTAATTAAATTACGGTGGCTCCAAGAGCCCGGCAGGGACAGACCCACTTCAATATGAGCAACTAAACACGTCCCAATAAGCCATAAAACTTCTGTTAGAGAACAAATTACAAATTGTGAACCACCATTCATCTTAAAATTTTATGAAACTCTATTAGCAGGAAATTTAATTTTCCAATAAATTATTCTTTGGGCTCAGTGATGGTACAAACAGATGTTCCATTCTATACTTTCCTTCCAAAATCCCTTGCAAATATCGACACTTTGAAGTTATTCCCAAGATAATAAAACATCTTCGTTTGGGACTAAGGATTCTTTGAGCTTGCCGGATTTAAATGCACAGCAGTGGCAGCCAGTAACATTTTGCAGACACACGAGGATCTCAGATCACGGTGTAAGCGACTCGATGGGCACACAGCCAGAAAATGTGGCATTAATCAGTAAATGTGGATCTCTCTTATTGAGTGTCTTTGGTTCCTGGAAAATCTTTCACCATAATGACCCCCTGGCATCATTTGGTAAAGAGGATGCAGCTGGTTTTGCTCTGTAATCTTGAGTTTACTAGTATTTATTATTCAGAATGGGTAGTTCAAGTCCAGAAAGTGAAAATCCAGACATAAATTTTGTTTCAACCAAGCAGTAAAGTAGGAGTCACAGTCACTGTCCTCAACTGGTTGGTTGAAAGAAAATCTTGGTCTGGATTTTACTTTCTGCACCCGAACTTTCCACCTCTGGTATTATTATTGCTGATATTTTTATAATAAGATGAGACAACGGTTGGGAGCGAAACCTAGTTTCAAGCACAGATGTCCATTTATTTCCCCGCTCAGGAGGCTCACCGTGTGACTTGTGTTCTTGTCTCGAAGTCCAAGAGCCTCATGGACTGGATCACCTCCAAGCAGCCCATATACTGCAGATGGAGCAAGTAAAGACAAAACAAAAGATCAGAATTTGAGCAATGGGGCCTACTTCCGTGGCGGGGACGGGGGGGGGGGGAGCTCTGTGTAACCTGACCCTGCCTCCCCAACAGGAAGCTACAAGAAGTTCAGGTGCACACTGAGCCAAATAACACACACGAGAGGGCACAGTGTGGATCTGGTTTTGCTATATTGCAGGTGCAAACAGGTCTTAATGTGGATCGCTCCGGTTTCGGGTCACACTCTGGAGTGTCTCTGAAGGAAGAACGCAGAAGCAGGATGAGTCCTCTGCCTGGAAGGAGTTAAGCACACCCACTTGAGCAGCCCCACTGAATTCTGAAACGCGGTCTTACTATTCCAACCTTGATAGGACAGAGCCTTCACAAGAGTAGGTGAGTCATCGTGGGAGCTCTCGCCAGGATGAATAAGTCTACTGCCATTTCCCCGGTCAGGATACGGGAGGCTACAAAGCGCAGTGTAAAAATCAATACTGTGCTTGTGTGTGTGATTGCACACCTGTTTCGATGTGTATATATCTGGGTGCTTGATGGTCAGAGCCAAATTAATGACTACCTCATATCATCTACCAAAATACCAACTGAGAAAAAGTACACAATGGTTGATTAGTTAAGGAATTTGGACCTCAGATAGCATGTTAATAGAAGAGGCATCAAAGCTCACTTCTGTCTGTTCATTCCATGTGTCCCTGGTCTTTTGGGATTTTCAGACAAATTCACGCAAACTGGTGCAAGTTGAGTACAAACAGGCAGTGTAGCGCGAGCTGCCTGTCAGAGCTGCTGGGCACGTGAAAATGAGTCATTCGGTAAGGCAAGACTTCAGAGAGGGACCAAGCACCTCTGCACCTGTTTTTCTGTTTTCGAGGCTGTGGGAAGAACAGCACGTGGCGAGATCACGCACCGATCAGCACGGAGCCGTTAGATCATTTCCGGCTAACACCCCCCACGCACCCCGCCTATAATGTCCTTAAGTCAGTAATACGACTACTGCCGAGAGCACAATTTGGGCTGGGTGCCTTTCTGCAGCTCGAGGACCATGTGGCCGTGGGCACTCGTTAAGTCATGCCTGCCCCCCCTCCCCCCACCCCCCCCTGCTGCGGGGCCACGTCTCTGTGGCCTGAGACTCAACCATGCGGCAAGCCCGCGGAAGCTGGCGCCGCCCGCCTCACCGCGGACATGTCACCCGGCTCAGAACATTTCTGATCCAGCAGATCCAAACTGGAATATTAAGAGGAGATGAGTCATTTCTGTTAGCACAGGAAGTAGTGGCTGAGCGTGTGGGTGGGATGGGATGGGGGGGGTGTGCGTGTGGGGGTGTAACACTTCCACAGCTACTCTCTCTTCCTGCCTCGCATCTTGGTCTCCCCCCGCTTAAAGGGACACTGCGATGCAGGCTCACATCCTCCAGTGGGGGCTCGCTTCCTCCAGTGACATGCGCCCGGCGCCGTGGTAACGGCAAGAGGGGATGACAACGGCTACGGATCACAACCTGAAGACCGATGGTCAAAATCCTAGGAGGCTGTCTCACCGTGTATCTCACATATCTGCGTCATGCTTATGTTATTTAATGTGAGTTGCTGTTGTTAAATAGTAAAATTAAATGTATCGTGGTGCAACTTATAAGATGTTAGTTAAGGAGGGTGTATGAGTAAAACACGATTATTCTACACAAATACAGCAAAGCCTATGTGAGGCTAATTATACAGCAAAATTCCCTGGCAGAGGGTGGAGCCAGTGAACCAGGAAAACGACCAATCAGCTGCTTGGTGACGCTTCCCTACCCAGACACAACATCGACCAGTGGACGGTATTCAACAGCATCACCTTCGATGTGGCACAGTGCGTAATATTGTGTCATAAAAATATTTTTTTCCAACATCAGTATGGTGAATTAAGCAGAACATTGCACGCAGACAAGTGGTTTTGTTAGGATGGATCACTGCCGTGAGGTGACTATGAAGAATGGGGATGAAGGAAGACCTAGTATTCTCCAAGCCATTGGAGGCCAGGCACCATGAGCAAGGCTATGGAGAGAAGCTGCAGGAGAAGGTTTACACCACACAGTGCTGAGAGGCTGCTGGATTATCCATATTTTGTTGGAGGGTTGATTGAGAAGTTCAAGAATCCGCTAGAAATCCAGACACCTCCACAACATTAATTTCTCATTAGAAAGTTGTTTTGGTGTTTTCACACATAAAGGGTCCGTCTATATTCATGCTAAGATGTGCTCAGCTTACGCCATTCAAACTGTGATCCAGATGATGATCCAGCATCAGCTGATATCAGGAAGTTACACCTGAGGCCAGTTCATAAACAAACGCAAACCCTTATAAACCCAGACAAATCCGGACACCAGTGTGGTTAGAGTTATACAGTCGCACTGGTACCTTGATGTTGTACGACGTCCCTGACATCAGTACGTCTGGGCTGGGACACTCCGTCGGCGCAGTAGTCTTGGCAGCAGACAGCAGCCCCTCGGAGCAGGAGGGACCCTTGTCATCGTCGGGGTGTGGCGTCAGCTGGGAGGAGGCTGGCAGGTACTCGGCCAGGCGGATATGGGGTTTGGTGAGGCTGCAGTCCGCGCCCAGCTTTCCACGGGGCGTCTGCTTGGAGGACAGGGCTAGTCCCCTGAGGCCAAGCAAGCCTGCTGGGTTGGACAGCTTGATGGCAGCCATCTTGGGGATCAGAGTGCAAAGAGTGGTGGGATCCTCGTCCGGGGATGAGGCTGAGTGGTGGAAGGGGGGTGGCAGGGGGGCCAAGCAGGGCAGCGGAGCGCGGTCAGCGCAAGGGGCCGATTTACCACCGGGCGCGCTGTCCTCCAGGGACGTAACCGAGTCGTTGCGGAAGCGGCTGTACTTGCTCCGGTGCAGCATGTCTGCCTGTCCGAAGAATCCTACATGCAGCGCGTTTCCCCTGAGCCTGGGCTGGTTACGTTCTCTCATAGCCAGAGACTGTGTGAGACTGACGAAGCCAGACGCCCAGGCTGACTAGCAGGACATCGGGGGATAGAGGGAGAGTAGGAGACACGGGACAGAGTGCCACCAAAAATGTTATAATATACAACCGCACACATATGCTTATTCTCATAAATACACTGTAGATTTTTATAATATATTCACAAGCAATTTTTTCCTTTATCCAACTTTTTATACACGCTCTATACAAACAGCACTTCCCTGGCTTACTACTGTAATTCATCTTGTGATTTATGGAGTATAAACTTATAGACTCTTAAGCAATAATTAGGTAGGTAACACATTAGATGACGGCAATAATAAAATATAAAAGAAATAGAACAGTAGAACTGTTACATATAAGTATGTATACGATCTGCACGCGTGCCGCGGATGGTACGCAGGTACTTAGTTGTCGCGCTAGTTCGGTCCGCACGAGGCGGGCACGCGCCGCTCCGGCTTGCCCGCGCGGTAATGTGTCAGCGCCTGATTTTTATTCCCTTCTGCTGCGCTGCTCTGCTCCTTTATTTCCTCTTCATCCAGATCATGGCATACGTTGCGGTCTTGAAATAAAGTGCCCCCCACACACACACAATTTCTTTCATGCATATAGATAAGCCAAGACTCACCCTCGGTCATCCTCCCGGGTCCTCCTGACTGCTCCCCCTCCGCTACGTAGAGTCCTGGACTCGGAGCTCGCAAGTGGAAGCACAGGATGCTACGATTTTCATGAATGAACTTTTCCTTTTTTATGAATGAGTTCCTCTCTCACTGCGCATGCTGATAAACGTGTGAATGAAGCAGACGATGCCTGTAATTGACTGACAGTGCTTGAGGGTGTTTTTTTCCTCTCTTATGCTACCGTCCAATCGCAAAAAGGCAGGGTGACTCATGCACCATAAATACACCAAAGCAGAAACCATTTGAATGTCCTCTTTTATCATTATCTGGTTTTGCTGTGCCGTATGTAACCATCGCATGCGAATGCTGTCACAGCGTTCAAACGAAAAGACAGATTTTGCAGAAGGGAAAGACGTTCAGTGATGTGCTTTCGGAAAGATAGGTGGGGGAAAGGAATGGGGAAATTGCGAATCTATGTTACAGTGGACACCGCGACATATGGTGTTTTCCCAAGGGAACAGTATGCTTCTTTCTTACAATTCAGTTTTTTTGTCCGTTTGAATCTTCTGGTCCCATTCAAATAAACCGGGAGCCTCTCATGCCAGCCCCAGGAAAATACTGGATAATTTCACTTCACCACCGTAAATATGCTAAAAAGGAACTGCATACGGACCAGCAAAAATGTTTTAAGTAAAAGATAACTCGAACTTAAATGAAAAAACGATCAAGAAGAAAATAATCCAGTCGTGCAACTGTATTGGTAAAAAAACACCCTATTCCGGAGGGTCGTTATACTTTTGAACTTGCGATCTGTTTCAAAATATCACAGGCCTACTTAAAAAACGTAGGCTACGTAATGACACACATATTAATTAAAATATCCAAAATCCAATTGTAGTTAAGTAGCAGGTTGACGATAGGCGGCATATTTTTTTAAATTCGAAATGAAGGTTACGTAGCTGCTGGAAATCAGAAATGTGTGTTGCTCGTATTTAGTGTCTGCGGTGTATTTTGCAGTTTTACCTGAAGCCATAAATATGCAAGTGTCCCGTCAAAGTCTAGCAAAGCCCTTGTATCCTAATGTGGCAAACAAGAGTCTTATGACCACAGGAAAGCATATGACTCATGAAGATGAAACAATTAGGGCATCCAGAACAATCATGGATATTCAAACTGCTGCATTGATGGAACCTGATGGGAAGCGATGATAGTGCGGGAATTTGCATTCATACTGCACTAGCAGTTATCTGTGCTGTTTTTTTACACCGCAAAACCCGCCAATGATACATACTGAAGTGAAAGAATCACATGTCATCTTACTGCGTTTTCTTTTTCTGATTTAAGCTGAGAACCAAATTCATTTTAACACGCGTTTAGGTAACTAACATTTACATGTAACTGGCTCAGCAAAGGCTCCGTACCATTGGAACACCGAGGCCCTCTGGTGGCTGTAGCGGGAAACCACAGGTACAGACACACTGCGCTACCAGTTTCAACGTTTTTTCACCATTTACTCATATGTCGCAGTCTTGTATAAATGATTATTACATAATGATAAAAAAAAGATTAAATATGGCATTCCTGTTTCAGTGATAATTTAAATAATCAGTGGCAACAGGCAAAAATGTGAGGGAGGGGGGGGTTTCATAAAATTTTGCATACCTGCAGAAGCAGGGCTATAGTTTTATTCATACGGTATGTTGATGACTTCCTCTACAGTGTCCATAAAACAAAAGTCCTGCCGGGGCTCAAAGCGGCTTATATTTTCAGGCTTCTCCACGATAATTAACTGTGCTCATTTTTATTTAAACCTCTCTCCCCCCGATTTGGGGGTTTTGGCATTAACTTGGCACCAACTTTGTAGAGAATATAATTATTAGATTGAGCTATAAGCCACACAGATACATTGCACTGTGACTCTCCCCCAACTTTCAAAATAGAGAACAAGCTTCAGAATATCCATGTCCTTCGACGTACAGATTGATAACATTCAGCCATTGCATACATTTTCTCCAGTTTAATTTGAAGACATGAAAGGTTACGTAAAACGTTTTAATCATATTAACATTTAGTCATGTAGTCACACTTAGACAGGTATGAGAAGCACCCAGATTTGCCAGTGCTGGACAGACTCAAAGAGCCATTTCCAAAAAAGTACTACAAAGAGGACTGACACACCAAACGGGATCTTCATACAACCAAACCTTTAACATTAGATACAAGAATTTTACTAGTATGTACAAAGTGCAAATTATGCGTTTGCTATTATTAATCCACACAAACTGCATAGACAAAAAAATCAATAGGAGCTGACATAAAGCTTTATATCTACAGTACAGCACATCCAAAAAAAAATTCCTCATTCACAAATGTACAGCAAATCTCTTCCTGCCATGGCACTGCTCAGGAAACCAAGCTCTGATTTCTCGTGGTCACCTCCGTCACACATGCCATCTGTAACCAGGTACTATACAGTAATGGTGCTTGTCGCAAATTAGATTTTAAGAAAATTATTTAAAAATGTAAAAAGCTATTAGCTCTGTCATTAAACAGTTTAGTTAAGTGGATAAATCCACTCATTAATCAATCATCCAGCTGCTTATACAGTAGAGGGTCATGGTTAAACGACGCCTAGCAGTTTACCTCCCCCAGATCCTTAGCTGGAAACTACAAGCAAATATCACAGAGCTTCTAGGTTGAGTTTAGCACTCAAACCACATAAACCAACATTAATCAAAGTTAATACCATCATACATAATACTTACGGTCATTATATAACATTGACACAGCTGAAGGAGCTAGGATTTTAAAAGGGGCAAGGGGGGGGGGGGCAGTCACTAAAAGAACAAAGCAGGTAAGAGTAACACAACTGAAGAAACCAAACCAAAATGAGGGAGGGGGGCCTGGGTAGAGGAGCCCACCCAGATTAACGGTGGCCAAAGAGAAATGTGAGAGATGTGAGCACACATGGCCTATGAGTATCCGTCACAGTCCCTTCCTGGCACTCAGACATAAGCGGACTGAGTGAGCTCTGGAGTCTCTCAGATTCAAAAGGTCTTTTAGGTTTCTCCCAACAGTTTGAACTACCCAGAAAAAGGAAATCTACACTGTAATTAGACCTGGTATTCATGGCAAATTTACAGAAATTTACTGCTAAAAGCGCCCTGTAGGACTCAGCCATGAGTACCAAGATTATATAAACACATACACACATTAATTAACCTAATCACAAACACTGCAACAGACAACATCCCTCCCGTAAGATTAATCTAAGCAACACAAAAATTATAGATTAAAAGGATATTCACGTCACATATACACATTCAGAAGAAATAAGAAAAAAAATAGATTTGTTCTGTAATTTCAGCTTCTTAAATCTTGGAGCACCAAAAAACTGGCATGAAGACCTTTCCAGATTTATGAGGATTAATTTCCAAAGCTTTGAAAAGTACCTCTACTTAGCAACCGTAAAACAGAAAACCCTGGATAAACACAAGTCTGCACTGCTTGAGCACAACCCATTCTAACATGATTCTGGGCATGAAAAAGGCAGCGTTCACTATCTCTGCTAACCCAATGGGAGGACTGCAGTTTTACCTGCAACTGAGAGTAGAGAATGTATGATGTTACAAACTACCGCAATAAGCTAAACGGGATATTTTGTTCATATTCATATGGAACAATTCTAAGCATAATTTTGTAAAGTCCCAGCTCTGGGTTCTGTTTAAGAAATTAAAGGAAAAATAGGTTATTCGAAATCGTCTGTATTGTTTGTACAGAAGATGGTCCTCAATGGAATGGCATTCTGGAAATAACTTAAGACGGAAATGTTAAGTATAACGGAAAGTGTGGTCTATAGGGGCGCCGGTGTCCATTCTGCAAGCGAGCTGGACAGGGTGGGATTCCTGAGTTTCCAGTCGTCCTCTGGCAGCACATACACTGCTCCACTTGCACTTTGTGGAAGCCAGTTGCTGGTTGGTTGCTGGGATAGTTGGAAGGAGCTTTGGGCAGACAGGCCAATTAACATGCGATGCCTTTAGGCTCTGCTGCTGGGTCTTTGTGGTCCAATCCTGGCTCAGGCAGCTCGTCGTCCTCACTATGCCCAGCCCCTTCTTCTTCCTCCTCTTCCTCCTCATCATCTAAATTATCCCTGCTCTTACCCAGCTGCAGGTTTTCCAAGGTCTCCGAGACCCAGGATTCAATCCGGCTACTAAGGGGTGGGACTTCTACAGAGATGGGTTCGGGGACGTAGTCCTCTTCTTCGTCTTCGTCATCCTCTTCCTCCTCGCCCTCCTCTAGCATGCCGGGTACCAGCGTGCTGGTGGTGCTGGTGATGGAGGAGTTGAGTAGGTCTCTGCAGCTGCCATCCAGAGAACCAGTCTCCGTGCTCTGCTGGGATGCCCATTCCAGCCGGTCGTCCGTCTTCCCCTCCTCCCGGTCTGGACAGGCCCCAGCTTTCCCCATGGCCTGCGCACCCCCTGGAGGACTGGGCGGCACATGGGACACATGGGGACTGCTCTTTTGCGGCACGGCTCTCTCCTCGCCCCCAACAGAAGTCACTCTGCTGCTCGGCTCCCTGTCGCTCTCTGCTGCCTCTAGGCCATCCGAGTACTCTACCATGTTCCTCCAGTTGGTTTCTGAAAAGTAAAGGGGGGGGACAAGGCATATAGAGAGTTTAATAAACATGCAATGAGAAATACCTCAAAAGGGAAGATATCTGGATTCCTGCCAGAAGTATAAAATCAAGGTCTTGCCATATTCCTTCTCGTTGACCTCAGAAATGGGCTCCGAGATTACGCTGCAGAAGGAGATGGCGCTGGCAGCTGAGGGGTTCCTGGAGTGCCCCATGTGGTGAGGAACCTTCTTGACATTCTTCAGGGCTTCCTCAGCTTGCTCTTGCTCCAGCGCGGACACCATATCTTTGTAGGCTTTTCTGGCTTCTTCCGTTAGAGACACCAGCTTGTTGAAGAGTTCCTGAATGGAGACAACGGTGTGTGAAAGCCAGAGGTTTGCAGGAATGAGCAGACAAGCTTGCCTAATGGCAGCTGGTCCCACTTACCTCTGCTCCGGAGTAGTTGAAGATTCCCACCACACTGACAGGCACCAGCTTGTTGACGCAGCGGCCAAGGGCCTTACGGCCCAAAGCGAACACGAAGGGGATTTCCTGTTCTCGGGCCATGGCGATGACATTATAAAGGGCTTCATCCAGACCCCCTGATCAAGCAGATCAAGAGTGTCACCATTCATGTGTCCACATGCCTTTTATCTATTTTAACGCAAAATTGTCAATGTCATGATCAAAATCAAGAATGTGCCGATATCCCTCTAGTGGAAAGATTTAAAATGACATGGATGAATTTCAATAAAGTCAGTTAAGAATTACCTAAAATACTGGACTGGACAGCCTAAAGTCGCAGAAATTAATAACTAAACATAAGGCACCAAAGAATGACATGGCATGGACAATACAATAAAAGGGGGGGCAGAAATGGTGTGGAGGAGGCAACCACAGCGGCGGACATCACCTCCTCCGGGTAAGAGGCAGAGCCTCACCTTTGGACTGAATCTTCTCGCAGTTGGGAGAGATGATCACACACTTGATCTTCAGGAGCTTCATGTGCTTGGTCACCTCACGCAAGCCCATGACCAGCCGGCGCTTGGCTTTAGCCTTCCCGGGGTCCCGCTGGTAGACGCGCTCCTGGAAGCGCACCAGCTCTTGGAGCAGCAAGGTGGCGCTCTCGTCGATCTCCTTGTTCAGCACCTGGTTACAGTACCTGTGGCAGGAACACGGCAAGGTCAACGGGCCGCATTAAGTGATGTGATCAAGCCTCACTCCATCCCATTAAACACTGCGGTTTGATAAGACTGCGGTTAACGTGTCCCTGAAATCCCACGGCGATGCATAAACGCAGAGGCGTGGGCTCAGATGCAGAATGTGTACGACGCGGGAGGCTGGGACAATGTGCTCACTGCTGCAGACTTTTCACACAACAAAGGCCTATCTGTAAAGGGTGGCATACATTGTACTTTGTACAGAGGATGCAGGCCTGGCACCATACAACGTACAATCCGTTATTGTATAGTCGCTCTTTAAAAGGCCGCATTTACATTCCGAGAGGACACTTTCCATTTCTGGGATGGACTTTTAGCCCCAATATGCTGGGTGGGTTAAGAATTCAGGCAACTAACCCATTCCTGTGACATTTCAGCTGCATGTAGGACATCTTTGTTTGGATACAATGCTTCACCAGCAAATTACTGCCAAGACACTGGCCTGTACAAAAATAATTCTAATCAGTCTAGGTCAGGGGTGCCCAACCTTTTTTAACTCAAGATCTACTTTTCAAGTGGCCAGAGATCTACCCTGTTACTCTATTATTACTCTAGCTATTGCCTTTCTACATAGTTAACATGCACAGAGCAAATCCAGGTAATACTCCAAATTAAAAAAGTGTAAATAAATGTATTTCTCTACCCTAGTGGGAGTGCTGGCACTGGGAAGATGCAGATAGGTAATAACTGACTGCTGTCCCGTTAACTCGATCTCATAGCTTTTGTGCATCGTTTTGAAAGGCTGCTCCAAATTGCCCTTCTTCCGTAAAGCCACACTAGCATTGCATACAAGACATATTGACTTTGAATCGGAGTAAACAAAAAAAAAATAATCCTCTTCCCACTCTGAATGAAAATTGTACATTTTTGATCTTTTGGCTTCTGACATGTTCGCATGCTAAATGAGTACAGCACACGATTAGCTGCACACTGAAAAATGGGCGCACGCGCACGTGCACGTGCACGTGCACAGACGTACTTCGCGATCGACTGAGAATTGCTCAGTGATAGACTCTTTGGGCACCCCTGGTCTAGGTGTACCCATAATGCGATTTCGTCATAACCAAGAGCAGCCGGCAAAGCTGCCACCTAACTGCCACTTGTGTGTTACTGTGTGAGTGAGTGTGTGAGAGAAAGCTGCATAACGGATTGAGCTCACTGTGCCCCGAAATGGATAGGCGATTACTGAAAAATCGACGGATGCAGGAAATATGGGTGGGATCTAATTTCACCCACCTCTAATTTGGAAATGAAAACCTGTGCTAACGGGGGTGACGGTGAGAAGCGCACTTACTCTCTGAATCTGCGGCTGTGGATTTTGGTGATAGCAGAGGCGGCCATGGGGCTCCCGATTCCGGAGCTGGCGGGAGAGCCCTGGGAGACGGGTGTGATGCTGTACGGGGAGTTCTGACTGGCCGGCGACAGCGAGGTGTCACTGGGCACGCTCAGACCATTCTCTGCAAAGCATCATAATCACAAGAGACAAGACTTCACTGTTATTGTTATTTATTTGAGCTTTGTTTTTATATGCGTGCACGTTCCCTGTCTAATTTTTTACCGCCTACTGCATTTGAATCCTTAAACTGAAATTTTATGGTTTTCTGAAGAGCAGAATGTATAAGGCCCCCCCAGGGCTTACCGTCTTGGGACACTGCTTCTCGGGAGGGGTCGTCCGTAAAAATCAGCTCGTCGTCCGCCCGCTCCTCCGCTCTCAGTGCGGTGGGATCCAGGGAATACTTGCCTTTCTTCACCTCCCTCTCTTTCAGAATGATCTAAGCACAGGATGGGCAGAGCGGCGGGCGTCTCATGGACGTCAGGCAGGAGAGGCGTAATGCAGCAGACCAGAGCGAAGACGGAAACCACACAAAGCTTCACCTTCTCGGAGAGCTCACCTTTTTCAGAGCTGTAGGTCTCTTCACCTTCAGCACCTCCCTTTCCTTGCCCCTCTTCACCCTTGGAGCAGTTGAGTCCAGGCTGTTGTGGGGTCCGAGGTGCAACTGGCTCTTCTGTCCCGACCCCATTCTTCCTGACTCCTTGGTATGATAGAGAGCTGTTGTGCCAACTAGCATAAGAGACAGAGCAGAGTCAGGGGTGTGGTCACAGACAGACCTCAATTTAAGGGCCTGTATATCGGCTCCCTTATAAAGCTTTAGATGTGTGCTTGTTCATTTCTGGCTTGATTGGCCTCATCCAATTTTGTGAACTCCACATGGAACCCACAGCCCACCGGCGTGCTGAGCACCTGTGTAGGAGAGGGGCTTGGTGTTGGTCAGCTGCCGCGCTTTCATAGCCTGCTGCTGCCGCTCCAGGGCCGCCAGCATGTCTCCCAGGTCCAGCTGCACCGGGGTCTTGCTCTTCTTCCCGGCTGCCTTGGTCAGTGCCTCCTGCAGGGCACACGGGTGACATGCAGCTGAACTACGGAGCTCCGCATACAGACACAGACACAGGGATACTGTATTGCCTCTTGCAGGTCTGCTACATTTTTCTTCAAATACAGGTTTCTAAATACAAAGAACATAAAGATTGTACTTGTGGTCTTGGCAAGACCGGTCTTGCTAACTTGCCTCCCAAAAGGGAACTTGAGATGCAATCAATCATAGGAGGAGGCAACTGATGCATCCATGATATTTGGGGCGGGACAAAAACAACATCTGGGGGATTTTTACCATCCTTTGTACTTATTTCATGAATATTGGAACTGTTCTTCAGCAATGGAAGTTGACATTAAACTGGTACATGAGAACAAGTGCGAGTAAGTATGTTGAGAATCATCCATATTGAGTGGACAAATGGTTAGGAGCGAGGCTGACCTGCAGCTTCTTCTGCTCCATGCTGATCTCGGAGTACTCCTGAGCTGTGGCCAGGGCGGCCGCCAGGGCCTTCTTCCTCTGGCTCTTGGCCCTCTTGGGGACAGACGTGGTGATGGGGATCGGCGTCTGCACGATGTTGATGGGCGAGTTCTCCGGCAGGTTCTCCAGCTGAGGGGACAGAGAGGCACATGGCAGGCAGGCGTCAGAGCTCCGAGAGGAGGTGCCCGGCCGTGACCCTGCAAGCCCTTGGTTTCTCAGCTTAGGAATCCTCAGTTACGCACCAGGCTTTTTGGGATCTTGGTCTGGACTTGCTCCAGTTTATTTCGTGACACAGGTCCTCCACTTCCACTGGAAACAAGCTCTGGAAACTCCTCTTCATCCTACGAAGGGATTCCATCATATCCCACATTAATTACTAACAATATTAATCAATGTACATATGTACGTACATCTGTGTCTCTCATGGAGAACAAGATAGGGTAGGAAAATAGAATCTCCCAACGGGGTTTTTTTTCTGGCCCTGCTCAGTGTGAGACGGCCTTAACCCTCCAATACAACAAGCATTAGAAAACAGCGCTACATTTACACGGGGGCAGTGCATAGCTCAGTAAGATGTGTCCATGTCCAGAATGCAAGTTTGAATCAAGCAACCAGCAGAGTTATCATACCACAATAAACATCCGGCACCTGGTGACGAAAGCAGGGAACTCCTCTCACACACTCTCACCTCAAAATAAAGCGGTTCTGCGGCAAGCTGGGTACCGGCTTGCACGGTCCCCTCCTGCAGCCTCTTCTGCTGGGTGCAGCCCCTGTCTGAGGAGGTGCTGCCACGCCCACGGAAGCCGGTCGGGAGCTCGGTCTAGAGGAGAGACGAGCCTCAGACCGAAGCTCCAAACCCCACACATCCTCCAGCTACCTATCTTACGGATCTCACAAGACGACATATCACCCAAATCATTCAGTCCAATTCATTACGCAAACAATACTGCACTTATTCCGGTATTTCGAGAAGCGTCCATGGGGAAGGTTGTGTGCAGAGCACCTGCATGTAGCTCCTCTGAGAAGATGCTGTTCCGGTTTGATAAAAGGAGGAGCTTCTATCACCCCAGGGCTTCTGAGTGGCTTGGGAGGCAACATTGACCCAACTTGCGGCTGAAACCACAAACGTCACATTTGAGAAACTTGAGGCCTTAACTTAGGAGAGCCTCCTCTCTGAAGGCGCATATAAAACAAAAAAAAAAAGTAACAATATAAAAAAAGAAAAACACCAACCTGTTGCTGCTCCAGATTCACCAGCCTGCACAATGGAAAAATATATAGAATTACTTTGATTTAAAACAACCACATATTTCCATAAAAGGTTACCGTTTACTACATACAGAGGGATAGAATGTGTAGAAAGGACATGAAACCTAGAACAGACCCACTGCAGATGGTAGTAATAAAGGAGCCACCCCCCCCCTCCAAGCCCCCAGCAGCATCTGGCCGTACCGCAGTAGCCGTGGGATCCGAAGTCCGCAGGGTGGGGCCGCCGGCCTGGTTGTGCTTGGGACTGCAGTAGCCACTGTCGCTGTCGATGTCGGCCTCGCTGGCCCCGTGCTCGCTAGACGACTCCGCTGGCTGGGAGGGCCGCCGTCGCCGGACCCGGTTCTTCCACGCCAGCGGGCTGGCCCTCTCCATCAGGGGCTTTCCGGAAACATCCCCCGGGAAGTCTAAGTGGGATCGGGAATGTCACCTGTGGTCAACCAGGGCCAAATTCTACGGCACAACCCAACAAAGTTCTGGTCATACCTGTCTGCTGGGCCGCATCCACCAGCACCACCGTCTTGGATCTGCCATCGGGGCCAGAGGCACTGACCTCCTTCTGGATCGCCACGCTCCGCATGGGGGGCCTCTTAGCCCTGCCCGCCTGAGGAACCAGCTGAAGGGACAGAAACGGTCATACACCCGAACTGTCCAGCAGGTGCCCCCCCCCCCCCGAGCATGACCCCTCCCTCACCTTGAGTGGCGCAGGGCTCCGGACCACACCCCTCCCTCTGTGGGTTAGCGTTCCAAAGGCCTGGCCTGGGCCCGGGGGCCGTTCTCCTAGGTCAGCGGAGAGTGTGGCCACCATCCCAGGCTGCACGGGACCGCCGTATGGGCCAGCAAACTGCTGGTAGAAGCCCATGACGGGGGGACAGGGGGCAGGCACGATTTGGTAATAGGCGTAGTCATTAGACACGGGAGGCTGGGGCGAGGACAAGATGGGGTAGGCCAGGTACGGCCCATTCGGGGTGGGGGCGGCCGCGTGCCACCGCAGGTCCCCATTATACACAGGGAGTTGCCTGTAAGGGAAGAGGACCAGAGTGAAAACAGAGGATCCGTTAGAAGGCAAGAAAATACACTGATCTCACATACTGTGTGCTTCCTTGTGTCTGACACAGAACAGTCAAGAGTTAGGAACAGGAGGCCATTTTGATGACTATTTTCATGCCGCTGACACCCTCTCCCTGGAGATTTCTTTGGGGCTACCCATTGTTTTTCACTCACTGGCTATATGGGTGGAGAATATGCAAGGCTCAGAAGATTTTTTTGGCCCAGCCCAAGAGGGGATGCCTGCACGCCACTAAGCGTGGAGGACCAAGCCCCCTCCCACCCCCCACTTGCTTGAGACTATGGCCTGAGCTTGAACCGAGCCTCTCGCCGGAAGGATGAGGCTTGTGCTTTTTTGGAGTTTTACTCCGTCGCAGCCAGTGTTTCCTTGCATTGAGAAAACGGGAAGGAAGGAAGGTAGGAAGGAAGGAAATGAGGGGCGGGAGGGCCTGGGAATGCAGCGGGTTGTGGGGGACGCCACCATGCGCAGGACTTCGACACGCGCTCACACTCTCCATGACTTTCACTGAAACCGTGTGGCTGCTTTTAACCTTTATGACAGGAAACATCTCCCTGGCTGTCGACTTACTCGACAATGTCTCATATTAAAAAAAAAAGAAGCGAATTTAAAATAAAGTGATAAACAGGCACTATAAGAAAACAGAAGACACAAGATATTACAGGGATGGGTAAACAACGTCTTGGACACACCGCCTTCCCAGACCCCTCCACACTGAGCCAAAGGATGCCATTACTCATGCCCAGGCAGAGGATGGGTACCTGTTAGGCTGGCTCTCCTGGACAAATGGGTAGCAGGTGATGAGATAGCTGGGAATGGGCGTGGCTTCAGGCCCACTGCCTGGCCCCACCGCCGCTTCCACAGGCAGACCAATCCCCACCAGGGCGGAGCCCTCGGGGCCTTTCTTCTGCGGGATGAAGGGCTCCACCTCTGCCGAGAGCTTCACATCCTGTCCAAGCGAAGGAGGTCAGCCGTGATACAAAGATTCAAAACACCCGCACCAGAAAACCACCTACTAACCTCCTATTTCAGAGACTGCCATGTCTGCAACAAATATATATGGAAACTGGCATTACCGGTACATGACAAGTACGTCATCTCCAAAAGCAATGAAACCGACCTCAAACTACAGTTGATCTTCTCAAAATTATCATGCCAGTGTATCAGCATATTCAATGTTTATCGAGAAAATATGAAGGGAAAAAAAAAATCATTGCACTCAATCACTATTCATGCAATAACAGGGGATTTTACACCAAGAGGCTTCTGACACAGACGTCTCTTTGTCTAGTTAAGGTGGTAAAGTTCAGGGAAATCAGACACTTATGAGAAAGTGATGGGGTGATGGTGCCATCAGCGTTCTAGGGGATCTTCTTCATTCTCACCTTCATACCTGCAGCATTGCTTTGGGTGTAAATGGCAAACGGCTGGATCGCTAACCACTTCTGAGAACGGTTTTCATTTTCGGCATTAATTGCGATAGAAAAAGACACCCGTCATGGAAACATCAGATAAACAAAGTACTTCCTCACACTCGCTCTACCAGCACAGTCAGCAGCCGTCTGTGGCCAGGGAGGGTGTGAGGTATGGCAGAGGCTGCTTGCTGAGAATTTACACAGAATGACTTAGACCCGCCAACCTCACCCACACTGGAGTTCTGTACTGCATTTCAGTGACATCATTCAAGAGGTGCAGTAATAAAATTGAATGACCCATCCTGGCAAGAACTTTAGTTACTGTACCAGCACAAGTCATCACTTTGGGCCAAAAATAACGAGCGAAAGTCTGTCAAAGTTATTGTATTCGACTGTTAATTAAATGCAAAACAAAATTTTCCACACCAGAACTCAACATGCAGCGAGATAAAACCATGGCTTGTGGAAGGAAGAGTTAATATTTACACAAATTTGAACCAGGTATCAAGTCTGTATCTACATCCAGAGGCCATTTTCAGTTAGTGTTTTTACATAGACTCTTGTATGAAAAGAAGCCGGTATAAATTTGACAGGTCACTTTGAGAAAAGTGGCAACAACACTTACAGAGTGGTTTCAAACATGAAAAAGTGAGAGAAGCTTCTTTCCCCAAATGAGCATTTCACAGAAGGCAAACGCTGCTTCTAGGTTCAGATAAAAATATCAGCCTGAACAATTCATAAGCATCCTTTGTCAGCTTGGGGTAGAACTGCTCCTTACTAGTCCATCCTCCACTTAGCAGCTTACCTGATGATGTTCATGTTAGTAGAGCTGGGCTATACGGCCTAAAAATACAATCTTTTTCACAATAAATCCAATTTTCGATGTTAATCAATTTTCCCAATCCCCTACTCAAAATCAAACTATACATGAAAAATATTTTTTTTGACTTTAAAGTAAATTTTGTTTAAAAAATAAACAAAATAAAGTGCCAATATATATGCTTGTAAGTGAGATGGCAGACCAAGCCATTGTAAACACTTTAAGAGACTTGTAAAAACTTTTAGCATGTTAATAAATCCCGGCTTTTCCACAGTATGTATGGGCACCACGTCTTTATATACATCGCGACAGCGTTTGTTATCGCCTTCCATCGTGCCCCATTCTTATCATATGGCACACAGTTCGAAATCGTGTCAGGGACGGTGGCTTGCTTAACTTTGGGTGTTGTGCTGGTGCTGCGGATATTATTTCGCGGGGAGCTGCACTTCTCCCACTCCGATGCGTGCCTCTGCTTTAGGTGCAGAAATAAATTTATCGTGCTGCTTCCTTTGGTTGCAAGTTTTTAACTTTGCAATGAGGACTTGTTCGGTCTTTGTCTGACGGCGCAAAACCAAACCATTTAATTGCCATGTTGTTCGTGAATCTGCTAGTGTTTGAGTGCGATGCACAAATTTACCCATGAAGAACGGTGCGTTGCATTATTTCCGCTTTTCGCGCTTGCGTGTAAAATGAGTAATAAAATGATTTTTTTATAAAAACACATCATCCTGAAGTGTAAATTCGAATTAATCGATAAAATCGATTTAATCACCCACCTCTACATGTTAGGCATTGCACTGTGCAGCATCCGATTCTCAAATGCCTCCCTCTTAGACACAATCCATGGTGGCACCTTCGCTGACATACCAAAATTCCATTTTAGACACGTCCTCAGAGGTTAGGGTGACCTGACATAAGGTGAGGAACCTGAGGACCGCATGGTCAGCTCTGTATATTAAAGCACACTGCAACAGAAATGATGTTCCTATACTCTGGGCACTATGGTTCCTCATGTGATTATTGACATTGATGTAACATTCCAGTAGGATTAACTGATTATGCCACTAGAACAATTTGTCTCTTTGGGGTGTGTAGCGATAAGTCTTAAAAGAAAAGCACTGGGGTCTAGCTATAATAATTCTCACACATATATAATATTTGAAAGACACTGACACAGGGTGGACTGTGCAAGTTGCAGAACTGAAAGGTAAATAAGCACCCCTGGAGAATCACTCTGAAGAAGCTTGAGCATAGTTGGACAGGATGTCATGTGGTCATGAGTCATTACTTTCCAGAGTGGGTGATGAAGATACACAAGCAACCAATAAAATAGCCAAAAACCACTGCTTTATTACAATGGACCTTCATATTTGGAAGGAATGTGATAGCCAGAGATATGACCTCCAGCTCAGGCAGGGATAGCGGAACAGTGAAAGACAGCGAAGGTAAAGCTTCTGAAAGACTTGTATTATGTGTTTAACAATCACTTTGCGTGCCTTTGTCAATGGCAGAGGACAAAAGTGGAAAACAAGCCCTGCGTTGCTACTCCTTGGTGACCATCCCTGCTGCTCACAGCCAAAGGCAAACAAACAAGCCAAGTAAACTGAATGCATAAGCTGTAAAACTGCCAGTGAGCACAGAGACAGCCAGCAATTGTCCCCATATCCTGCTGACTGTTGATAGAGCATTCAACGGACAGGAAGCATTTAAATGCTCCATGTTTCAGTGTGAATAACACACACGAGACAAACTGGCATCTGACTTTCATCAAGTCAGGGTTTACATAAATGCCAGCTCAGACAAATCCGTATGTAGTAAAGGACCTCTGAACTGATTTGTGTTGGGAAGTTCACTCAATGGGAAACGTCATGGCTCCAGAGTTGCAGGCAGAAATCTGACTTTCCCCAAGTGCAATCTGCATGTTCTTCTCATGATGTGACTTTTTGCCAATTTCCTCCTAAACCCCAAAATGTGCTGTGCCAGTGAGTCTAAATGGCTATTGGTAACTTTTTTTCCATGAACCTGGGGCTGAATCAGCAATGCAGACATCTAGAAACAAGCCACTGCTACATAATTCCTCACTATTTAAAATGGACATATAACAAATGAGACATTGTTCAAATAAATTACCAGTACAGTTAACCAACATATGGAACTAACCAAAAAAAAAACACAAACACAATAAATGGCCACACAATTTACAGTACAGTACACTTTATGCATTTTGGATGATTTTTGAGTGCCAAGGTGTACCCTGGTTAAAGGCTGGACAACCACAGCTACAAAAATGCCTGTTATTTTGATCTCGATTTGGTCGACATTAGACTATTGTCTTAGGCCCCGGGGGCAGAAGACGTCCAGCACGCAAGTGAAAAGAGGCAATTGTACGTCTGCCACTGAGGTCAGCCCCAGATGTGTAGGGGCCCGGAGCTGTGCTGACACCGGTACGGATGCATTGGGCAGCCACCCCTTATGCTTACAGCACAAGGTTCGAAGCAAAGGAGCCAGCACAGTCCGTGGGACGCAGAGACAATGCCAGCTCCAGCTGCAGTACTCACACATTGAACAGAACATTTGACAGTCCTCTAAAAGAAAGACTTCATGAGAAAGACTTGTACCATCTGATTATGGAAAAAGACTAATGCATTGAAACTCCTTTTTTCCTTTTAAGAAGCACAACAAAATTGGCGTTAGGTTAAAGTTACCACATATTGAGAGTACATTTTAATGGTGCGACAGAAAAGTTAATCGATTATCCATTATATTACATCCCACAATTTGAACAGTTAAACGTAGATTCTCTCCCCCCACAAATCCCCCCCTCCAAATACCAAGCTTTCTGTAAACCGGTTTTCTTTACGCGGGGACTATGACAAGTTATTAAGTTGCATCAATGTGCAGCTAAACAAACTATAAAATGCCCACAATACACAAATATGGCCTCCGATGCTCGTTATTCAGCTTTTTTTTCTTTTTTGCTTAAATATACCGATGCTTTAGTTCCAAAACTACGAGAGAGAACCCCTGGTTTCACACATCAGAAGAAAAACAAAAAGCACATAACCAAACGCTTCCGCCGTGACAACCGTCACTCCAGCTGTATCAGCAGCATAACATTTTCGTTACAGAATGTTCCCTAATTAACCCAGTAAACAAACACCAGTACAAGCGACTGAAACATAATTTTACTTTAAGGCATTCAGTGGAAAGACAATAAAGAACCACTAAGGATCCAGAAGCTACGCTGCTTGGACCCCTAATAAGAAGCCAAATGGTTTGTGAGAGAAAATATATAGCTGGGAACCGACGCAGAAATATCTAATAAGCGAGTGCAAAGTTCCGGAGGCGGTACAGTCAATGTTCAACTAATTTTAATAGGAGTCAACACTTACGCAGGTACAGCATATGGGCGATTTTGCATGTTATTACTGGCATTTATTTTAGGAAAAAAACATTGCTAACACAGCAATTTAACTGGCAACAATTTAAATAGTCCATATATCTGACAGAATAGCAACAACAAGTTTGCAAGGGAATGTATTCTATTAAAATGTAAAACGATCGTGTTTGAAAATAAATTTGAAGAATCAGTGGAATATACGATGTACGGCGACTTTGACAACAGGTGGCTCGTATAGGACATGTGTGTTAGATTGACAAATTAATACTTAAAATTAACGTCGACAATCCGGATGATAAAGTTAAAGCTGCATTAAATCGCCTCCAGGCTTAACGTCCAAAAGAGAGTAAAGGGGTGACAGGTGCGGTTAGGGTTAAGGTGGAGGTTAGACTCAGAATCAAGACACCACTGCAAATGAGAAGATATGAGTTTTCTTTGAGGTTGGAAAAGGGCAATTTAAAGATCAGACGTATGTAACAGTTATCTTTTCATAGCACTCAGTGTCAGGCGAACGATTGCAGGAACAATTAGTTAGCAGTACTGCTAACGTTTCGAGAAAGTTCATTGGAAAAAAAGAACATTTTATAATGACTTTCTGGTAATTCGGAGGAGTTTGCTAGTTCCTATGCTAGGTGACAAGACACCGGCATTACTCTCGAATTTAACGTCCCGACCTGACCGTGCATTTTGACGGCCTAGCCAAGCAGGCAGTTTGGCGGAGCGAACACAAAACCAGTCAGCACCTTTAAAAAAGCCCGTTTACCTTAATGTCGCTACAGTCCATGACCCCGGTGGCGCCGCGACACCGACTGACTAACAGACAGACCGCGAATGTCAAGGGGACGTCGTTGTTTCAGTCATGGTCGGCGCTCCGCCGCCCGTGCGAAAACACACCCAGCTGCCCTTTTCGCTGCAGTCGCATCAACTATTCGGCTTCCTGCGCCGCTCGCGTTTCTATGGTCAAAAATATAGAGCGTGTAAGTCGTAACGGAAGCCCCACTGGCCCAAAAAGCCGGAACCCGTCCCAGGGTTTCTGAATAGAGCGTTGCATCGGACTGTGTGATTTGTTGAGCCATCGCCTGGGTTATCTCAACTGGAGCCGAAAGAAGAATCGGCGAAAAGTTGTTAAAATTGGCAGAACAGAAGATAATGTGGTGAACTGTGGGTTCTGTTCCTGTCAACATTACATACCAGTTGCATTTCTTCACATTCGTCCCAAATTTAGCCACAGAAGGTCAGCGGTGTTTCTAGGGTTAGGGGTGACCAACGGCGATGGGAAATTCTGTCCATCTCATCCATTCAAAAATCACTAGAACAAAACACGCCAGAAAATGGCTGGGTGCTTTCCTGCCGCACTAGACTGATCCTGGCGCTGCCACTGCTGTAGATAACTGGAAAACGTTTAGAATCAGTTTTATTGTCATTACCACATCTAAAACCACATCTTTACCCACTTAATATTTTGTGTTAATTTTGTATTGTAGCAAGGGAATTTATGTGCTCTGCAATGACAGGCATCCCACCCAGGGTGTCCCCTGCTTTATGCTAACGTTACTCATTACTTAATACGCATTTGAGGAACATGTTTTCATTGTAAAAACTCATCCTTACATCAAATACGTAGGAAAACAGTGTTATCAGAGACTTGAATTGCAGTACCTAACTAGATTGCACAATGTCACTTACCTAATTCAAAACTCACCTGGCTTGACAATTAATAAATAAGAACTTGCCAACATATATGAAGGGTAATACGCAAACACTTATATTGTGCTGGTATCTACAGGTACATTTCTTTCATCTGTTGAGTCATCTGTCATTAAGTGTTTGACCAGCACAACATCCCCTCCCAGCTTCCAGCTGCAGCTCGTATCAAGTTCCATACCTTGACACTGGCAGGTAAAGGTGGTAATGAACAACACCATTCTTCAGGATTCAATCACACGGTACACCCATACTTCATTGCATGCCAATATAACATCATAGCTGTAAGTTCTCTACTGGAGAAATAGTCTTCCTGCCTGTTGCAGGCAGCTTCTCTTAAAAATGTTCAATAGAAAGCCTAAAACCCATTGGTTGAAAGTATAAGTTGTCCAAGAGACAGTGCAGTCACCCAGACTGCATTTGCTTTATATTTTGCTCAGTTGTAGGGTTGTCATTCATATGGATACATAGAACTAATTCTTGACTAGCTTTGCTGCGCTCAGGGGCCATTTCTCACTCCGGCCAAAAATATCCAGTCAGCTTCTCACATGAATTACCTCTGGCACAGTTCAGGAAGGTCACACTAAGTAAGAAACTAGCAACTCGCATTTTTCTCTCCATGAAATATACATGTAAAAACCACACCGACTTTATTTTGTAGTATGAAATCTCTATTTGCCAGGTAATCACGACATCAAGCATCCTGTTAAGTACAGCCACATTCTCAGGCATGAAACCCTTAGACATCTGACATTTTGCAGAGAACAGCCACTAAGCTGGTTCATGCATGGAAATAAGTGCTCAGAACAGGTTTACATTTCGACTCTCAGTCATTACATAGCCTAAGGCAGTGATTCTCAGTCCAGTCCTCAGGGACGTACAGCTGGTCCACATTTTTGCTCACTCCCAGCTCCTGGTAAAAATGAGGACTGTCTGTGGGAGCGTGAGGACCGGATTGGGAAACACTGGCCTAAAGTGTTATACTAAATATTATAAATTAAAAGGACTTGATATAAAAACATCAATCCCAATGAGTTTTGGTTTTCTGATGAGCATTAAAGCTGTCTGTCTTGAAAAGTCATAGTCGCCAACATAAATGAGAGGATTAAAGGAATTGCTGTCAAGCTCCACTTAGCAGGACACTGCCAGCAGACAGCAAAACCGCTCTGTCCGGTGTCTGCAGTTTAGCATCGGCGCCTTGCGACTCTGACCCGTTCTTCTCAGCCACTGTCGCTCAGGCCAGCTTGCTAACAATGGCCTGGTTGAGGGAGTTAAGCTGATTCGTCCATTTGTCTAACGCTGAATATCGTGCACCTCCCCTTTTCTGATGATCCAATTCCAGTAGCTGGTTGACTTGGTCGATGCGTCCATGGATCGTGCTACAACAGAACATAACACGTGTTTTAAAGGAATTCAAAAAGGCAGAACTTGGAATAAAAGTGATAAGAGCGGAACCACTGTCCCACATTATTTTAATTCATCCTAAGAAGAAACCTGCAACTGAAGAGCTAAATCCTACAAAGCTGAGGAGTCTATTTGCTCTATCATGATGTCAAGCAAAGATGTACAAAGGTTCTGGCTAAACAGACAGTGGCGGGGAACTTACTTGTCCAATATGCACTGAACAAGCAAACTTTCTACATCTGCAACATCAATGTTCAGCTCCTGGGTTAAAAGACAAACCATGAGAAGGGAAAAAAAACAATGGATCATACAAGCAAACAAAGCTGAAAACTTAGTTAACTTACCTTTGAAATAAAAGGGATGTGTATTCTTGTGTAAGGCTTTATTAATTTTATTAGCACTTGTGTTCTGATGTTGCGTAAGAGCTCTGAAAGACAGCCATCATTTAAAAATGTTAAATTCCAACACCAAACCCCAGCCTCCTCAATTCCAGACATAAACAAAAATGCACAAATTAAATGTGAAAGGCTACGTAAACTTACCCTCGATGTGCTCCCTTATAAAGGGATCCTCCATTATATTACTGTGATTCATTTTCAATATTTTCTCAAACTCTGTGATGTCATTATTTTGATAGGCACTTGTGGAAGGAAAAAAATAATCTATTCAAAAACACAAAATACTGCCATTTTGAAAAATTAAAACATTCTAAAAACTAAATTGTAACCTACTTTTTTATTGCAGTAAAACAAATGTGTGAAATGCATGAAAGGAAAATAATTACAAGATTTTTCAGATGGTAAAACAGAGTGACAAAAATGCTTCTGCATTTGATATCAAGATTATGAATTATAAATGTGTGATATACTTGTCATCTCTTCTCTTTCAAGCAATGACATTTGACAGAAACAGAAATTCTGGCACTGGATATAAAGGTTTAGGAGCTTAAATTTCTCAGTTGGCATGACTAAGTACTATACTATAAAGGCACACCAAATCTGAAAAAGATGTCAGATTTCAAAAGGCTGAAATGGAAATTTAAAGTGCTCTTTAAAATAAATATCTAATATATTTTTTTAAATGTCATTCAATTAAAAAAGGATCTCTGATGTTTCCGTCATATTCAGTTTCATCATAGAATATTTTATCAATGTCACGGTAGAAAAATACCAACAAAGAAAAAAAAACTATTCTTACCTTACTAGGTTAGTCACTGCAAGAATCTCTGGGTCATTCTTATAGGGCTTAGCCTACACAGAAAATACACACAGAAGAAACAAAAAGCTTTTCTTCCCCCCCAAACTTTAACATTCCAAAATGTTGTTCCCCCCCCCCCCCCCACACCCTCCTTAAACTAGAAACCCCCGAACGATTTAACCTACCCCCCTGCCCCACAAGGCTATCACAGCTAACATTACAAAGCCTTCCTGTTGAATTCGGTTTTAGGGA
>JAABNY020000008.1:7445914-7461092 GCA_015164015.2 Brevimyrus niger | reverse complement strand
ATAAACGGTGACCTGCAACTACTCCTCGTCTTGGCTGTGAATCTCTTCCCATCAACGGACCCGGTGGAGACGCCGACGACTCCAACACCTGTACATTTAATGTATGTGACCTGGTACAGCATTTTGACCAATGAGAATGTTATTCCACTTCTGCCAAACACCAGTATGAAAGAAAGGACAGAGTCTTGGATCTTGAAAAGCACCTGTTGTTTTGCAATCGACAATATCACTAACCGTTAGGTGGCGCTCTTACCCCATTACATTACGGTTCTGTGAAATAATATCGATAAACAATCTTTAAAGGGGAATGCATAATAACAATATTACTCATATAAACAATCTTTAAAGGGTACGGCAGGTCTTTTGTGAAACACCTGTGCTATATGTAAACTATTTCTAGTCATATTTCTTGTAGAGCCAATTGATGCATAGTAATAGGTCTGATAATTCAAGCGTATAAAATGTAATAATAGGCCTACATAGCTTACAAGTGTTTATCGTTAGGCGTTTATTTCAATATATAAACCTTGTAACTGTTTAAATAAATTTTCCACTTGTGAATTTCATCTTACCTGCCATTGTATAACGTATTTAAAAGGAGTGGATTTTTCCTTTACACATACGTGTTTGTTCGATACCATAAAGCTGATTTTATAGCAACAGCTTTTCCCTATCACATTAGGAATATGAATTTAATTTCTGACAGGGTCCAGCTGGATGGTCTGGTAATATCAGTTTTACCCTGTAAGTCATTCTTTTGGAATGCAACTGGAGCATATTTTGGCACAAACAATTTATTTCTAAGAAACTAGTACGCGTTTCTTAAAACGCTAAGAGCCCAATTCAGATTTAACCCTGTAGGGTCTGGTTCAGCTTATATATGTATTTTTTCAGTTTCTTTGTATTTGTTTCAATAAGTTTGCCTGCTATATTTCCGTTTTATTGTCATCAATTTAGACCATTATTTGATTCAATTGGTGGAAATGTTAGATTTGTGGTGAACACCTTAATTGCTAAGAAATTTGTTCTCTGACATTAAGTCACCTGCTTTTATTTCAAGAGGGGGGTCATCCATCCGAGTACTTAAATATGTAAATATGTTTGTGTAACGTCATATATATGTAAGAGAAGAAGTAAGCTAATCACAATCACTGTTTTAAACTGCTATCCGTATAATTATGTTCTCAGCAGCGACCCTTGGCATCGTGAACGCTTGGAGTACACGAGTCTACACAGTACGCATATATGCGGGGTAAATAAGGTCACTGATTCCCCTGGACATCACGGAATTTAATGATGCAAATAAACCAAAGTATCCAGGAGGGAAAAAATCATTCCCGAAGGAGAACTTGCATACACAGAGCTGGGTCTAGAGTCAAAGCCACAAATCCGGAGGTGTGAGGCAACAACTCTCTGAGCCACTGTGCCGCCTGCATAGCCTAAATAAATAAAATGAATGAAATTTGGAATCGTGTTAAGATCGTAGTGTATAACGAGAGCGTATCCTGTTTTCATAGCGTAACCGCAATGGGGCCGCTGTCATCTATCAGCGCAAAGCAAAGTGGACATATTTTTTCTATCACGTCCCCATTAACGGTGCTGTTTTCATCACCAGATCGCTCGGACCTGACCGCTCCTTCAGCGGTGTTGTTTGAAAGCTTCCTGCCAGCTCAATCCCGTCGAGCCCCTCAATGCCGACACGCTGCAGAGGTCCCATTTATCTCCTTCTCTCTCTGCCTGTATCGCTCGAGGGCAGCCATAAGAGCACCAACTGCACGCACACACGCGATCCACGGAGCCCCGTGCACGATGAGGGACCCGCTCAGCGGAAATGAGGAACAGACACAAGGAGCTGTACCCTCGAGTAAACACTGACGTCCATGCCACCATGCTAGTCTTTAAGTTTAATTCTGAAACTAGACCGTCTATACTTCATGTTAGTTTGTGAAATACATATTGTCATACATTAATGTTAATTCGTTTGGAATTCTAAACATTCTGCTAAGCTTTTAATAGCCACAAATCACAACAAAAAGTTTTTGTAATGCATTATATAAAATTGACCTCTGTATTAACAATGTTGTTGCACACAGACGGTTCTTGTAAGACATTCGGTGGTTACTGATTGATCCTGATTACGTTGTAATTTTGCTTTTCGATTCCAGTTCATCACCACCTGTCAACACAAAGACCAGAAAAGTGGCTGCGGAATGCCTGCATTTATTTTTTGTAGGGGAGCAATAATTTCAGTTCCGTCTTTAACATTAGAGTACTCATAAATCTGTCTAATCAGACAAACGGAACCCATCTGGAAGATAAAGCTGTATTATGACAATGTCATTAATAAATTGGAGACATGGGAAAACGACTGTTTTCTCAATGTCGGGGCATATAATCACACAGTAAAGCTATCAGCTCAGGGTAATCAGCCTGTATTTCCCTGCATTTGGAGTTTGTCTCTTGCTTGTATTAGCATAACTAACCCCGATGCCTCTCTGCTCTCCTCTAGCAAGGCTCAATGCATCTTTGAAGTCCCGATTGCTCTGCGTCAGAACTCATAAACATTACGGGGCTATCCTTTCAAGTTGTGTTGTCAGAAGTTATTTTGTGATTCATTATAAAAAACTTTGCATATTAATATTATTCCCTTGTCAGAAATTTATACACATGGCTTTATCTGCCGTTTAATTTTTCTTTGCCAAAAACTGTTTTATGCGGAACCTAATGACCGTAATACAGTTAAACTAATCTTGTTTTTGACAGTTACTTAAACATTACCAGAACATTTTAGATGTTTCCAGCTTGGCATTTGGCAAACGTGGTTCTGTGTGCATTTCACAGCATGTTACTTGATTTTATGTATCTCTAAATTTGTTTTTCAATTAAGTGCTCACACAAGACTGCTGACTTACTACAGCGCCGCGCCAAAAATGGCTCGGGGTCATGTGTGCAGAGCCGGACTGTGCTCTTACCTCAGCCCATAAACGACGCGTGACTAAACATTTCACTTTTGGCGTTCCCCAATTCTTTTTTTCCATTTTACAACATCAATTTTTTTTACGCACAAATTTCTGCGCTTCTCACGCGGCATGCACGCATCGCTGCAGGCTCGCACGCAAACAAGCATGCAAACTGGCAGTCCGTATGTAGCCTGTGGTTGTGGGGGGCTGCGCATAGTGGAGGAGGGGGGGCACGGTGACGCTACCCAGAGCAGCTGTTACCTTGACCTGTGACTACACTGTTGTTCTCCACTCCAGATGTTTCATTGCTGCCGCCTAATGAAGTCAGAACGGCCCCCCACCTCTCAGCCCAAGCCCATCACAGCATTCAGATACAGGGCTCACATTTTGCCTCGTAACCCCCCAACCCAGGATGTGTGATGCATCACCAATACCCACCCAGCCTCCTTGCCACCCTTTGCATGTTACTGTTTTAAAAGGTCTGATTTATGCAGGTTCCTGAAAGCAAAGTGCAGGAGATTACTGATGGCGGGCCAGCTAACAGGGGAAAGGGTGAGGTGCAAGTTCCACAGTGAGAGGTGGGTCCGTAGCTCCGGGAGGGTGTGGGCCGCAGTACACCGCGAAAGAACAAACCAGTGAGTTGAAAGGCACAGACACAAAGTCACGTCAAGGCGCTACTACTGACTTAGCCAAATGAGAGGTCCATCGATAAGATCTTTGTGGCAAAGGCTGCACCCTGCATTCAAACCAACTGGTATTTTAGTCACTTCTATGCAAAGCCACATTTCCACCGTTATGAGTTTGACAAACATTAAAATCCTTACTAGGAGTGTTTTGTGCCACAAGGGCTGCTTAACAAAGCAATTATCATTCTTATATTTATATTTTCTCTGCTAAATTTTGTTTTATATGCCACTAGAATTAAATGTGCAATATAATAAACTTCATTTAATGGACTGCCTTTTCATAACCCCCCCAATAAACACCCCACTAAGACTAATAACAGTTTCCCTGTGGGATTTCTTAGCCAACATATAATTCTCCTGCTCTGTTTTTTCATAAGGTAATGTCATATCCAGCATATTATCTAATTTACTTTACGTATCTAAAATAACAACAGAATATTTCAAGCTAAAATGTCTATTTTATGATAATTTTTCTTTCTTCCTTTTTCAATTATGTGCTTTGAGGGCAAGTGACTGGATAACTGGACAAACTTCCTTTGGCCATTTATAAGAAATCACAATACAGCGTCAGATGTGTGATTTATAAGGATTTATAAGGATGTCCCAGCAACACTATACTCTATGACAATAAGCTGTTCTTTTGGAGCTCGTGCCACAGAGAACGACGGGTATGAGTGCAGCTAGTGCCCTTTGTGAAGTGCTGCCCCGTCCCTTCCATGCACCATCACTCCGGGACCAGCTGGGTTTGAGCCTTCTTGCCGAGTTGGATCATGGCTAATCCTCTCCTATTTGATTTAAACATCTTCCCGCTTTTTAAAGTCGCTGCTCTGAACGCCTGTTAGTGCAAAAGCGGTGGACATCAACTATTTGATGCTTGACTGTTTTCTTCTTCTTTTTTCCGGGTGTGATTTCTGAGTTTTCAGATTTTCCCCCGTCACCTCATTCAGACGGCCACATGGCACCTACTGTATATAGCAAAGCCCTAAAGCACAGAAGCAGCATCTCAGGCAGACGCAGTGCTATTGTAAATAAGGACAGGGGTTCTGCTGCATTCTAGACCAAAGCCGCCAATATCAGTCGAATTTCTCACTGGCCACTGTGAGCCACAGCGGAAAGCTCTGGTCAAAATGCCTCTGTTAATTCCAGATGTACAACTTCAGTGGTGAAGCCTGGTGGTCCTGCTTCAGTGAGGTCTGTTTTTCCCCCTCATTGGTTAAAGCCAGATAAAACTGTTTTTTCCGCTTCTTTTGAAACAAAGAAAAACATACAATCTTAACATACAAAGGCCACCCAACTTCACCTTAGTCCAAATCCTTTAAGCACAGATGAAAAACATGTAGTTAATCAGAGTATATGTAGCAGTCAGACATTTACTTTTATGTAAAATCTTTATTTTAAGAAAGTATTCTTTAGATTTTTTTAAACACCAAGGCAGTTTAAATGAAAATACTAAAAAAAGAAACAATCTGTGTCCCAAAAAAAGGTTCTGGCAAATTAACATAAATTCCAGCCACTTTCCAGTGGTTTCAGGAAGGCATGAACAAAAGGAGCCATCCAAAAACAATAACAGCAGTCAGATGTTTCTGGAACTGTGCTCAATTAAATTCGGCAGACAAACAGTAGTAATGTCAGATTAACCTGAGGATGGTGTGGCCAATAATTCTGCATAAACACTTAAGTGTGGAGTTGATGTCAGGCTGTCTGTATACACTGTTTCAATCATGGTGTCTCAGAGGCTTCTCCAGTCCAGGCTACTGCTTATACTGCTCTCCTATTTCATTTCTGTTGCAATACAGTCACTTTATTAGAAAATGAGCCTGAGGCTATATGTATGTAACTATATACATTACAGATCAAGCTCAGGCATAATGACATTATTAGTAACACTACAATTAGCAATGATCTGATTGTGGAGATTATATATTGTTTATATAAATCATACATGTGATACATGTGCATCTAATTGAAGATCATATCTGTGATGGAAACCTGCACAATACTGGAAAAAATGAACATTGGGATAGTTCATTGGAATTGCAATAAATACTGCTCTCTCTCTCTCTCTCTATATATATATATATATATATATATATATAGTTTTTAAATATCTTTTAAGAAGATATACCCAAAATAAAACAGCCTAATTGCAAGTTCTCCGAAAAGTTTGTTAAATCAGCAAATCCAATAGGCACAAAGCAGTGCTGACAAACCATTCAATTTGCTAAATATCATGAGTGCTCAGTGTGCTAAGCCTCCATGCCCATGATCAGAAGGTGGTGGGTTCAGGCCCAGTTGCAGCATGTCTGCATGGGCCCTTAAACCCCACCTCCCTGGGGACCACAACAGGTGGCTGCCCTTTGTGGCCGGCTTGCTTTCACGTAAAGAGAGCAAGCTGAGGGAGGCATAATAAAGAGAATTTCCCCACAGGAATCAATAAAGTATCAAATATTATCATTAGAATTTCCATATAGAGGAAGACGAATGTCCTGTGGTGACCATTTCTTGTTCACATCTCTCCTCTTCACTCATTTTTGCTGCATTTCTCACAAGCACACCAGACTGTCTGAGTCTGATAGCAAGGATGAAAATGACTGTGATTGGATTGGAGAGCGCTGACAGAACTCATGCAAAAGCAGCGGCAATAAACTTCACACTGATTTTTGTAACACGCACTACATAATCTTGAAAATGAAAAATTATTGAAATTGCTATCTTGCTAAGTTTTGTTACCTATGACAGCGTAAACACCAACTGATGTTCTCACCCCAGATGACTACAGCGGTCCTTGCAATGTGACAAATGCATGTGCATTGCATGCAATGTCAATATTGACATTACATATCGTGTAAGCCCAGTCTGCCCTCCAATATCTGCATGAAGCTTTTGTTCTGGACCTGAGCGTACACACCCACAACGCAAGGAATGTCCCAGTTCCACTACAGCTAACAGTATGGCTAATGATCAGACTGAGAGCAATCATTGAATTCTGTGATATTGTTCACCTCCGAGGGGTTGAATCCCTAACAGGGAGCGTAGCGCTTAAACATGCCATGAAGATGCCCATCAGCAGTTTTCATACCACACCACATCACACAGAGCAAGAATATGAGGTCACCAGCCTGTTATTGTTATATTTCATTACCTTTAATCTGGTATTTTCAATCAGTTTGTTTATATCCCAGTTTTTATATTCTACCACCAAACCCTAGTTAATAAACTTCCCAGAAAACCACATACTTAAATGCAGTTTATCAAGAGACATTTAATACGAAGCATTTTGGAGTGAAACGTTCAGACCGCCCTTAAGCAAGTAGTTTGTAGAGCTGATTCCAAATGACTATTGAAACAGCCACAGACCTTCAGGGATCTATCTCAGCTGGTCAGGGAATCCCTCCTTCACCTCATCTGCACCTTTTTCCCTCTTTAAGTCATCCAGATGGGGGCTCCACAACGTGCTGAAACATGGAAGTGAACCTTCCATCCGAGACCTAGGCAAGGTCCATCCATCCATCCATCCATCCACTAATCACTTATCAAGGATTGTTATATGTAAGGTGTACAGTCAGACCGCAACCGGCAATAAAACAAAAGGTGGTTAACTCTGCTGTAATAAAAATAGTAAAAACAAGACATAAAAAGTAGCAATGTAACAGAAATTTACACTGAAGTAAAAACAAAAAAACAGAAAAAAAAGATCAGAGATACGCAACATAAAAAAGTGTGGTGCATTAGTATGAAGTGGATAAATTATAACTAAAGTCTTAATCTCATTAGCTTTGCAATTTATGTCATTGTAAGACCTGTAATTATCCAGAAAATAAATGAATGAATGATACATTATAAAACTAACAACAGCAAAAGAACATAACTTTAGTTACATAAAATCTACCATCACCATGAATAACCTGCCCTGAGAATAGTCTCCGCTTGTTTGTAAAATTTCTTATGTTCTTATCTTATTAGCATCTATTTTGCATAAATAAATATTAATTGTAGTAGTGGGCTTGAAGTCTACCCAGTAAATGCAGACTGGGGCCAGTAATTTTGTTAGGGGAGCCTGATTGATTTGACCTTGATGTCTTGCAAGTATTACGTACACTAGATTGCCAGCATTAAGAAACAAAGCACAATTTTGAAAAGAGATAAGATATTATTGCAATGCTATGCAGTCCTCATTAGCCAGTTGTCTGTTTGTATTTAAGTGTGTTTTCTTTCCTTAGTTAGGAATTGTGTGCTATGTTCTTGCATGTTGGTTGCTCTGGTCCCTTGCCTGTTCTAGCTCCTGGGGTTGCCTTGTTCCCTGACCTTTTCCCCTTTCAGTTTCTTACATCGCTCTGTTATTTCCTCGTTTGTTTTGTCATATTGCGGTCCATTTTCTTAATAAACCCCTCCGTCTCGGAGTCGCAAGTGGATCACGGCATTCTCTTCCTGCCTGCACCATACATCGCCATTGTAACAGTTGCATTTTTCACAAATACGTGACTCACTCTGATTTCTTGTTTAGTCTGTCTTGATTCCACAAACTTTGTTTTTCTGTTGTCAACTTCGCTTTTCAACCAACTGGAGCGACTCAACCACCCGGAGCACCCGCATTAGGAGTCCGTCCAGAATATTTGCTTATGTTTGTGTTTTGTCTGTTCCCAGAACAAAAAACTCCGTTCCACACATATAAATGCAAATAACAATAGTAATACATTTATTTCAGACTCAAGCAGCATATGTATTTAGGTAGGTCATGCTGCGCCCCTGCCCCCTCCCCCAAACCACTCCTGGCCCAAGACAGGAGGGGGGGTCTTGGACAGAAACTCACAGAAATGTGAGCACAGCGACACTAATTCACCTGCCTCTGTGTTTTTTGGTTGGAGATGAAAACCCAGACAAATCCCCCCACATCGACATTCACATGATCAGCATGGGACATCCTACCTCCAGGCCTGGAGGCATGAGCTGGAGCTATCCACTCAGCCGCCTCCACCGCTGAATTTGTCTGAGCAGATTTTTCTTCTGTCAGTGGCTTAAGTTGTACGGTTATTTTTTTTTCATAACAGAATAAACACTGCAGGATATTTTATCTTTTAGATATGTTAGTTTGTACTTGGATAAATGTTTAAAAATTCCCAGGGAGCAATCTGTCAACAACAACAACAAAAAAAGGCAGAGTTTGATTGACGAGGTTGATGTAGCACACGTGGTGCATTTCCGACCAAATCTCGTAGCAGGTTGTTCATAAACAGGGGACGAGTGTAATCCTTTTTTTTTCTCTGCCTGTTTGTGTCTACAGATGCTTAATTTTTTTTCCAACACCAGGGCCAATTGCTGATCAAGCTGAGATGTTTCTGTCAGTTGCAGCGCAACACAATTTATCATCAAAGAGAAATACTGAGAAACCAGTCAATTAAAGATAATCATAGTGCTTCGTTGCGGTTAAACAAACTTCTCCACTCAAGGTCTGAAGTGGTCATACAAGATTTCGTGTAAAAAGGATTTTTAAATTGTTTTAACGCTGTGCTACTAAAAACCATGCAGTTACGTGTATGGACATTACGACCTTCCTGGCTTTTTACTTTTACTAAATGTAAATCGGCGTTATAGAGCAACCCCACGGCTAAATGAAATGTTTTATGGCGTGAAAGAATGTATTGAACACCCCCTTACCTTAAACAATCCACCATAGCTATTCGAGCATTTAAGAAGGGGAGAGGAAGACCTGTGTGGTCCCGAGCTTCCTTCTTCGTGTCGCGACATGGGATCCAGACTTTGGGATGGCGAAAAGATGGCATCTTGCCTAGATTGTTGTGGTTGCGACGGAGTCCCGATTATCCGACAGTTATTAGTTATATTAGTCCGACAGACATGTGCCCGAGGCTCCCGAGGGTTTGCGCTCGTGCCATACGAAACACATGAGAAATTCAGCAAATTGCAACTTTGCATGCAAACTGTAAGCAGATGGGGACGCTAATTATAGGTTTGTACAGTGTAATGAGAGTATACTGCTGTATTCTCATTTGGGTTGTGGTTTTTTTCCCGATACCCAGCGATATGGGTCTGCATTTGATTTGTTTAATTGTCTTAATGGCAACAGGCAGCAAAAAGTAACACGCAGGTGCACGTGAGCGGAGCAGCTTTGCGCATCTCGCCAGCTTTCAGTCTCTCCTCTGAGATTGGAAAGGGCGGCACCACCTCCCTGGCATCGTCTATAGCAGGGGTGCCCAATCTTATCCGCAAAGGGCCGGTGTGTATGCAGGTTTTTGGAATAACCTTTAGGTCAGCTGTTCAAACCCAAGTGTGAGGGCTCTTCAGACAATCAGCCCTCTAATTAGTCACCTAATTAGGGTGTTCCTGCGAAAACCTGCACACAGAGCGGCCCTTTGCGGATAAGACTGCTGACCTCCGATCTACGGTCACCAACGAATGAACCTGCGAGGACCAGTACTACCCCCCCCCCCATATTCTTCCTATTCCCTCCAGGAGGCTGAGACTTTATCTGACATTTTAAAATTAAATAATTAAATAGTTAATAATTATAATGTTACAGAGATCAAAGGCTTACAAATAATCATTAAACTTAAAATGTTTCATTTAGTTTATGTTATCTTATTAGCAAACAATTCAGCTTGTAACACACCCTCAAGCATAAAAAATAACGAACATCAAATATCTGGTTTCATTTATATATCCCTTTCTTTATTGTAAAACAAAGTCAAAAAAAACAATGACTACTTAAAAGTAACATACATTTTCATATCAAATATATTTTGGTGATATATAAGCAGTTGCATCTGCTCATAAACCTATTATGTTGTCATTAGAAATGACTGATTTAATCCTGTTTTAATGAGACATTTGTATAACACAGCGCACAACGGTTGCACATGGGGAAGTTTTGGTGATTGCTAATTATTACTTTGTTGAAATGAACCAGACTTCAGCGTTTCATTTCAGGGCTTGGGTGGTGCAGCACCAAGGGGCATCTTGCCCTCTCTTCACAGGCCTCATATGGTACCTCATTCAGCAGAGATGCCTCACAACCAGCCATCCCGTGTGGGTGACACTGAATGATTTATGCCTGAATTTTGCGCTCCGTAGGTCCGTCTTTCTGAGCGCGGGATACCTATACTTTTCCCTATCGAATGGCCGGGCTCTAAATGACAAATCCTACTGTGCAATAGCTTATATTTTTGCACGTTTCACCAAAACCTTAGAGAACTGGTTTCATATTTTTCAATGTGACATGAACTATTACCAGACTTTGAAAAATAAAAATAAAATGAAAACAAAATGCAAGTTGATTACGCAAAAACTTTGTTGTTATGCAAGTATTTTGTTAGATGCTGAATAATGCAGACACTCATAGCTTTGTAACAGGCAATGCATTGACATATATATTTTTGATGTGTTAAAAAAGAAAGCTTCAAACGGTAGGGCAATATGTCATATGGCCCTATTACGCAAAATACATTTTGTTCCAGGGCTTTCTGAGTCCTTCGTGTTTTTCTTATCACATTGTGCTTGTTAAAATTGCTTTCTTGGAGTCATTCAAAGGTTGTAAATATATAATTACCAACAGAGATAATATTGGGGGGAAAAATATGCTTACATAGTACTGATTCATTTGGGGTTCATAAAAGAGGGTATTTGATGTCAGACATTAAGGTGTTAATAGGCTAACAGGGTGCAGCTGCCCAGCTGTGGATTATATTTATACATATTAAACACGCAAGTTGTGCTTGTTGGTGCCACAGTCTAACAGGGTCCAAGGACTGAAAGCAGGACTGGGTATTTGTGCACCAAATGAAAATGGGGTTTTGGGAAAGGACTACACACATTTCCTCTTTCAAAATCTTAATTGTATATCAGCTATATCAACCTCTGCTCCTAATTCAAAAGCCCCTTGGCATAAATGCCACCTGCACCGACCTTTCATTGAATGGTAAATATTTATATACAGTATGTCTTTAAAGAAATGTATGTATGCTAACTTCAGTATCTGGCCATTCTGTCTGTGTCTATTGTGGATGACCTTTTCTCTCTGAAAGGCTGTATTTTTATTTTTTGATTCAATTTCCGTATCAATGCTAAATCACCCATGATTCACTTATTTTCTAGATGTGAGGGAATCTGCATTTGTATCTTGCAGCTCTCAGGGATACATTATAATTTCTTTGTATTTGGACTGAGCATCACATTCTGCACTTTTACAAGCAGGTGGCACAACAGAGTGTTATTACTGAACCCTTGCACTGTTGCTTATTTATAGGTGACACCTATCTGCGCCATAAACAGATGACTGAGGTATCTTTTGAAGAAAAAGCAAGCATTTTGAACATAAGCGGCACAACATAACTATCATACACTGAGGTACCACAGACATCTCTGTTACACAGGAAAGGTCCAATGTCCTTATTGGATTGTTTCTGCATCAACAGATAAGTTACATGTTCTAACCACAGACTGACTCAGAAATCATGATAGATTCCTTATTTTGAACCAATGAATGACAACTCAGTGTCAGCCACTGGGTGAGATACTTGCCGTTTGTGGAGGGTTATGAACTTCCTGAGGGGGCGCTGTTGTTCATCACCTGCTCAAGAGACGTACATCGTTTGTATGTACCTGGTAGCATAAAAAACTGAAATACCTCTCATCAAGTCATACTTAAAAATATTTCCTATATTCAGTTTAAACTACTTTTTGTGTAGTTCATATAAGAGAGTTTGCATTGAAAAAATTTATTTACACAATTTTACCTAACAGCATAAAACATTTTACATTGTTTTTTATATTAGTTCACTGAGTGCAGTGTATCTCATTAATTCAGGAATGCATTCTCTATATATGGAATGTCTGTTAATGAATGATACATTTCCAGAAATAAAGGATATTTGTTGCATACTGATCAAGAGTATATGTTTGGTTTCAATACTAGTAGGGGGCAAATCGACCCTGAAACTAACAAACACACACAGTTCTCCCTCGGCATTGATGGGGACATGTCCCTACTATCCATACCCAAATCTATAGCCTCAATATTGGCCAATGACAGCCACAACAGAGTAACAACAGAGATTTCTGCATTTGAAGACATCTTCTGGCTGTAGCGTGGTGAGGGCAGCCCAGTCATGCAGGATTCTCAGCTGATTTGGCTAGTAAAGTACAGCCCTACCCAAGGGGTGGTCTCAGAATCAGGCCCAGTCTTGGCAAGACCCAAGCACTGAGATTGAAAACATACGTGTTTGGAGTTTGTTCTATGAGTTACTACTGTGCGACTGTGATTTACAAGAGCATGTGAGATATAGAAATCTCTCACGCAACTCCAGATATGCTATGAGTGAAAGCACATTGTGAAATCCGCCCACTTCATTCTACTCAGGTTGAATATTCTGTTTACACATTTTCCTAAGCTTCCATTTCATTATCTTCCTTCACTACAGAGAAATGCTTCCCTATTTTTCAATATGAAATATGCTCTGCAACAACAGTGACAGATTTTCTGCATTTCTTGCTTTTCATTTTGCGGAGTGAAAGCTGCACCTATCTTGTGCCTTCCGCTTCATGGGAGAGACCCCAGGCTCAGCAGCCAGCAGCACCTTGTAGAGAGTAAACAGTTATGGAAGACTGATGAGTAGATGGTAGATAGGTTTCTGTTAAAAGGATGTTATCAGCTTAAAATTATTTGGAAAAGGTGGAAAAGTTTAGGCATAATTAGTGTTTTGTAATGCTTGTTTTTTTTCTTAAGTACATTTTGATAGCCATTTTTATTCTCCAGTTATAAACTGGAAATACTTGCAACGTAACCGATTACAACAACAGTTTCAGTTGCACAGGGCCCTGCTCCTCCCTTGCATATA
The DNA here is from genome assembly GCA_015164015.2 of Brevimyrus niger. Classification (NCBI taxonomy): domain Eukaryota; kingdom Metazoa; phylum Chordata; class Actinopteri; order Osteoglossiformes; family Mormyridae; genus Brevimyrus; species Brevimyrus niger. The sequence continues at coordinate 7,447,598 of JAABNY020000008.1, read as the reverse complement.
TATTAGCAACCCCCCCTCCACCCCTAGACTGTCCCTTCAATGCAGCAGCCTGCCACCTGCTCTGCACATTATTAATTTTTGCTACAAAGTTTATACTCACTCCGGTAATCTTGTTCAGGCCGGCAACATGTAAATGAATCAACTGGTTAAAACTCTGCATTGGACTGCTGCTGAGTACCTCCCTCCCTCCCCTCTAACAGTCCAAACATCCTCTCATATATAGCATTTCATCTTGACTCTAGCAGTATATAAATTTTCTGTTACGGATATTTGCTGGTTAGGTGTGCTTTGGGGTCTCTGCAGCCAGACACACGTCACCAGACACTATAAAGAAGCCCACATCACAGGACCTGCCAGTCACTGCTGGGATTCGGTTAAACATCCTGAACGTTGAGAGGCCGCACATCATAACCATATCATTAAAATCCACCGCATAAAATGCTTGTCATCTCAAGGGAAGCCTCAAAATTCTGCATCTTCATGGCAGTTTCACAAGGAACAGGAAAAAGTAAATCCTTCCTTTCCTTTTGAGACCCCTCACATAGGTAGTTCACGGATACATTAAATTATTGGATTAAAACTTCATGCAATTCAAAACCTGGAAGTAGCCACTCACCAGAGGAAAGTCACTAAGCTCCTCTGCTTATTACCTGTCATAGGGTTGCCACTCAACCAGGATTTCCCAGGATCACGTCGCATCCTGGTCATCTATCATGGAAGGAAGGATTTCATTCTGACAGGGAATACCCCTATCAATTCTGCTATCAAGCAGACCTAAACAACCTTTGGAATGGTTTCTCTATGTGCAAAATTTTTGGTCAATGACTGAGCATCCAGAATTTTTTCCGAACTGAGGTGACAATCCCAGTGTGTCACTTGCCAGTCTTGTTTCCCATCTGTCCCAGTCTGCACTGGCAGCCCTTTACAAACCTCATACCAAAGGGGTACCTGTCTGGGCTAAGACATGAGACCTGATGGACACCCACCCAGTCTATTCCCAAAACAGCTCCTGCTGGCCTCTTCCCTATGACTACCAAACATCAACGACTGTGACTGCTGGACTGGGTAAGAGCAGGCCTTCAGAGGATACACAGGTCCATATATTAATTCATCCTGACAGCCTCGTCCACTGAGTGGGAATGATCCATCATGCCAAACACTTTTAAAGAAATTCCATAAAAAACAGAGAAATAGTGAAAGCAATTACATTATATGAGTCATACTTATATTTGTAAACAAAAAGAACAAAACAGATGATGAGACTATGAAATCACGCAAACATTTAGATACCATAATGATTTGGTTTTCAAACTATCCCAAAAAGGTTATGTAAAAGCTTGTCTCCTGCTCTGATAAATTGTCCTCCTATTTCCATGGAGGCTGTGGACCATAATCTTCATTTTATTTCTTTTGACAAATTATCTATTGAATCAGTTATTTAGACAAAACGAAATGCTTTGATCTTCGTGGCAATTAGACTCAACTGTGTTTTATTATATATATATATAAAAAACTTAGTTATGTTTTCAAATATTATGTCCGCGACAAAAACAACTAATTCCGTCGGTTACATGTTGCCACGGTGTTGACGCCGATACTTATTTAATTTTCTGGCTTTCGGTAAGAACGTCTCTAACAAATATTTTATCAGGTGGTTTGGACTGACTTTACAAACTTGACACGT
>JAABNY020000008.1:7422123-7445814 GCA_015164015.2 Brevimyrus niger | reverse complement strand
TTTCTGGCTTTCGGTAAGAACGTCTCTAACAAATATTTTATCAGGTGGTTTGGACTGACTTTACAAACTTGACACGTCTCGCCAAAGGTGCGTAAAGCATGTTGTGTCACTCCGGCGAAACGAGCATCTGACTTTGGGTCGGGCACTTGAGAAGGGACGTCTTTTTACAACCGTCAATCCATCGTTTCCTGTGAAGTAGGGAGTCATAAAAAGCGGAGGCGGGGGTGTCACACCGTTCCCCACTTTACCCTTTATTAGAGGTTAAAGCGGAGCAGCTCGCTTTAAAGTCTCTGGCCAGCGGGGAGCTGCAGCATCCCTTCCTACTGGAGTCGGGCCGACACGCGGACTGCACTTCGTCACAAGTAATTACCAAAAAGCTGGGATTTCCTTTTTTGCACTTGTACCACCGTACAGCTTTAAGTAACAAAAAAATTTGCTCATTGGAGAGACCGAGAGTTTTTATTTGAGGCTTATAAATTTGCATATTTGTGTGACGCTGAGGCATTACTTCAGGATTTACAGACGCATAATCGTGTATACAAAAGACGCTGTTGTTTACTTGAGTCCGGACAATCCTTTTCATCGTATGATATTTGCTGTCCGCCAGTAGAATGGCTGTAGTGAGGCGTTTGAATTATGCGCCCTGTTAGAAAGCAAGAGCAGTCCTCAACATCCCCACGGCACCTCTCGGAGAGATTCACAGCCACGGGGTGTGTTTTGTCCCCTCTAATGGTGAAATCACTGCGCATCGTTTTTCCCAAGCTGACGCTTGGATGAAGTTGCACGGGTCGATCTGAAACAGAAACCATATGTATCACTGGGCAGGAAATGTTATGGATGGATTTTCGGGGCAAATTGCAGTGCGATGACAAATTCTACTTTGAAAACTTCCCAGTCCCACATATTACTGTAAAAAAGTGTGTATTATTTATATTACATGTGTTTGTAATATTCTAACACATTATATAATTAGTTAATATCAAACCAGACATCAAATGGATGATCTAGTTAATGAATGATGCTCTAGTGAGTGCACAGTTTAAATGTACTTATTTAAAAGCAGTTTTTGAGAACACTGTTAGAAAGCTAAGGTTGAATACAATGATATTCAGAGCTATGAATATTTGTTGGTACAGAGTAAGCATTGTGATGCAATAACATTTGACAAATTTCTGATACATTAAGTTTGGGTAAAGACAGCTTTGATCCTACAGTTCTTCGTGACCATGGTGTTCAACTATGGAAAAGCATTTCGTAAATTCTCCAGATTCATGTTAGCAAGCTGGATATGGACCAGTGTTGAAAGATGGATAGGACAATCAACACAGCACGCTTGTAACAATGACCAATTTAAAGATTAATTTACTTCACAATTAAAATGCCTTGGTCTGTTTCACTTTAATGTTTAACGGGAAGAGTCTTATTTCTCCAATGCACATGAATGCGTGCCTTGGAATCAAGGCACTGTGGTAGTAATGTGTGATTATGTTTTTTCCAGGGTCTGCTGAGCCCGCAGTCCTCAGGATGTTTTGTGGCAAAACCAGTTCAGTGGAGCTTGTGATGTGTGACCTGATAGAAAAATGCAATAAAATGTTACAGAAAACAGCATTTTCTCCACTCTACAGCTACTGCACTAGTGGCCATTGATGGTAGTCAAATGGTTTGCCAGGTCAATAAAGACAGATATACAGTATACCACAGCATAATTTTTTTGTTTCACTCAGTTCTCAATTTTTGGGTGTGTCTGGGAAAATAAATAAATAAAATATATTATAATTTTTTCTATTTTCTTTTTTGCAAACTGCAGCCTGGTTATTCTCTGTTTCTCATTAATGACGGGTTTCTTTCATGCTTTATGGGACCTCAGTCCTGCTTCTAGAAGCCTGATACACTGTCCTAGCAGTGCACTTCACACCTTCCCATATGTTTCCTATTCCATTTGAAGGTCACTTGATGTCATCTGACGATTCATGAGAAACTTTCAGATAAGTTAAATGTAAAATATATACAGCCGTGGGGAAAAAAAAGAAGTCACTCTATATTTTTAAACAAATCTGCATTTTTAAATCCTGGTTTAATCGTGGTTTTGCTGGCAGAAGGTTACGATGAGCAGCTGATTGCTACCAGGTTCAAAGTTTCTAAGACAAAAGTACACAAAAATAAGGTGAAGCAGGAGATACTGGAACGACCAGAAACCAGCCAGGTAAATGGAGAAAGTAACTAATACCAGAGATGATTAGTAACCTATCCGACAGTTTCTCATGAATCATAGAATAACATCAAGAGACCTTCGAAAGGAATGGGATACAATCAGTGCAGCTTTGAAGTGCACTGCTAGGACAGTTCATATCGGGCTCCTAGAAGCAGGACTGAAGTCCCATAAACCAAGGAAGAGGCCCTTCATTAATGAGAAACAGGGAAGAACTAGGCTGCAGTCTGCAGAAAAATATATATTGTTCACAGACGTACACCCATAAATTGAGAAATGAGTGAAACAAAAAAATTGTGCTGTGGTCTCTTAATTTTTTCCGTGGCTATATATGACTGCTAGGGTCTGCATAGACCCTATACTGGAAAATGACCTTGGAGCAGGGTAGTCTGTGAGATTTTGGGGCACCCAGCTCTGCTCTCTAACACCATTCCTATGAGTTTATGAAGTTAAAATTTGTACCAAAAAGCATTTTAGATTCAAGCTTCAGCTGTGACTGGGATTTATGTTCAGCAGAACGGTGTGGAAGTAAAATTGGATATTGGTAGGCCCAGGAGGGGAGGCATATTGGGTCTGTTATGTCTTTGGCCTTAGGCAAGAAGAGATTAGAAGTCCTTATTGGGAATTATGGTTTATCAACTGCTTGCTCTGTACGCTGGGGTGATTTTGGTACCGGGTGCCAGAGTGCGATGGGAGTACTTTGCTGGAATTAATGGAATAAGAGATTTTCTTCACTCACCAAACTGAAAGTTCCAGACTTTTATTCTAAGTGACTCACTCTGTTCTCAGAGAGGTCGATTTATAATTTTTCTACCACAACGGTAAGCAGCATGTGGCTGATATGAAACATACTCAGATATGAGCCCGAGAAGGAGAAGAGAAACTCAGCCAACTTTAAGTGCAGAAGGGGGATCTTCTGTGTTACCTCTGAGCAATACACTTAAACATCTGAAGTAGGATGTTTTTGATAAAACTGACTAAGTAATTATGAAGCAACAAGTAATGTAACAGGAAAATTGACGGATGATTTAAACATCTTATACTGTATGCATTACTAGAAGTTTATGTAAGAAAACATACAATATATATTGTTAAAGATCCATCTCAGGGGCATCACTGGTTTGACCTGGTTATTAAATTATCCCAACATTTACTGACCATGACAGCATCCCCATTTGGCAAGTCTGTATTATTTCACAGTGTAGCCCGTCAGTAATAACATCTTGATATGTTGATTTAGAGGATGTGCATAAAATAGTATTATGGCGTACACCTATCTCATCTGGATCATCACATGCTGTACCTAAAGAGAAACTGAGGAGTAATTCTTTCCATTTCCACCAAACCCAGATTTGCTCATCTGTCTTTTCAAAGTTACATGAAAAACTGGTTATTTTCACTCTTTGAAATTATTTGGGTGTAAATGGGATATACTCATGTCAAGGAAATGCCTTTTCATTGTTTATTCACTGAGCAGATGAAAATTAATTCACAAGAAACTCACCTAAGAGCCCCGTGTACATGGAATAAATTAATCCTGCAGAGAGACTTGAGATAGCCTAAACAACTGGGGATACATTTTACATCTCTTTCAAATTCTGCTCAAATAAATCCTCTTAAGCGGATGCAGTCTAATGTTCCCACCATTTGGGACGTGACGTAACGTGGCAGACAGACAGTTCAGTGTCAGATGAGGTGCACCCCATGTCTTTTAAGCTAAATAAATCACCATATAAAACTGCTGCTACAAAAAGTTATAAACACACTGACAGAGGACTACCAGAAAGAGATATGGCAGGTTTCGGTACCGTAGTAAGAAAAATCTGATCATTCTCTGCAGATTTTCAAAGCAGACATGCCTGCTTTGCTGAGGGGTCACATTCAATCCATTCAACCAATCTTTTCAAGATAAACTGTGCTCCATTTTAAACCTTGAATAAGGGGGCGCTTTAAACAAAACATTACAGTCTAGATATTAATTTATACGATACTCCTTGCACATACAAATATAAATATGGGAGGAAAAAATCTATACAAAATACCAGTCCACATGCCATTATAGAAATCCCCAACAGGTAGAAATGATATTGATGTGGTGTAAGTAGACCTCAATGGGATACCAGAGTGGTGTGGAGTCTAGTGGTGCTAGTTCATGCCAATTAGGGTCTTTCTATGCCAGCTTCATATTCATGTAGTCGAATGTACATCTTCCTTTTTGTTCTGCATTCAACCTGATCTGCATGCAAGTTCAAGCCCTGCCATCCGGAGGCTACCTTGATTTCAAAGCAGCACTGTGCTGTGGAAAAGTACAGTGTTCCTTTAAATTGTTTTCATAGCGTGTTAGTCAAATACTCTACAGGCTAGCAAAATAACAAGCTCTAAAACAGTCGCAGTGCCGGCCTCCCTTAAGCCTTCATCTGGAAGCATTTTGGCCTGCGGAGGAAGATGACGGTCACATTAACGATAATAGTTACGAGGAAGACACAAAAACAATGAGTTTGTTCTGAGTGATTCACTATCAGGTCATTTTAAGTCTCTAGGAAGTATTTAAGCATTAAAAGAAGACAAATGTGGAATGAAAAACTCAATTCTACAAGTTATTGCCTAATTTAGTTAATTATCATTTATCCCTTTGGTAGTATATCCCCTGGTAATTGGTGATATTTTATCCCCATATTCTCCTCATTTATGGAGGAGGTGGCCAGCTGGTGGTCAAAAACTACGGCCCCTTACTGGCATCATTAAGAATCTGAGCACGCAAATACAGTACTTGATGTCTGCTTCTATTCTACACATTGATAACAGCTTTTAAACGGACAGAGAAACATTCCTATGTACCAGACACTGTGCTGAGAAGTATTTGTTGGATCTGCAGTTATACAGCCCTAAATAGCATCTGGCACCAACTCTTATACGAAACAGTCTGAAATCCTTGATCTGGGTGAATGTGTTGAAAATACTATAACTCAGAGACAAACCAAAGAAAAGAAAATGTGTTTAATCAATGCTTTTGGATCTATTAATTATGGGGGGAAAGAGATTTTTTAAAAAAAACAAAAGAATGTTTTAAATGAAATTAAAAGTTGCATAACACAATAAAACTTTTAAAAAGCCTTGTAGCATATTCATTTGTGGAAACATCAAAGACCCTGAATGATAAATGAACAAGTTACTAAGACAAGCAAACATCTACAGATGTGACGTCAGGGTAATAAAAGAACAGAATGCTGTTTATTTTCTACTCCATAGTAATTGTCATATTCTTGTATTAAAAAACAAAACACCTGACACAGGACCTTTAGCCCGCTTTCCTTGTTCGTTTACTTGCATTTGAGCTCTTCATTTCTAAAATTTGAACTTGACCTTTTATTGCTTTTACTGGAAAAACTCATAAAACCTGATTGGTTGCAATCTGTAAAAATGTAACCCAAAATGTCCGTAGAGGATGTGCAGTTACCACACTGTTTCTTTGTTGGGTTCCAGCACTTGTGAGATAAGAGTCATCCAAAATTCCAGTATGCTGAGCAGCTGACAAACCAGCTTCACATTGATAATGACATTAAAACGCCTTTGTGTAGTAACAGAAAGCGTCTACTCTGTGCGGTTTTCAAATGACATGAAACAGCCAACAATAAAAGCACTGCACATCAGACTGTGAACCTACTTGGCACCCTTTACTGTTAAAATTAATGAATGAATGCAGCAAAAGTCACCGGCAAATAACCTAACAGCCGAGTAACATCTGAGGACTGTAAAGACCTTAACAAAGAGACTTGCTGGATCACCCCTGAAAACGAGACGGAGCATCTCCCCAGCGCATCATTGTATCTTCTGCTGCAGATTTGCTATGTGTACAACTTGCATTACTGCAAAGAATCCCACACTATGGGCCATACAGGGAGCAGCCCAGTCACTCAGGCCTGTAATCACTGATTCTGATGGGAATGTAGGTGGACTTTTAGAAAGCTTATGCTTGCACACATGACACTGCTCTGCACATGAATTATTAAACCCATTCATTCATCTTCCAACCAGTTATCCAGGATGGGTTAGCTGGAAGGGGGGGCTAGTATAGGGCATAAGGCAGGGCATACATGTTATAGCATATGTAATTTAGAGACTATTTAGATTCATCTAATTGCCCATCTTTGGAATGGGAATGGGAATAGAATGCATTCACTGTCATTTTTCGATAGCAAGTACGGAATTCAATCACCGCATATCCCATCTTATTCTCCTATGAGGATCATAGGCAAATACACGTAAGAGCAAAACCTGAGGTCCATTTCTCTGGGGCTCCAGGAGCAGTTTTTAGGGCTAAGGAGCCCAACAGTGACATACAGTGCTAAGAAGATTCAGGGGCATTCAGAACAGCAGTTTTCCTGACACAGGCAGAGATACAAGTCACCCCATAACAGGCAGAATGAATCAGCCAATCAGAACCCAGAACATGAGAACTCCACACTCACAGAGTATGGGTGAGATTTAAACCCCAATAGTGCTGGTATGGGGCAACAGCACTATCTTCTGAGCCACCCTGCTGCATGGATTATTACCACTTGAAATCTAATATTTCATCTTGGAGATAATAGAATCCTTTGTTCCACCACCCCATGTGGGATATAGTGATATTTATTGCAATCATGATTGGTTATTTTGGTGATTTTATTTAAGGAACTTCAATGTAATTTCACATATTTAGCCACTCACATCTGACATGGCCCTCATTCAATCACACATGCACACAAGACTCTCCAGTCCACTAGCTCCACATAATATATAAACGCTAAAGGAAAAGACTACGACCACACACTCTACAGCAGAAGATGATTCCAGAGGTGCTGTTTCGGTGTTAGCAAGACCAAAGCAACCAAACCATTTGAAGGGAATGTTTTATACATAACAGAGCTCTCCTGGATTACCATTTTACCAGTTATTTTAGGATCAGACTATTTTTAAAGCCCTAAGGCCCAGTAATGTGTATTTAACAACTGCTCTTTGTTTTTTTGTTTTATACATCGATGTATATTTGATTTAGTTACAGCAACCAAAACAGTGATCCTCAACAGCTGCACAAGTATTATCTGGGATCTATGAATTCTCAGGTGGCTTGAGGACTGAATGCATGTTCATATTTTTAACTAAGCCCTATTGCATTCACCTCAGTTTAAATCTGTGCGTAATGCAGTCCTCCTCATATGACTCCATTAACAAAAGCACAGAAAGTGCAATCTGCAATCCCAGTTAGAACAACAAATTGAATTTCAATTTCTAATCACTTATCAAAATGTTCTCATATGCAGAAGCTATTCATATCTCTCGCTTCAAAGATGTTATTAAAAATGATTATCTTAAGCTTGTACAGCTTACCATGACTTTGCATCATCAACTGTGTTGTTCAGTCTCCACAGACCAAAATGTAAGGAAAAGAAAAAAAGCCTCAATGTATTATTAAACTCAAAGACAAGTACAGAATGCACCCAGACTCAATAACAAATCTGTTATCTGTCGAGTCATTTTTCTTTACTCAGGCAGCTCTAAATTCATACTTCCTGCTCGGTTCAACAACTGTACAACCTAAATTAATGCTCTGTTGGTATATCCGGGGGGGGGGGTATGAAATGCTGGGTCCCCTGAATCTGCCAGGGTACCCATGCCCCACCAGTGCCCTTGGGCATAGGGTATCAGGAATACGGAACTATGTAGGCAATATCTTAAATGTACTACATTAAAGATGCTATCAGGTTATAAGCACCAAATACAGAGGTAACCTGCAGGACAAATATACGAGGTTACCATCCATATACCCACGGTAATCACTCACTGGAATATTTAATTTTCATCTTGCAAAGGGAGCCTGGATCTGGAAATAAGCAAATATGTATCTGTGAGAAGCTCAGCACCAACAATAAAAACATACTGTAGCCATGAATTTATTCAGGAACAGCGTACCCAAGTACCCAAGACAGAGATGGTAGCAAGAATGATATGTATGAATTTGTGAAGTTTATAAGGAAAGTCAAAGCGCTGAGCATTTCAGAATGGGCATTGTATGTGAAATGTATTAGTATTTATGAACTACTGCATTGCACAAAAAATCCAAAAGAAATATTTGTTCTAATTCCACGTTTTCCCATAACAACGTGTGTTACAATATCGATCTCAAAAAACAAGTGATGCTTCCTGACATTCTGTCAAATCAAGGCCTATTTTCTTCACCAGGATAACTTGTCCTGAGATGCAGCTGAAATTACCCAAATAAAAATCTATTAAAAACAGGTATGGAAATGGAGTGTTCCTCTGAGGGTAACGATGCAGAGACAGGAGAAAGGAGTTGTTTCCAGTTTGGAGCTGTCACACTGAATGGGCCCTCACACCTCACTCTCGTTGGTGAGCTATTACAATCTGTCACCTTTTGTTGCCTTCACACATACTTCTCTTTGCGATTCGGGAAAGAGAGCTTCAAAGCAGCGGCCTCATTAGTCTGAAAGACAACCAACCAGAAGAGGCCTGGTCATTGGGGGAGACACCATCAGCGTCACCCCCGATCCAGCACATCAGCTCCTTAAAAGTTACTCTTAAGGCTGATCTCATCGCAGAGCCTTTCTCCTGCACGGTAAGCCTGTCTTTAATTTCCCTCCACAAAGCTGTCACCAGGAAACAAAGACCTTCAACGGAGGACATTAAAAGCGTGTTCAGGGAAAAGGAGAGTGCAGGTGGTTGTAACTTTTATTAAGACATTTCAATGCTGGTGACTCAGGCTGAGATCAGTTTTACACTGGACATTCTGATAACAAGTACGCAAGTAAAACGTAGTGCGGGTAATGCAGGCCTGTGTATTAAAACAGATTAACCATGTCAGGGTAATCGAGAGCACAATGTAACTGCCTTTTATCAGGTGGAATACCATGCTGTTTCCTCTAGCTTAAGTGGCATAATGATCTGGGACAGATGAAGCAAACTGGAAAAGCTATCCAGGTATCTCGTATTCATGCTTTTAAAAACCTGAGGGCTGTATCACAAAGCAAGATTTCTTGGTTAACTTCACAAATTATCGAATTTAAGGTATCCTACACTCATAGACAAAAGGATAATAATGTGTACTTTTGCTTGTCACTGGGGCTGTACCCTCAGGGGTCTGCTAATTGTACCCTTAGCTGTATGGAATTGTACCTTTTATGGACTATGAGGAACATTTCTGTACTATCGATGGCACATTAATGCTGTTTGTATCTTTTGGATTTTCCTCTTAGTCCATTTCTGTACCTTAAAAGGTACAATTACAAGGGTGCAGCCCCAGTAACAAGCAAAATGCATTTTTTTACCCTTTTTTCTGAGAGTGTAGTATCGACTTTACCTTTATTCACTTACATTTAGCCTGGACTACCTTAAATGCGACAAAGTTTCCTCACTAGCCCAAAAACACAGCTTCCTGATTCAGGGCCCTGCTTTCCTTAGTAGGTATTGGTTTGTGTTTGCTCATTAATTATAGCACAATTACAAGTAATTACCTATCGCTAAAATGAGGTGAAATATAAACCAGCACACACCAATTAGTCTGGCATTTGGAAAACATCAATTTAAAACTGAGGTCTAAGAATAGGTTGACCTTAAACACGATTCGGTTTTGCATCAATATATGTACGCATAACAGAGAGGATATTATACCGGAAAACAAACATACCTTTCAGAAAAATATCCTAAAAAGTTGGTCTTGTGCTTAAGTTAAGTTCTGTTTAATAAATTAATGTTTAGGTCTATTTACTTATTTTCTGAAAGAGCATTTTGCTTGAAACATTAACATACGCGTGGAAACAAAATAGAGAACATGTATGAAAAAAATAGAAGCGATACCTACAGTTAAAGCATGACAGTCTAACCGAAAACCTGCGCAAGTTTACTTAAACAGCGGCAGATGTAAACAGCTACTGAAGTCCTTCAACACCATCTCCAAGATACAGGCCACCATAGATAACAGTGGCCATACCTGCAATAATATCACGGTACACAAAATGTGCAGTTCTGTATTTATATTTCAAAGCACATGCAATAGCATGGAATAGACTGATACGACCGGGAATCTCTAGAAACCTCCGAAACATTTAGCCGGCTCAGTATAACAGCATGGCTCTGCTGTGTTAGAGTGGAAGGAGAAGCGCTGCACTACGGCTGAGACTCCAGGGAAATCCCGGGACAGTCACTAAATACTGCGCTCGGTATTTAATCTTGTGGGCCGGTTCAACAACGGCAGTCAGTTAAAAAAAAAAGTTTTAAAATTTCAGTGTCTATCAACAATGAATGCAAGAACTATGGGATGATGCCCAAGGCGTGACAGAAGAAGCGATCCTGCCGTTTATTAAAAATGTATGAGAATATGATACTGGAGTGATAAACGATCAGAATTCAATGCATGCCACCCCACACTTTTAAATATATCGCCTACATTGTTTTGCTTTTGTGGGCAACTTATCATCTAGTCCTGGTAGACATACTCAGAATTCTTGTATTAAGTTACTGTTTTGACATCAGAGTTTTGCAAGTTAATTAAGACATATTCTGGCAAAAAGGGTGTCAATATTTGACATTAAAACAGATTATTCAGGCTATGTTTGCGTTATATTATTGTGCATAAATATATGCAACCAATTTTATCATTTTAAAAAGGAGTAAATATGTGCTTCTCTAATATATGTCTGGGTTCCAGTTCAAAACTGTTTATTCAAAGTAGGCCTATCTTAAATTAACTTTGCAGATCAGATAAATATTTCAGTTGTTAAAATTGGATTTTACATTTCTCTCTAGCAATTCAAAAAAATAAGTATATTTGAAACATTTGATTTAAAAAGAGCCTACATTCCTCATCCCAGATTGATTCACATGTTAGAAATCTTATTAGGGAAATATTACAGTGATGTAGCGGAAGAGTGAAGAAAAAAAACCTTTAGGACTTTTGAAACAGAGAGAGAGTCTGTTTGACAGACAGTTTGTTAGAACTCTCAATCACCTATTTGTCATCAGCAATTAGTAGTACACTGCTTTCTACTTTCATCATTCAAACAAGAGACAAACATACTGTATATTTGTTGGTTGTCATTTAAATACTCTTTCATGTATACTGTACTTTCACAAGTATCGTCTTTATTCATACTGTCCTGGCAATGAGGTGATACATCATAATCCCTGTGACTACTCTCATTTCCTCAGCACTGCAAAAGTTTTGATTTCCGAGAAATATACTCTACATCATATCTGTCTTTCGCTAATAGTTTAAACATTCTCCTTCCTGTACCAAGTGCATCATTCTTCCAACTAAATCTATTAGAGAAAAATTACAAAATGAATGACCTAACTGACATTATTGTAAAGCCCTGTGCAAATATTTACTTAATAGAAAATATCACAAAATAAGTTATGGTTTTGGATGGGAACTCAGACAAGCTTTTATATACAAGTGCAATTGAAATGTATGACTTACTTTGGCTTTGGTCATATAAAGCAGCGTTTCTCAAACCAGTCCTCAGAGACTCGCAGACAGTCCATGTTTTTGTCTTTTCCCAACTCCCAGTAGGGAGTAAAAATGTGGACTGTCTGGCAGGGAGCTCAGAGGGAGCAAAAATGTGAACTGGCTGTGGGTCCCTGTGGACCGGATTGGGAAACACTGATAAAAAGTAGAAGATATCAGGCATTGAGCCTATGCACTATATATTTCCTCTATGAATAATACTATATTTACCTCCAATATATTTACCTCTTTGTGAATAATATGACCTTTCCTCTGAACACTTCCCCTAGATTTTACTGTAGGCATAGCAAGGTGAGTTTCATACTTGTGAGGTAACAGGGAACTTTACATTAAAAAAAAAAAATATAAACTCATTCATGAAAACAATATTGTTCTTCATCGGTTTCAGTCTCCTTTGTCATTAATACAAATGGGTTGAACACATCTGCAGGATTCTTTAAACATTAGTATCAATTCAATAGGTAAAGGATTTACCACCACTCATTTTATTTCATGTCATTAGAGAAATTGTGTCACTCCAGGGTAATATCTGCACATCTCTGTGGGAATTAATTTTTGACTTGTTGATTGTATTGGAGAGTCAGGTTTTCTGATCACCAAATGACAAGTTTAAAAGCAAAACTATATGCAAGAATGGTTCTCTCACGATTCTTATCTGGCAGTGTTAAAGACCTTGTTTCTAGTGATTTCTGATAAATCTTTAGCATTTTCTTTTATCTTAATAGTTCTGTGTTGTCATTCCTGTTGAATATTGTGATGTGACCAAGCAATGATCCCAGTAAAACAGAAAGGAGACTATATTTGACAGCTGTGGCACATGACCGATTTATAAAACACAACACAGATTTTAGGCATGATGAAATTGTTTTCCCAGCTAGTTTTCTTTTTTATTTCATACAGATGAATATCTTTACCTCATACTACAAAGGAGACACAATACATAATTGCTATGAGTCAACTGTGACTGATTTTTAGTGCCTGGAAGTGTATTTATGCAATTGAATGACAGACTTAATACATATCATAACACTAACAGATATTTCACAAGTTTGTTGCTCCCTCTGATGACTGTTGGCAGGCTTACAAATAATTTTTTTCCTCCATACTCGATCCAAGTGACAGCTGAGTGGCTAAGAAGTAATTGGTCTGAAGTGAGGTCATCACAATGCATTTATCTACTCACAGGGTGAGGACATACAGAGCAATGCTTCCCAAGTTAGCGATTCAACTGTGAGAGTAATTACAGCCCTGCTTGTGTAGTTCCTCAGCTCACAGGAAGCTTTATATACTCATTGCTTTTGTGAAGTGCACCTTTTTTTTTTGGGAGGGGGAAACGGATATCAATAAGCCTTTACTGCATGTAAGTCACTCAAAAACTCCTGAAAGGCTGTTCCCAAGCCGGGAACACATTCCAAGGCTTATTTAAAAACGCTCTACCAGGGTGGTTCACGAGCGAAGAGAATCGCTAGCGAGACGCAGCGAGGTCTGCATGCACGCAGGCAAAAGAGGGAGGTGCTGGCAGCCTAGAGTCAGTCCAGACCGCTAAACAGGACAAATGTGGGCAGTTCTAAGAAGAGTGTTTAGTTCACCGCAAAAGTGTCCATGTTTATAAAGGCTAGACTACAAGTATGAGGTGAGCAAACCAGGACAGAAGAGATTTAAATCCAATGTTTCCCTGTTCATATCTATCTGATATTTTAGTAAGTCACAGAGGTTTTAATTCATTACAATCAGTCGGGCTTTTGTACCTGTTAAACTTGTAGCACCTGCAGGGGAGATTTCTTGGGTCTGAACAAGTCATCCAAACCTGCTCTTCTGTTTTTTTTTCTAAATCTTGCAGATCTTCCGTTCCTGAGACTGCCAACCCAAAAGGCGCATCCTTCAGCCTGCAGTGGAACCGGCTGCAATGTCCTAGGACTCTGGACAGAAGAGAATTACATACGAGGGACTCCTCCAAACCCCATGTACGAAAAAACACACCAAGGGAGCAAGAGCGGCATTCGCAGTTTCACTCGTGAGGAGATTGTAAATCGAGGAAGCTGGGTCGAGGACCCTTTGGCCTGAGATTCTCCTACGTTTCAGCATGTTGTTCGTAAATACCCGTCGCATTGCATTATAATGCACAAATGGATGCTGAAATGGAAGCTGCCAACTTTGCTCTCCAAACTGTACTTGCACATCATGTTTCTACTGAGCGGTATGTGTCTAGCTTGCAGTGATCGGACTCCGGAGCAACTGGCTGCAATTATGAACTGTTCCAAACATGAGAGGCACACGAGAAATTACGATTATATGGAGGGAGGGGATGTAAGAGTCAGGCAACTTTTCAGTGGAACACAATGGTTTCTCACAATCGATGACTATGGCAATATTAACGGAACTCAAGATCCAACCAACTGCTACAGTGAGTACCTAACCAATGCCTTCTCATTATGCGATCCTGTAAGAAAAATGTCATCGTAGTTACAGACTGGTAGCCTTTGTCAGTTATGGTTTCTTATATATGTTACTTGCAAAACCACATAAAGAACAACAGAAATCCATCAATAACATAACATTGTTTTTATTCATATTTGATTATTAATATTTTTGCCAACTGCTTAATTTGTCAACTTGTGTTATGTTTGGTTGTGTTATGTGTTAATTTCACTGAATGGGTAAATACCTTTAGTTCAGTTTGAATGTATTCTTCGACTTGCCTTGCTTACAGACATTTTTATACTGAGTTCTATATATAAGTGACAAAGTTATGGTACAATATTCTTAATAACTTAATCACAGGCAAGAAAAATGACAGTGGTAAAAGAAAACAGGTGTCTCCCTTGGCAAAGTATTATTTTTACAGTCTAAACAAAGGTCCCAATAAATTAAACAAGTCTGTAAAGCCGCAAGTCCGAACTCTAACAGATTGTGTCATATTTGCAAGTGTCAGGGAAGATCGAGTTAAACCGCTGAGTCACGTGTCCAGACCATGACACAATATTAGCCTTAGGGTTGATTTTGAGGATTTTGGTTTTGATAAAAACCATACGAAGGTCGTAACTGCTGCCTGAGTATGCAAGAGAATGTGTAGCATCTGCAGTTTCCAACTGACACATTCATCTTCGTTGTCTCTTCATGATAAATTTCGTAATCGTATCAAGTTACTTAGGCTGCTAGGAGTAGCTAGGTTGCATGTAGATTACAAGGAGATCTATGAAGTTCAGAATAAATTTTAAATACAAGTCCAATATATGCATTTCTGTAAAAATCATTTGTGAATTCACCATAGTAAAAAACACATACAATTGGAGTTCTTGTAACTTTTAAATGTTGCAGAAAATGGAGAGGGGGGGGGGGGTTAAGAGCATATATGGTTTTTCTACAGATTACTACAGACCACGGGGCATTATAACTCAAGTACAAATAAAAAAAAGCTAACACAGCAAGCCAAACACACTAACCCATGGACAGCCCACAAACATCACCTACTCTTGTCTTGCCATTCTAAGCCTCCGAATATATTACGATTACACAGTGCAGAGGGACAAAATTGGAAATTACTGTTGAAAAGCTGTAAAAAGCGTAGATGGGGCGGGTCTTACAATGGGAGCACGTGCAGGTATCAAAAACACAGAAAAAGTCTATGAGATCAGCTAACTGTGTGCAGGATTATAGTGTTAAGCTAAAATACCAGGCAAAGGCAAATGGGATTAAGTATTACATTTACATCTACTACTACTTGTATTTAATCATTAAAAATCATCAAAGTGAATTTCTGTTCCTTTATTAAGCATATTTTAGTAAGTAATGAGCCAATAAGTGTCGCATAACTTCAAAATTGGCAGTGATACATAAGGCTATTTGTAAAAAAAAAAAAAAAGTGTCATAATTCAGTGATTGCTTCAATTTAAATAGAATAAATACATTGTCCAGTGAAAATGAGTAAAATGAGAAATAATGAAATAGAATTAGTAGTCGACGTGTAAATTTAGGGCCAAGTTTATTTTATACACTGACAAATGAAGAATAGGCTGGTATTAAATCGATGCACACATAAAAAGTGCCGAAGTTCAACTAGCAGAAGCTTTCAACGTTTCCTGGTTAAACTGCTGAAGGAATAGTGGGTTTATTAATGTTTGATCTGGCTGTCCTGATTGTCTGGGAAAGTTCATTTCTAAATGAAAAACATAGGGAAAAAGATTGAGTCATTGCAGCCTTCCAGAGAATTGGGGATTGCAGAAACATTTCTTGTCATCAATAAACTGAAAAGAGGGGTTTACTATCAATTTATGAGCGTATGTAATTTTGTAGAAGTGCACGGTCAGCTTGTACACTGTCAGGAAAAAAAGTTACCAATTTGTACCTCTGAAGGTATAACTATTTGTCACTGGGGCTGTACCCTCAAGGGTCTGCCAACTGTAGCCTAGCTGTAGGTACCTCAGGAAACAAAATTATACCTGGGCTGTACCCTTTTTTAGACAATGAAGTATCTTTTTGCATTGTACTAAAGATTGTACTGAATTATATCATCAGATTATATAAGCCGGTCAAACAGATCGCTTCTCACCTTAACTAAAAACTGTTGTCAAAAAAACAGAATGAATATTCATGGTAAATACCAGACAGACAAGACCAAGAGCGTAAAAACAATCATTTTAAAACAAGCTGACATGTAGCCATGATATGTTGTAGATAATGAACTGGATTTCAGTCACCAATTAAAGTGTCTGTTCTGATTTATGTACTGAATTACAAACATATGTTTCTGTCTGGGAAAGGCATACATAGCAAAGTATAGTAAAAACACAAGGATCCACACAGAAAACAAAGAAACCGTATATTCAACAACACTGATTTATGAACAATTCGTGACTGCCTGAATCTATAGTCACCATATTAAAGATGACACCTTTTTAGTATTTGAAATATATACAGGCCTACAGGTTCATTTGATAGGCTTATGACATTGAACATGAACAGGAACACCATTCCAAAGGGTTGAGCAAAATAATAATAATAATAGCACGCATACTACAGAGTTACAGTTGTGGTTTTTCACTACTATCTCACCTATATAAAAGATGTAAACGATATCACCTCCACTCAAGCGACAGAAAATGACGAATCAGCCACAAATAGCAGAGTCGACCAGTGGCTGGGGCAGCACAGCATGCTAAGCTAAATTTGTTCAAACTGGGGAAAACCTTATTAGGGCTCCCTGAATGCCATTAGAGCCCCGTGTGTGCATTAGTGTCTCCTTGTATCAGCTAAACAGTTACAGTTGCTAAAACATAGAGAGGTACCACGCTGCGCTTCAGAGGAAGCCCGAATTGTGACCCGTTTTGTGCAACATCGCGTTGGCTGGCCTGAAACGTCTGCAGCGGTAGACATATTCTCTCCTGGAACTTTTATCCTCGTCTTGATAAAATAACATTAAAAATGCAGTTTCAGGAATAGAGACAAAGAAAAAAAATATGCTTTTTTTTCAATCCACAGAGCACTTTTTCTTTTACTCGTTTTTGTGCAGTGCTTTTATTTATTTGATTATTCTGCCTAATGTTATAATATTGCCTTTTATATTGAAATTCAGTGATTATTACACCATAATCCATGTATTTTCCAGAACTGTTCATCCAAATCAGCCTTTCAGTGAACATGGAGCTTATTGCACCAGACATGTGAAGCACCCTGGGCAGGACGCCCATCCATCATTGGATCCATATTCACCTCTAGTTCCACACTAAGGGCAATTTAAAGACACTAACCGATCTACACCACATGTTTGTGGACTGTGACAGGAAACCCACACAAATACAGGGAGGACATGCAAAATTCACAACCGCAGAGCCTGGGCAGGAATTAAACTCAAGGCTTTTGAGGTGTGAGAACATTGTGTCATCCCTATATCTTAATGTTTTAATAGTGTTATTACTAATATATGAACCACAATCTTGAATTATTTCAATAACATATTTTAAAACTCTGAAAATCGACATAAAAAACGTGAATTATGTAAATTCAGTCATTTCAAATGGTGTTGTTTCTCCTTATGTTTATGGCCCTCTCATAAACATCACAACAACAGCAGGTTGTTTTAACAGAAGAACAAAACATGAACTTCACAGTGATGCTCATAATATGCTGTTGAGATTATAGCAAATTACATGCCGTAAACGTGCTTTTTAATCTGAAACAGTTTATACAGAAGGATGGATGTTGGCTGATCCACGGTTCCAAAGTGATTTTGCTGAAGATTCAGTGCCAAAGAAGATGCCATGCATCTGGATCTCTTCATTACTTAATTCAAAATGTTATAAGTTTAGACAGCATTTAAAGACAGTGACCTTGAATGAACCTTAAGCTTTTACTGAGGCACAAAGCAGGCAAGCAACCTCTGCTGCTACACATTACTGAACTGGATGCTCTGCTAACCGATCACAGGGTAACCTGGACATCAGTGTTAGCAGGAAATATTTACTGTCCTAAAGAAATTCATAGTTTTGTTTGTTTATCCATCCATCTTCCAATCATTTACTCCAGAAAAGGTCACATGAGATCCTGGAACCTATCCCAGACAGTGAGGGCAAAGTCAGGGGAACACCCTGGACATGATCCCAGTACATTGCAGGGCACAGAGAGGCCTACACTTACACTCACAATCTCTGCTACGGGCAATTAAGAGATGCCAATGAAACCCTCCAGGCAGATTTGAACTTCCAACCCTTGAGGTGTAGGACAACAGTACTATGCACCAAGCCACCCCAGCTATAATTTAAATGCCTCAGTTATCATATAAAGGGCAGTGTATTTCTATAATCCTCTTTCTATCAGAAATGACACCCAATGTATAGGATGAGAAAAGAATGCACTGAAGAAGACACTGCCAGCCAGTCATTTGTGTTATATGGCATTTCACAACTATGAATCCGAAACTGCATAATTCATGTGTCAGCCCTCCATTCACGTGAGAAGCAATATCCACAAGCCAGTACATCATCTAAATGGGGCAGAACCCATTATACAGAATAAGAGCAAACAAACAACTAATTATAACTAACTACAGGCCCTGTAGTATCTTGCAGTGTAAATCTGTGCTGCTTCCTAATGTAGAAGAACAAGTACTGCACATAAAACACGGTCAGACATAAAAGCCCAGAAACCATCCAAGGAAGTTCTTTTAGACCTGAGGGTAAAACTCACCCAATCTACATTTCCAATAGCAACTTACAACAAATTGTCTGACTCAAAGGTATAATGTATCAAAGAATTTCCCTTTACAGTGGGAGCTACATTTTTAAAATATGTGTTACACTGATCATACATTCAGATTGCAGAGACAATGTACAAGGACAGATTTTGAGTTGTTTAATTCAAGCCTAATTGTAGCCTCTAGTTTCCAGGGACAGCTAAAAACATAATAAGGAAGTTCCAGAAAATTCTGGTATAATAAATATTAACAAGAATTTCTAAAATACCCCAATTCTTGTGTCAATTCCCAAAGCCAGGTTTTCAGTTATTAAGAAAGTTGTTTTGTTGTCGTTCATTCAAGAAGTAATAAATGGCTGGTGCTTTTGTGTTTCCTATCAAACATTGTTGAGGTTAATCCCTCTGAATAATTGATACCAGCTTAAGTACAGCTGTGAATCATATGAATAGGCAGCTGCTTTTATCTGGGTTAATAATAAATAATAATAATAATAATAATAATAATAAACAACTCCTTGTTAACAAATCAATCCTTTATGAATTTGTAGACATATTTTTCAATGAATTGCAGTATACAGCCAGTATTATTTTTCTACAATAGTTGGACTATGACTGGACTAATAGACCAAAAGATATTATTTTATTTTCTCCATAAATGGAGCTACTCAGCGTCTGTTTTGAAATGTAGCGTGCAAAGCTAATGGGAACAGACATTTTTTTTTTACCCTCAGGATACAGCGTTTAATCTGTTGTCCATATGTGCAACTTCATGAGCACTGGATTCTGGGATGGCCACCCAAACCATTTAACAGCTCTGAAATAAAACCAGCAACTGATTAACTTCATTAGACCTCAACTTGTTCTTATAATGTGACTGGTTTCTGATCTCAAAGGGGAGACACATTTTATTAGCAAGTGTTTTTGTTTGTTTGTTTACTAACCTTGCTTTGACGGCGTTGCAGGTATCCTGGAAATACGCACAGTCTCCGAAGGTGGTATCCTCGCTATCAAAGGGGTGAAAAGTCAGTATTACATATCAATGAACAAGACAGGAGTATTACAAGGCAAGGTCAGAAACATTCAGTACTTTTATACATACTTTGTTAGAATAAGTCTCAAATGGTGTATTTCTTGTGTGCAATCCAGCATTTCACTGTCATATTTTCATAAAACTTTTCTATGTTTTAAAGTCAGGCAGTATCTAACTTACTGCGATTATTTACCTTTTCAGAAAACATACAATGAAAACTGCAACTTTAAGGAGGTCTTTCTAGAAAACTATTTCAACGCCTATTCTTCAGCAAAGTGGACTAAACAAAATGGCAAAGAGATGTTCATTGCTTTGTCCCAGAAGGGGAGGCCCCTGAAAGGCAGGAAGACAAGGAAAGAGAACATATCATCTCATTTCATCCCCATGAAGTGCAGAGAAGAGGACAAGAGAGTGGAGTAGAGCCACTGAGGCACCTAGAGGACTCAACGCTGGTAGCGAATAAGGGATACAGTACTACCGCAGCTGGTCTGAATGTCAGTGCTGATGCACAATTCCATCGAATTAACACCAACCTGCTAAATAAACATTAATAAACATTAATGCTATGAGAAGAATAGTAATTCATTACAGATAACACATTTCACAGATTTTAGGCAGATTAATTGAAGACATACCCTTATTCATTTCCAATTAAAATGTTATAGATTACTTATTTACTTTAAGTGCAAACAACCAAATGAAAATCATAGCATCCTGTTTAGAAGTTTCTATACTGTATGTAACAAATATAAGATAAATTATGACACAATATATGCATAATAGAAGTGCACTGATGCTAGACAGGGTCTACCCAATTGCATTTCAGGTAAAGGCTTATCCACCAGCATGATCTGTACCACGGGCAGGTGGCAGGAGCAGACGTGTAAAATAAAATCTACAAACACACATATAATCATGATACAAATATTATTATGGGTTTGCCAAGTCACTCAATATTATATGTATCTGCACTAATTTGGAGTTGGGGACAGGTATTCTGTAAACATCAAATATTTTGTCTAGCATTTATTGAACCATCATTATACAAATGATGTACCTGTATGAATGAGTGCAAGCTGTGTTTTTATCTAAGAGAATATGCATGGAAGTAAATTCAAAACATATGACTATTTTTCTATATATTAGATCTAAGCCGAAATTTCACTGCAGTACTAAATTTGATAGGAGACAATGCATTGACAATTATGAGTATTGTAAAGTTACAATTTTATTTTCTTTATTAGTCCTATTATTTCCATTACTAGATCATTTTCAGAAATTAAACAAAATTGAAACACACCAACAGTGAGACACGGCAGTT
Source organism: Brevimyrus niger (assembly GCA_015164015.2). NCBI lineage: Eukaryota > Metazoa > Chordata > Actinopteri > Osteoglossiformes > Mormyridae > Brevimyrus > Brevimyrus niger. The sequence continues at coordinate 7,424,543 of JAABNY020000008.1, read as the reverse complement.
AATATATTCTGACATTTTGTCCATCATTGGACAAACTCTATTACACTGTGTTTGTCAAGCAGAATTGAATGGTTTAATAATATATCAGATATTCAAAAAAATAATTGGCTCTATAATGGTTTGTTATATAATGGTTGGCTGCAGGAACTACTGAAAAGTAAACAAGCTGGACTTGCTTTTTCATAGAATTTGTATTCTGAACTCAACATTTAAAGTGAAAGAATATATACTGATATACATATGAAGATAATTGTCAAAATTGGATCATAAGAGCAAAACAGATGTAACCCTATTTATAAACACAAGCAATACCTGCTTTATTGTTTTATAATAACAGTGTAATGCCTTTTTAATAGCTGCTAGCCCTATTAACTCAGCTGTGGTTAAGTTCTACCGCATTAGATCCTGAAGCTGCTGATAAGGTTCCATGAGAGCACATTATGAGCACTGCTCAGTCAAGCCCCGTGCATCCTGCTTCTCATTCTCACAGAATGAGCACTGCTCAGTCAAGCCCTCTGTGCATCCCGCTTCTCATTCTCACAGAATGAGCACTGCTCAGTCAAGCCCTCTGTGCATCCCGCTTCTCATTCTCACAGAATGAGCCCTGCTCAGTCAAGCACTCTGTGCATCCCACTTCTCATTCGCACAGAATGAGCCCTGCTCAGTCAAGCACTCTGTGCATCCCGATTCTCATTCTCACAGAATGAGCACTGCTCAGCCAAACCCTCCATGCATCCCAATTCTAATTCTCAGAATTCCTAGTGAATATCATCAAACTATGTTCTGAGACTGTTGATGTCTATCAGTGATCTCACCAATCACAATTTAGTTTACATGATATTTATAAAGATTCACCTTGCATTATTCATCATGTCCCTGCATCCTATATGTTATATTTTTGGGTCATCTCATTCATAATAATGTAAAGAAATGCTTCTCACAACTTGAAGCCATTATATGCTCAGTGTATAATACAATGCTGCATTTTCTCCTGACAATGGTAATACATCAGTGTTATTCTTTATTGTTCTACATTATTTATATAATTTATATAAAATATAAAATGTGTAAGATGTTTGAAACATGCCTGGTTTTGTTTTTCCTGATATCGCTTACATATAGGCTCAATCCTGCTAAAGGAAGCAGATGAAGGTTCAGACCATGACAACACAGAACAGTACACCCAACAAGCATTTCTGTTAAACTAAAGGGATGGTTCAGAGGGATCAATGCTATATAGCAACTGTGTATGTGCATTAATATGTTCGGCTAAGCAGCTCTAATACGCATCTTGCAAACTTCATGCTGCCTTACATCTCCTAGAGGTGGCTCAGTGGGCTAAGTCTCTGTACCAATGATAAGAAGGTTGCTGGTTTTAGATCCACCCTCGGCAGAACAGTCACATATCTGTGGGCACTTGAGCAAGGCCCTTAACCCACCCCACCTCCAGGGGCATCGCACATAAGCTGACCCTGTGCTCTGACCCCCAAGCTATGGAGGGCAAGATGGGGAGTTGCAATAATAATAAAGAATAATTGTGATGTACTTAAAAGGTACAAAGATGCAAATAAATGGAAAACTGGCACAGAGCAACATAGCTAGTTACCAGCATATGTTGTGTTTTGGTGCTGGTGGACCAGAATCAATAATAAAATATTGCAGATGGATAAGCTTCTTGTGCAGGTAAACAAGCATAGCTACGCTGGTCCACCAGCAAGTAACCAGCACTGAATCAGCATGGAGATCATGATGGTGTGTGCTGTTTTTTTAGCAGGGTAATTTACCTTTCCTACCTTGGAGCATTCCAAAGCACCAAGTCTTCTCTGTATCTTTTTATGGTGTGGTCATTTACACATTATTACCTTAGAACAGTGGTTCTCAATCCTGTTCCTGGCACCCCACCTGCCAGAATGTTTTCATCCAATCCTCTTAATCAGGCTTATATGGTCCTCAATAGGCTAAAGCTGGTTACAGACTGAACGCGGCATGCGCTGTGCTCGCCGCGAGGCTTTTGCACAAAGAGTAGGCGTGGTTTCTCTCTCCTGTCTTTTTTGGCTCGCGGTCAGTAGCGACGATGTATATTTCGCATTCAAAAAGATTCTACGCTTGCGTGATATAGCTCTGGGAACTCAGACAATATGTTTTTTTCCTCCATTTCGTTTCCAGTTCGGCGCTTTGTTTCTATTGATCGCAAGACAAAGCGTCACAGCATGCAGCGGTCAAAGTTCATCGGTGGCCACAGGGCGCGCACAAGCTCTGCGAGCGGTGAGCGGCACGGAGCGCAGCGTTGGGCACGCCGTGTTCCATCTGAAATCGACTTTATATGTAAGGACCATACGCTCGCCTAAAGGATTATTAGGAACACCTGTTCAATTTCTCATTAATGCAATTATCTAATCAACCAATCACATGGCAGTTGC
>JAABNY020000008.1:7406457-7422023 GCA_015164015.2 Brevimyrus niger | reverse complement strand
GGCTACCTGAGCATTGTTTCTGACCATGTCCATCCCTTTATGATCACCATGTACCCATCCTCTGATGGCTACTTCCAGCAGGATAATGCACCATGACACAAAGCTCAAATCATTTCAAATTGGTTTCTTGAACATGACAATGAGTTCACTGTACTAAAATGGCCCCGACAGTCACCAGATCTCAACCCAATAGAGCATCTTTGGGATGTAGTGGAACAGGAGCCCTGGATGTGCATCCCACAAATCAGCACCTTGTTGAATCAATGCCACGTAGAATTAAGGCAGTTCTGAAGACGAAAGGGGGTCAAACACCGTATTAATATGGTGTTCCTAATTATCCTTTAGGTGAGTGTATAAGCCTCATAGAGGTAGACTTGGAACGAAAACATTTTGGCAGGTGGGTAAACCAGGAACAGGATTGAGAACCACCGCCTTAGAAACAGGTTTGGGTTCTGAAATCCATGAACAAAAACCTTTGTCCTGGGAGTAGCTTAAAAAAATTATCTTTACAAATGGTGTTAGGATTTGCCACTGGATGTACTGAATAAAATGGTCAACAGTAAACAATTAATCATCTCGAATGACAACACTGAAAGGGAGTTCACATGGGACATTTATGGAATAAGTGTAGGTGGAAAAACAAAGATGATTCCCCAAAATGCTCTGTTAACAAAGAATGGCATCAACATTACAGCGTGGTTTTAAAGCTATTTAAAACCTCCGTCTATAGCCATGGTGTGATTGATGCCACCCTGCCACATGTTTGACTGTACAAGCCATAATAAAGTCATTTGAGGTTACCACACACAGTGATAAAGCGTGAGCCAAGTGCTGACAGTGCAATCATTGTGTTAACCAAGGGACCACAGCCCATCTCCCAGGTAGCTTAACTCCCCCCGCAAATAGTTTATTTTCAGTTATTGCATTCCATTCCATTTTTAATCAGATCCCATGCATTTGTATGAGGTTAAGTATTAGATTCTTAAATGTGCATTAAATATGCGCAGCTCCTCCAAATGTTCGTTTGGAATTTGTTTTATGGCTACTTTGTTGAGCCTTATACTATTCATTGTATTGTCTTAATTTCTATATAAGCCTGCAACATATTCCTAGATACTTCAGTAGATAAGATGCATAGAAATCTCACCAAATGTCATTTGAAATATTTTTCTTTATGTGCTGGGTAGAACTGCGCATATTTCGCTGGCTGACAGCCACACATATGGAGAAGCACATCGAACGAGAGCCCTACCTCCTGTTAGAGTTCACATCTGGATCACAGAGAAATGACAGATAAAGAGTCTAAAATTGTGAGTGCAAACTTCTGAATCAGTTTGACCTAAACAATGTCTGAATAAGGTGAAGGCTTTTGCCAAGTCACGCAACGTTAGTCTGAGCAGATAATTCAAAACATACTCGAAATGTAAACACATAATTTTCAGCTCTGGACTAAAGACTTGAATTCTCTGCAGATATATGAGATACACTTGAAAACAGGAACAGAAGCTAGTACAGTTTAATGGATATACAGATTTATTATTATAGTACTACACCAGTTTCATTATAACTACTGTGTAGCTAATTCATTAAAATGCCTTGCATTCTTTAATGCTTTAAATTGTAACGTTTTTACCAATATATTCAAAAATGATCTCTGTTGGCCATTTATTAGACATAAAAATTATGCATTATATTTTTTAATTGAATTGTAATCAACAGAACGATGCATTGTACCTACTGTATGAGTAACCAGAGATCATGTGTGAATGTCAGGAATACGTAAGCTACAAATCAGTAATGCAATGCCCCAAAGCGTAGAAGCTAAGGCAGGTCTGGGCCAAGGTATATTTGCAATGGCAACCTTCCAGTCACATCAGCTTGTTGTTGAAACTGATGCTGGTAATCCAACAGGGAGCATGTCTCACTCTGGCAAAGTATCAGCCTTACATCCAGAGGTTATCCCCAAACACTCCTGCTATGCTGAATGGCTTGTCAGGAATGAAAGGTCTTCCATGGAGAAAATGTGAAGCTAAACTTGCCTTGGACTGGTTCAAACTTGCCTAGATAGTAGTTTTGAAACCCAAAGACAAAAATTGGATTTGCATGTAAAGCTTAATTGTTTTGTTGTTCATTTGTAGTACTTCTTTGTTCCTGTCTACAAAACATAATAGACAAACCATGGAAAAGATAATTAGGTTGTAGGCCAATACACAGATAATACCAAAGTTAGTTCAGCAGTCCTTATTTAAACCTAGAATCACAAATAGATGTGCAAAGTTCTACTGCCACTCCAGAGCAAGGTGACACAGGTGTAACTTAATATAGTCAAATGTAACAATAAGGCAGTTGACATATCCACTATACTACTATTCAGTAGTCGGGTTGTAAAAAGAAATCAGGGGGGATGGTGAATTGTACCATTTATCAGACATATTTTGTGCTGATGAAGTGCACATGGTGGGAGACCAACTGTGTACACTTTTTATATTACTTAATGCAATGTGTTTCACTAATACAACAAAACACTTCCTTGGCCGTATATCAACCCCCTCCCCTTTTCAATAGATACTGGCTACTTTCCAGCTGCAACTCCGCGTTATGTCTGATATTATGTTTCCATGGATATAACAGCACTCTCTATCAGATTACAAGGATAAAAAGATATCCCACATATCATTCAGTAAAAAACAGTATATATTTTACCTAATATGTTAAAACAGACAAAACTGGAGTGTAATCAGTGAATAACTTATATACTGTACCTTGGATTAAGGTTGATATATGACAGGTCATTTTTTGGCCACTTTCAGTTAAAAAGCCTGATGTTTAGACATTATGATTTATGCCAAATATCAGGTTTACATTCCGAGCTGCCCCTGTCTTAAGTCACCCATGTGCACAACATGGTTCAGACAGGATATCAGGATTATTTTCAATCTAATGGGAGCTGTTCCTTTGATCAATAAGGGCATGATATGGTAGATATAGAAACTGCAGTTTAATGATTAAATACATGTGGAGTGTCAGTAATCCTGTGAGTATGGTTCTTTCCAAAAATTCCCATCTGACAGATGGAGAAGTTGTTTTTGTCAGTATTTGTATGCTGAGAGGTTAGTCATCATTTACACCAGTGTTCCCAAATCTGGTCCTCAGGGACCCACAGACAGTCCACGTTTTTGCTTCCTCCCAGCTCCTGGTAGGGAGCAAAAATAAAGGCTGTCTGGCGGGGAGCTGGGTGGGGGCAAAAACATAGACCCTTTGTGAGACCCAGAGGACCGGATTGGGAAACAGAAATTTTGGAGATCATCTTTGTGCATATCTTCTTTCTTTTACCTTTAGAAAAACTTCAGATAGAAAGCACATTTGCTGTATAATCATAAATCACACCAAGGAGCAGTACAGAGAGTTAGGATCACATCCTATATCTATATAGTGTGCTGGAATGGCTCTCTGGATGTAATTACTGACATTCATTTCAGATGGGAAAATTTATCTTATACAGGCTTTGACAAATGTTGCAGAATCTACACATAGCATTTCAGTCAACAACTGATCAATCACAACACACTGACAGCCCTTTCTGTCACTTTCTTAAAATGGCTTTTGTAGTCAGCTGTTCTCTGATGCTTGAAAGATGTTAAATTAATTTCCCCTCAAGAATAAATCATCATTATGTATTGAAAGTAAAAGGCCTCTTTAATCTTATTCACCCCAGCTCAGACACAAACTGTGCACTGATGATTTGTTTTGCTTTTTTAGCATAGACAATTTTTGTTAAAAACAAAAATGTGACTGCCTTAAAGATGAATTAAAAAGGTCACTTGGGTACAATTTCCCAATACCACACGTAAGTCTCATTACCCATGCAACACATTTGGACTGTGTCCTAATGGATCGCATCATTCTGAAAAGACTGCATATTACTGAACACACAGGAGCAGCACATCCAGAGACAGACCATAATAACCCTCAAATCTTTCTTTTTAGGCTGTTTTTTTCAGTTACTCTCCCTACACAGGCAGCTCCATGTTTTGCTGCAAATGATACCATGAAAATTAAACCAGATGTTTAATTATCTTGACTGATAGAATCCTCTAATTGAAGTGAAGATAATATTTGTATTTGCTTTAGTTAAATTTTCATAATGTGTTGTAACATCATTGTGTATTTTGGCTTCCAGGACCACAGAAGTTAATTTTAGACATCCGGGCTCATTACAAATGTGTTGTAAATTGTGCAAATCCATCAGTGTGGGCAATAATGCATTAAATATTCTCAAGATTATTCAGCAGATTGGCATTTTGCTGTATTTCTGTATGTACCGGTTATCACATACCAGGGATATATTATATCTATTTCAAAACGTATAGTCAAATTGATTGAACAAGCAAGTTTAAGCTTAATAATGTATCTTACAAATTCATACTATTGATAGGTATGACAAAGGAAACTGCTCAAAAAAATTTAAGTTACACTTTGAAAACACTCAAGACCTCAATGGGAAAAAAATCATGCTGGATATCTATACTGATAACTGATGACTATATTGATGACCGTGTAATGTGTTAGAAATGAAAGGATGCCATATTGTTTGATGGAAATGAAATGTATCAACTTACAGAGGCCTGAATTCAAAGATACCCCAAAAATCAAAGTGAAAAAATGATGCAGCAGGCTATTCCATTTTTCCAGAAATTTCATTGCAGCAACTCAAAATCGTACTCAGTAGTTTGTATGGCCCCCACGTGCTTGTATGCATGCCGGACAATGTCTGGGCTGCTCTTAATGAGATGACAGATGGTATCCTTTTGCGATCTCCTCCCAGATCTGGACCAGGGCATCACTGAGCTCCTGGACAGTCTGAGGTGCAACCTGGTGGCGTCGGATGGACCAAAACGTAATGTCCCAGAGATGTTCTGTTGGATTCCGGTCAGGCAACCGTAAGGGCCAGTCAATGGTATCAATTCCTTCATCCTCTGGGATATGCTTCTATACTCTCACCACATAAGGCCGGGCATTGTCGTGCACCAGGAGGAACCCAGGACCCACTGTACCAGCGTAGGGTCTGACATTGGTCCAAGGATTTCATCCTGATACCTAATGGCAGTCAAGGTGCTGCTGTCTAGCCTGTAGAGGTATGTGTGTCCCTCCATGGATATGCCTCCCCAGACCACCACCAAACCAGTCCTGCTGAAGAACGTAACAGGCAGCATAACGTTCTCCATGGCTTCTCCAGACCCTTTCACGTCTGTCACATGTGCTCAGGGTGAACCTGCTCTCATCTATGAAAAGCACAGGGTACCAGTGGCAGACCTGCCAATTCTGGTATTCTATGCCAAATGGCAATCGAGCTTCACAGTCCTGGGCAATGAGCACAGGGCCCACTAGAGGACGTCGGGCCCTCTGGCCACCCTCATGAAGTCTGTTTCTGATTGTTTGGTCAGAGACATTCACACCAGTGGCCTGCTGGAAGTCATTTTGTAGGGTTCTGGCAGTGATCATCCTGTTCCTCCTTGCACAAAGGAGTAAGATTCCAGTCCAGCTGATGGGTTAAGGACCTTCTACGGCCTTGTCCAGGTGTCCTAGAGTAACTGCCTGTCTCCTGAAATCTCCTCCATGCCCTTAAGACTGGGCTGGGAGACATAGCAAACCATCTAGCAATGGCACATATTGATGCACCATCCTGGAGGAGTTGGACTACCTGTGCAACCTCTGTAGGGTTCAAAGTATTGCCTCATGCTACCAGTAGTGACACTGACCGTAGCCAATTGCAAAGCTAGTGAAAAAACAGTTTGAAAAGATGAGAACAGAAAAATGTCAGTGGCCCCCACCTGTTAAACCATTCCTGCTTTGGGGGTCGTCTCATTGCTGCCCCACTAGAGCACTTGTTTTTAATTTCATTACCATTAAAGCAGCTGAAACGGATTAACAAACCCCTCTGCTATATAACTGACCAGATTAATATCCCAAAAGTTTAATTGACTTGATGGTATATGCTGATATCCATAATTGGGGGGTACTGCCTTCACAACACTTCTATGACCATTATGGTCCGTCACTGAGTCAATATGAATAGTCGCCACCAGGATCAATGTTAAGAGTGCAAGATGCGTTAGGGGTGTTTAAGAACATGTATGCAACACATGATCAGGGTCTGGACATGCGACAAAATGAGAATCAATACAGAAGATCTCATTATCCTTATCCCAATCCAAAAAAATTTGGTTTTGATAACTCCCAGGAATTATCCAAGAAATATACTAGTAAAAATAAGCCTATACATTTACAAACAGCCTGGTCTAATCCAGCAGTCTGGTATTATTCCTGCCCTCTCAGTCCCCCCAGCTCCAACAGCCTTCAGCAATAAATATTTGCCTATTAGGCTAATATCAGTCTTGACTAATATTTCCTACTTACTCTTCTTTTACCACCAAAAAAGTGTCTTGATGTCTCCATTTTTCATTTTCCTCAGGTGTGTCCATGAATAAAATTGAATCTATTTTTAACAAAACAGTATCTGGGCTATCAGATGAAGCTTCTAAAAATGTATATAAATATGAAATTGTGCAATGCATAATCAATACCACTAAAATTCAAATAGGGCTTTTTATTTGCTAGATAGTTTTTTTACGTTGCCCCTATAGGTTTCTCTTATAGTTATGTTTTTTCAGAGCATAACGTTAGACGTTCTTATGGGTTAACATTAGCCTAATAACAAACCACACAGGCTAAGTGGCGAATTAATTTCAAAATGGCATAATATATTCGTGATAAAATGAGAATGAAAAAATAGGTAGTTCATCTCCTTGGAAAAACAACACGATTTTACCTACTTAGCTTATTTTGCTAGTTAACGTAGCCTAACTAAAGTTGACTGTACCGGTGCTATCAATGGGCTCTTTTCCACCGCACAAAGTACCAAACCAGCTGGGATACGTCTTTGGTACTTCGGTACTTTGGGGTGGGACTTACAAACGTATTTGCTGTCGATTGGTTATGCAAATTGCCGCTGAAACACGAAATATGTACGCAGCGAACAGCGAGAAACGAAATAAAAAGCAGTAGAAGCAAAAATGTGAAAAAGTAAAACGGAAGGATGGACAAACAAGGAAACACATGCTTTCAATGGCAAATTTGTATGGAGGACTAGACATGACATAATTATAAATAAATAAATGTGTGAATAAATAAGTAAATACTGAAATAAATACAGTTTGGCCATTAAAACTACTACATGGATTCCGATATTTGTTTATTAATGTATTTAAATATTTATGATTTTCCACAGTTCGTCACTTATTTGTTACTGTATTTCCACATTTCTTACTGTATTTCTACATTCATTTACGTATTTCGATCCCATGCACACATGTAACCCAGGCGCAGATTCCCAGAGGTGTGAGGCAACAGAGCTAACCACTGCACCACCATGCCGCCCCATCGCTTGAAAATCAACATAAATAAGATAGTAAAGTAAGCTAATTCTTACTGCGTTGATCGGCTTAGCCGAAGTAAGTGTACCTACATAAACGTACATGATGGCAGCATTCATGCAATCTGGATATTATGCTGATACTAAATCTTATACTGTGACAGAAGCTGAAATAATATGACATAACAATAAATCGCATTTTCCAGCCTAACCTGGTAGTTTAAATTTTGGTCTGTATTTTTTAAATTATGAATTAAGCTGCGCGTTGTATGTCAGTCAGGGGCGGTCACTGTTGATGTCATTTGGCATCGGTACCGTTTTTTACGCCAGTGGAAAACCGACACGAAAGAAGTACTATACTTACGACACGTTATGCAAGTACTGGAAGTACGGTACCTGGTGCGGTGGAAAAACGCTGTTAGCACTACGGTAGTTAACCTCGACAAAGTGGGTCAACTCGACACCGGCCTCAGAAGGACATTGGTAAGTAATTCAACTTATAAAGACGTCAGCTCGCATTAGTAGATGAAACACTTAAACGAATAAATAAAGGTTGTAAAATAACACATTTTCAACAGGCCAGACTTCTGCTGGTTACAACTTACCTAATGGTTACATCTACCAACGCATGACAGACAAACACATTGAACAGGTCACTCAATGAGAATGAATGACGCAACCGATTGGCTGCTTCTAGCGCCCAGGTGGTTAAAATGGTACGGTCCACATTAGCGGTGTCTGAAATCGTTTTACAAAAACTTCTCCAACAAAGTGAGATTCTACCTTTTTTTCTTGAACAAAAGAAAAATGTTAAGACCCCCCCTCCCCGGGTCTTTATCGGGAGGTACAGCACCCCCCGTAATTCGAACCATGGTTAAACGCCCGAACGCCGTTGATTTTTCAGTGAGTTAGAATCGCACCTGGAGATACACGGCTCGGAGTATGAAATATTGAAACTTCATATCTTTCATACTATATGGGACATTTCACAGTGGATTTTCTTGTGTTTAGTTTAACAAGTACAGGAACCAGTCAGTTATGAGAGGTAGGACCCACTGCTTGCTTTTAAAAAGAAACATATTACGCCACATATTTGTCCTGTCAGTATGAATTGTTTCTATAAACTCCAGTCACCCCAACATATTCTGCAATACTATCACAATAGTTCACTATAAACATATTTGTATTGTAAAACTCTTCGGGCACATTACAACCAATTAAGCTGTAATCTAACCATGACTTTTTTCATTTACGGCGTACACAATGTCTGTGGTTTATGGCTTTATTTAACACAGCTGTCGGAAAGACATTTACAACCACCCCACTAGCGAGCGCATACAATACACGCAAGAGACAGTAACCAAACAATATTAAAACAGAAGTGCATCATCGCTATTTATGCGAAATACTAAAATACAGATCAGCGTTGTTACGCAAGGTGTATCTCCGACTCTTAACCATTTAGCGTGTTCTGTTATTAATTAGCTTTACTCCAGTAAAAGAACATTGGATGTCGAAAACTGTTTAACGTAGGACACATAATTTGCGCCGGCGTTGGTAAGTTGCTAGGCAACAACCAACCACCTTGTACTTCCGTTTAACGAGAGGAAGCACTTCCGACAGCGCGCGTGGAGTTTGTATTTGATCTGTATAGCCGTTGATTTTCTGTGAGTAAAATAATCTGTTAAGTTTGGCTTGTTTTGTTTAGATGTGTTAACCATTGGCGTTGTCTTACTGGACGTAAGACAAGTTGTGACCGAGCTGGCTTAGCTGGTGTACGTGATGACTGTGTGGCTACCCGCAAGGACAGAGTAGTACTATAAATATGGAACTGTGTTTAAAATCAGGTTACGCATAAATGTCGGCTTCGAATTCCTAAGAGTAAAGGGGGCTGCATATGCCGCTTTATTTCGCCACAAATAAGAAGACATTTTCTCAAGAAGATATTTTCTACATCCTTCTTACAATATCACAGCTCTTTTATCCTCTCACATTTGGGCACGCCTGCTATTAGCCATAAACTTGAAGCTGGACATCAAGGAAAAAATTGGGATGTCCATGAAACAGGAGAAAAATGAGTGTAGTCACTTAGGTGATGCATCTGAAATTAAGGAAAAGCCCTTCGATGGCTTGAAACTCGCATCTCATGAAGTTTTAGAAAGAGCCCAGGTGACCGGCAGGTCAAAGTGCCCCAAGTGTAACGGTTCAAGGATGTTTTATTGTTACACGTGTTTCTCATTAGTAGGTGTGAACCAAGATGACGTACCCAAAATCAAGGTCAGTATGAAGTGTGCCTTACCAATGAAAGAGGAAGAGCAGCGTAGATTTAGGCAGAATCGTCTGCGGTCTACTTGGAAGCTTGCCGTGTACTGGATTATTTTAAGTGAATTATCTTTAATATTTATCATTTACATTGAACCCTGGCGTGTTTTCAGATATTCTTGTATCTATCCGTTTAATTGTATGTGGCAATACCGTACTGAACTGTAAAAGAAATGGCGCGTAGTTAAATTGTAAAACATAAATCGCACCCTAAAAGAATGAAGTCTCAGGTGCCTGCGATGTACGAACTATTTCAAATATTTTAAATGTATAATTTAATCATCAGTATTATGCGTTAAAATGAGCATTTGTTAAACCCTTTCAGCTTCCAGTTAAAATAGACATCATTAAGCATCCTCATGAAACTGACGGAAAGAGCACTGCGGTACACGCCAAACTTATTGCGCCTGATGACGTCACTGTTTACACCTACCCCTGCATCCCGGAGTATGAGAGATATAATGTACGTTTTTTCCCTTCACGCTACTTGCGCAATAAAATGGTGGATATATACATTTATTATAATAGTTAAGAAACTGAAACGTTGCATTAGTATCTCAAGTACTTTTATTAATTGAATCTAGTCTTGTGCTTTAAGTGCCTCTTATTTCAGTGAAGCAATTTAAAATAAATTTTGCTGAGAGGCACTGCATGATAGTGCAGTCCTGGGACTCAGACTGGCAATCTTTGTGTGGCATTCATTCTTGGTGTGTCCCCAGGTTGTCTTGGTCTTCCCTGGTCCGGGTTCAGTGACCGTAGAGGAAATGATGGAGGAGCTACTTAGGGTCTCTGATAAAGGTGGGGCCCCTTCTGCTGGGGAGCCCTCCCCGAAGAAGGTGAAGAGAGATGATGAGTCTGAAGAGAGAGACGGCACAAAAGTGCAGGAGCGAGCCTTTGTGCTCCAAAAGGTCGTCTTCATTGATAGCACATGGAATCAAACAAATAAAATAATCTCAGATGAGCGGCTCCAAGGTAATGACATGTAACTGAGGCAGAATTTCATATATTCCTGGCTGCAGTGTTATCTTTCAGTCTTACCAAGTTATTGAGTTGTGAGGGCAAATGCACAGTCCAGACCCCTGGGAAACTAAAGTGTCTGCTTATTTTCCTCAGCCTTGCTGCGAGTTGAACTGAAAACAAGGAAAACCTGTTTTTGGCGTCACCAGAAGGGGTCCCCAGACACATACCTGGCGACAATTGAGGCCATCTATTACTTTCTGAAGGATTACCATGTGCTCTGCCTGTCACAGGACTATCAAGGAGACTACGACAACCTCCTGTACTTCTTTGTATACCTGCACAAGCTGATTAACAGCGCTAAGCATGCTGCGGGGAAGCTGTAAACATAGCCTACGCGTCCCAATGTTTTTCTTATTTGGCAGGCAGTCATTGGCTGTAAGTTCGACAGAATACTTGTCCTGTTGTAGATATGAGTGTACATACTGTCCTGGTTGTTATATTTAATATTTTTTTTACATTGAGCTTTTAAAAATATGTCATTATTAGATTGTAATTCAGCGATGTATGATTTTGTTTTGGAGCTAAAATAAAAAGCTAAAAAAACAACCATTCATTTATGAATCTTTCTGTATAAAGTAAATCCCCCTTATTAATCCACAAAGTTGCCCGTCAGTTTATGATAAATGATACTGAATGTGCCCTGCCATGAGTTGGCGCCCCATCCTGGGTTGTTTGCTGCCTTGCCTCTGTAGTGTCAGGATAGGCTCCGGACCCTCCCCAACCCTGAATAGGTGGAAGATGGATGATAAAATAGTGAAGTTGGTCATCAGCAATGCTACCTGCTATGTCCTCGTGCATGTTTAATGACTCACGGGTATTATGTCTTTTTCCTCATCTATCTGATTTTCTTTGGATCAGAGAGCAGCGCAGTGGTTCGACACTGCTAGGGTTGTGGGTTCGATTCCTGCCCTATAAGGTCCCCATATTTATGTGGCTTACAGAGACAGGCCTACAGCAACAGGAGAGGTTAAGTTTATTACATTTAAAACTTGCACTTTGGAATCAGCTGAACACTGCCATAAATCAACATGTGATCAGGAAAAGGGAAATAAATATATATATAAATGTATAATTGACTTGGAGTCAGTCCTGCGCCTAGTAGTAGGCCTCTCTGATTTTGGCCTGCAGGTTGTCGCAGGTCTTCTTGGCATCTCCAAGCAGCATGGCGGTGTTGGCCTTGTAGAAAATGGGGTTGTCCACCGCAGCATATCCCACGCCAAGTGTGCGCTTCATCACGATCACCTGTGCCGGGAGGATGGTCACCGTTAATTTGGTATACTTAGGCTAGATGCTGTCAGATTGTAGCAGCTCTGTGTTGCATATTACTGAGCGGTACTACACATTTTGTTAAATGCGTTTATTAGAAATGTTATTGTGCTGTATTCTGAGCTGTGGATAGCCACAGACGTCTGATGGACAGCATTATCATCTTATAGCGGTTATGATGGGTACCTGTACTAATGACAGTAGAGCAAGTATCAGTGCCAGTGGGGTTGCCAGGTTGGCACCAGCTCCCCTGAAATTGGCAGCTGACCAGAGCATTATAATTAAGCAAACTGTACAATAGCTGAGGAGCTGAACTCAACATGAGAAGGGTTGCCAGTCTTTACCTGCTTGGACTTCCAGACTTCCAGCACGGGCATGCCTGCTATGATGGAGTTGGGGTCTTCCTGGGCCGCTGAGTTTACAGTGTCATTTGCACCGATGACCAGCGCGAGATCCGTTTCTGAATCAACAAAGGAGACTTTTAATCTCAACGGAGATGCAGTAACTTAGGACACCAATAGGCACAATCAAAGAAAAACAGCCATGAGGCAGCAATTTACCGTTGCCCAGCTTGCTGTATGCAACATGAATGAAACCACATGTAAGCTTTACACTGCAGGGCAGTTCACTCTAAACTACCTTAATATTCATCTGCCTGCTGGCCTCACATATGTAAGCTGAATTACATGACTTTAATCTGAAAATGTGCCTGGATAATATAAGTATTAGAGTTGTTTTTCTGCTTGTTCGCTCCGCATGAAAAACCCTGTTTATCTCAAACGCTTGCACTAATTTCTGCACGGGGCCGTGCAGCTTGTCAGAAATTAGACACTACAGCCATCCCAGACAATCTGTTTTTCTGCCCTTTCTGGGTCCGTGAGAGAGTGCGAGACCCAAGCTCATTCTCTCAACCTGGAAAATCTTCGTTGATCTCATCCATCTCCAACACGACATCGTACGGGACTCCCGCCTCGGCCAGAAGCACATTCAGCTGGCCCGGCATGCGACCAGCTACGGGGTGAATGCCAAACCTGGGTCAAAAAAGGCCGCATTCAGATGCACAACATCACTGATAGCGAGGCCAAGAATACCTTTGACGTCATGTGTAGTCTGGCAGATGTGGTCCAGCCCATAGATACAGCCTTTGTTTGTTATATTCATAGGAGCTTTTCCAAAGCTTTCGGCTCATTTCGATAATTTCCTTACATAAATCTGGACAAATATTTTGCAGCATTGCACCTTGTTTAAATAAAGACACTGCATTATTATTCTTAAAAATTAAAACAAGTAATTAATTACTTTGTGTACCATCTAATTTTATAACAGACTATTTTAAAGCCCTTATTTATAAATTATGATGGCACAAAGTAGTGATTCTGGGTTTGAATCTGTAGTGTAATAGTATAAAAATGTCTGTCAAATAAATATTTGCGACTATACACCTTAAACAGCATGTACCTGTGGTCATAGAACCTTTTTCAGATTTTCCCAGTGTTCCCATTTTACTTTACCAGCTCCCCTGGCAAAGAGGCATAGCAACCATCCTACCTGACCGTCTTCCCCTGTTCTCTGAGCATCTTCACCATGTCAGCGATTGGATACTGAGCCTTGGCAGCGCACAAACCCCAGCCTATCAGAATGTCAGGAGGAGCTTCTTACACTTATGTATAATTATGACTATCCATCATTCCATTAATCCATCCATTTATTTTCCACAACCGCATAATATTTTTTATTTACATGTGGTCATATAAAGCATTCTATACATTTTAGACTACATAGTATTACATTGACATGTCGTCACCCGAGCTGCTATTTGGTTGCATTTTGCTTTGATTTGGAGTTGGAACTGGAAATATTTCTTTCATATCTCCACATTCAGTTGATTTAGATTTTTGGAAAGAAGAGAAATGATTATAGTGTTTATACTGTAATTTTCTGCAAATAATATGAATTTTTGGCCATGTTTAAAGAGTTCTGTTTTGTGGTTCTGGACTTGCACTGATTTTGTGTTTACCTACATCTAGGGCAGAATGCGAGCACTGTCATACTACTGATCAAATATCTACACTCCAAATGCTGTCAAAATAGAACAAATAACATGGTCGTACTGTATATAAACACATCCAGCCCAATGGGAGAGCCTCTCTTCATGAATTGTTTCTAGACTTTTCCTGTCCCCAATCCTTGATGGCAACATATCCAAAGCCTTACGCAAGCTTGCGTGCAAGATGCTAACTGCTCATTTTGTCAGGGTGACCACTACTGCCAGATACAGGGGGAACGGCAGGTTAATTCTTAAGGAGATCCCCTCGGGGCAGCCACCTGCCAGTAAAGCAGCCATATCCTTAGATTTCTCCGTTCCCTGTTTGTAATCAGCTTCTTGTGCCTTACTGCGCTCTTTCCGTGATAAAGCAGAAAACTGGGATTGCCGCTTTAGGTCTTTCCTTCAGCTGCCTCCCTTCGTTAATTGATTCAACACGTTTGAACTGGCGCTGCTCTTTTGCAGTGTTGTTACAAACAAGAGCAAGAAAAGCAAACTTGAGCCACATGTTTTCTGCTGTGCACTTGAACTTTCGCCTGTGAACTTTCCACAAGGGGTTTCTCTGCTGTCTAATTGTTCTCTTTCATTAAAAACAACCAAAAGGAACTGAAGCAGCTCTAATATGGGAATCCTCGACCAACCGCTGTTAAAGGATGCCACCGCAAACAGCATCCACATTAATCATGCAGTTCTAAAAATGATCATCTGGCAGTCAATGACATCTGCTTTGACTATCTATGGCCATTTTTACAGATTGCACATGACGGTTTTACCCATATATTCATCATGCACTTGAGTAAAACGCAAGGAGTTTGTGCTTGAAAATACTCCCGCCTAGTGGTCACAGAGTACTTTGTCATCTCTCCACCACCATCCTGGTTGAACATGACAGAAGCGTTCTGGTTATGTCTCTTACCAGGCGTGATGATGATGCTGTTTGCTTCTTTAATCATCTCGATTGACTGATCCACATTGACCTCTGTATGAGTGCCCACGATCTCCATTGGCTTACCACCGGCCGTGGATGTTGTGCCGTAGCCCCCCAGAATCACGTTGGGCAGCGAGCGATTCATGGCCTGTATCGAGACGCGTAGTTAGCGTCGCAGTTCACATGCTAAGGCTTACCCCATTCTCAGCAAAGGTGCATTATCCAGGGGTGCACGCACTCACCACACACATGATGTACGACAAGATGGCGCCGGAAGAGCCAATGAGGGCCCCGACGATGGTCATGAGGTTATTGTCCAGCAGGAAGCCCTCCGCGCATAGCGCCCATCCCGAATAGCTGTTGAGAACTGTGATGACCACAGGCATGTCGGCACCCCCGATGGCCGCAGTCAGAGTGACACCCTGAGGACAGCATGGCACACTGGCTAGGACAGGTTTCCCAGTCCCAAAATACCACTCTGTATGCTGGATTACAGTCATACTGACCTCAGTTCATTAGCTTTGACTGCAGTGCAGACTGATCAAATATTTCAA
>JAABNY020000008.1:7391685-7406357 GCA_015164015.2 Brevimyrus niger | reverse complement strand
GATCCTTAAGAATTTAGAATAATAGGATAGAATTTGAAAATTGCAGTGAGTCCTTAAGCAATGCATTTGACAGATTTCAAAAAATCTGGTTCACTCAATTTACAGTGCAATCAAGGATAATTAAATAGCTCGATCAGCACAGGATCCAGCAAATAAAGTGGACAGCCAGCTCCAGAATCTCCATCCATGGGTATCCACGGACCCAGGTCCTGCTGGCAGAGATGCCCAGGTACTGGCTTCTATAAGTCACTCATGCTCTCAGGACACTGAATCTCTGATGACCTCGTCTGTAGAACCTGGGACTTTGTTTATCTCCATTAATGACTGAATACTACAAGGTTCACATGCCACCTTACTGCATTTTAATGTTCTAGGAAAACATGTTTATGAGAAAGATGTACAGTATTTCGGAGAACCCTCCCACGATCTTACCATGATGGTAGAGAGCCCAGACACACCCACTAGGCAGCCCATGCCCGTCGCATAGCTGGAGCTCAGCATGTAGGGCACCAGGCCACCCACAGAGGCCGCCATCAGACCAGCGTTCAGCATGTGCCGGCCAGGCAGCAGCAGCGGGGCCGAGTCCAGGATGCCTGGAGGCATAAGCACAAGACAAGGACCTCAAAACACACGGTAGGAGATGAAAGCAGGGGAGATGTGGCCCTCAAGACTGAAGATCAGCTCCGGAATTTCAATCGGCCGGCATGTGCGCGTTTCCCAGGAAAGGGGAAACTCCGTGAGGCCCGGTATTGATAACAGACAATGGCGTGGAGATTCACCACAACGTCTGCTTCGCATTACCAATCTCGCTAACATGACCCAAATTTATCAAAAACCCAAGTCAGTCATCAGACTGGAAGACCAAATACCTAGAGGCATTCCAAAGACTGCTCTTCTTAGAAAAATTACTTTGTTATTTCCTCTGGAGCCCCTTAAATTACATGAGCATCATTTCAAGCCATCTTTCTGAGCTCATTATCTCAAACTTTCCTCTCCAGGTTTTTTTTTAATACAACTAACGTTTTCAGCCAAATTGAAGACTGTAGGACTGGCAATAAAATCACAGAAATTTCCTATATTTGACTTCTCACAAATCAATAATATTCAACTGGGGTCTCTCCTAGTGTAAGCAATTAAAACAGAGCAAAACAAATATATGAACACAGAATTGCGGTACTTGAGTACGGTCTTGAGTCCACATATGAAATGACTTGGTCTTGTCATGCACTCAGGTGAATTTTTGCTCAGTGTTGACTCACACTTGGACAATCATGATTTTCATCAATTACTGAGGTGCAAATTTCTACCAACTTCTGGAATGGAAGCATGCAGACAGGTACGTAATTCTAGCAAACTCAGTTGGACTAAATGTCCAGCCAAAATTTGTTTTATATAGCACTCTATTGATAGCTATCCAGCTAGTAAGCCAATGTCTCGTAATAATAATTATTGTTGTACTGTACCTTATTAACCCTTTTATCACATTGCCCACCTTGGTCTCCAGAGAGACACAGTTGAGAGTGAAGTAGTTATGAGATCACAGGTTCATCCAGTGTTCAGAACACCTGCAGTAGTTATATTTGAAGGTCTTACTCAAGGGCCTAATGGTGATGTGATTGATCTGCCGGGAGCAGGAATCAAACCAGCCATTTTTCTTACAGGGGAGCTGTAAAGCTCAGAGCAGATGTTATTATCAAAAGTAACATGCCATTGTAGTGTGCAGACTGCCAATGACAGCAATATCACATATAGTTTCTTACCTAGTAGATCTACCACTGAACATTGTGTGTGGACTTTATCAATATTATGTGACATTTTAAGAAACTATGAAACATTAATAAGTATTTGTATTGTTTTATGCACCATTTTTTAACCAATGGTAACCACTGTTCAGCAGGATGCAGTCTTGTAACCATGTAATTAATAATTACTATAGGATGTAGTGGAGGCATATTTCTGTTATATTTGTGTTTGACAAATATATTTATAAAAATTAATTGTTTCTTGGTGGTCATTCAAAGTAAACTATTTAAATATAAAAATGTGAGGTATTTGTTTAGTTTTCAGTTTATAATCTTTGAGTTTAGATTCATGGCCTAGAACTGAACTTTTGTTTTTCTCGAATTGGAGTCGGACTGGTTCATGTCTCAGACTTGCCCCCCACTGGACTTGATCTTCACTTGAACTCAATCGGTTAAAGATATGGGTTTTACTTGCACTTTAAACAGCACTGTATATATATATATACAAAATCATTTGTTTGTATTATCCTGATAATTTGCATACGGTTATCGAAAGCATATAGAAATTGTTGGCTTTAAAATTCCCAGAGTCTGTGATTGTCTGTCTGCCCTGTAACAGACCAGCACCCCATCCAAGGTGTCCCTGCCCTGTGCTCCCGTCCTCACCGTCGCCCTCTACTGGTTGTGCAGTTATGAAAGCTGGCTAGCTGTGGAGAGAAACGCACCCTGAAGCTTGCCATATGCCACCAGGGAGCCGCTGAAGGTGACGCCCCCGATGTAGGTGCCTAGGTAGGCCACGGTCTTCACCATGTTGGCGGCAGGGTGCGTGTCCAGGTGGGGGTGCTCGATCATGAACTCAGCAATGCAGGTGAGCACAGCTGCTAGTCCCACCAGGCTGTGGAAGGCAGCTACCAGCTGGGGCAGGTCAGAGATCTCAATGCGCTTGGCGACTGTCAGGCCTGAACGCCAGAACAATAAAACAGAATGACAGAATTATAATTACCTAGCATAGGGACAAGGGAAAAAATAGACAAATGCATTTGAATTTCCATATATTCTAATACAGTGTTTCTAAACCAGGCCCACGGAGACCACTAGACAGTCCGTGTTTTTGCTCCCTCCCAGGTCCCTACTAAATAATCTACATTTTTGTGAAAAAAAGATAGACTGTCTGGGAGTCCCCAAGGACTGGGTTGTGAATGTTCTATGATACTGAACATTTTTAAATACAGAATATATTATGGCACGTTAATTCCCAGTTTTAAAAAGTCAGCCCACATGGACATCACAATAAAAAATAAAAAATGTAAAGCTTCTTGTAAGCTTTCTGTTATCCAAGACCAAACAGGGCTTTACCGGAAAGAAAAATATGGACAGTCTGGGTTTCCCCAAGACTGGTTTGGAAAACATTGTTCTACGATACTGACATTTTTGATGTGCATACAGTACAATACGGTGCATTAATTCCTGCTTTTAAAAAGCCGGCCGACATGGAAATCCCAATAAAGCCTCCCATTATCCAAAAGCTTAAACTGGGCTCTGCTAGACAATGACTGGATACTAGGTATGTGGGTTTCCACTGTCCTCTCGAGATCCAGTAATTCATTTTTGTCCTCTGTAGAAGACATTATGTTCTTGCTGATATCTTTCATACAATACATGCTGCTCTATTACAGTAAGTCATGCTGTTCCTTTAAGAAGCTGTAAGGTGACATCACATGTGTGGGGTGTGACTTTGTCAGCCTCCTCTTTCCGTCAAATCAAAATTTGAATCAATATTAAAAAAAAAATTTTTTGCCTGGTTCTCCAGGAGGACTTGAGGCCTCCTCTTTCAGGCCCCTGTTTAAATGGAAAAGACAGGCTAAGCAGTAAGATTACAAAATTAGTTCATTTCCATTCCTGCCGACTCCGAAAATGCAAAAAGTCACCTGACCCTCAACAATACAGCCTCTTAAGATAAGAAACATGGTGTCTGAAGGTATAAAATATTTGTCTCCAACACGCCATCTTTCCTCTCCCACATCTTCACCTTTGTCATTGTTATTTTTATTTATTTATTTTTTTACCTCAATGTTATAATACATCCCTTAAGTGCCAGGTACAAAACCCTCCTTAAGGACAGTGCTTTTAAGGTTTCTATTATGCAGTCCATGGCAAAGGGAAATCTTTTGACTCAATTAGCAATGAACATGTCAGAGAATTACAAACATCAAAGGCCAAAGAACGCCATACGATGTGGACTTAAGGCAAATGCAAACATAATAAAGTGTAAGAGAATGCACTGAGCTTAACCATCTGAAGGCGTCTGTGAGTGCCCACTGATTTCTACCAGCTGCTTACATTCATCAGAGAATGAAATGCTCATTTGTTACATCAGCTACACTGCAGGCCAACCCAGGTGATTAATGCTAAAACATAGTATTTTCCATCTTTCAGATCATTCTTAGATACAAGAACAGCAAGAAAATTATGGGATTAACATCAAAGGCTGTGATGTTTATGACCTAAATATACTTAAGGCAGGAGATTAACTGTGCTTTTAAAGCATTAAGAGTGGTAATGCCCTCTTTCATCTCCTATCTTTATGTTTTTGATGTAATGTAACCCTTATGAATGTAGAAATATAAATGCCTGTGAAATTTGCACTGACTGTTCTGCTTATATCTAAGGCATCGTTAATGTAATCCAGCGTTGTCTTGTGATTTTGAGGTTTTCGGTAAGTGTGCTATGATAAAGTGTCAAGTCCGTCTTTTGATGTTGCCTTGCTTTAAAATTCCAGTTTTTAATAATGACAGCAGTTTGAACACCTGACCGTAGTTGGTGGTAGCGAATTAAACGGCCGCTGTACCCACCGATCGTTCCCCCGGTGGCCATTGCCAGGGACATCTGAGACAGCAGCTCGGGGGAGGGTTTGAGGGCCCCCAGGGTGGCTGCGAGGCCCCCAGCCACTCCGATG
Source organism: Brevimyrus niger (assembly GCA_015164015.2). Classification (NCBI taxonomy): domain Eukaryota; kingdom Metazoa; phylum Chordata; class Actinopteri; order Osteoglossiformes; family Mormyridae; genus Brevimyrus; species Brevimyrus niger. The sequence continues at coordinate 7,401,659 of JAABNY020000008.1, read as the reverse complement.
ATGCCGAGGGCATTTCCCAGCCTGGAGGTGCCCTGTGCGGACAGCCCCGCCAGCGCCCCCACGCAGCACAGCCCAGAGCCGAGATACATCATCTGCAGAGGGGAAGACAGCCATCTTGGCGATGAGCATCAAACTGGTGTAGAGGATAATCTCAGAGAGTGTATTCAACACAGCCTGCCAACACTCCTCCTGTCTCTCTTGTGCCCGGTACTCGCATACAGTATTTACTTCACTGAATTCATGTTTCTGGTCAGCTATGTCACTCTTTCCCCTATTGATGCATTTCCCACCTGCTCGATGCTATAGCCACCCAGGATGCTAGCGCCATATCCACCAACGAAGACAGCGCCAGGGATGCCGTACAGGTAGTTATACTCGGGGGGGTCTGTGGGCCTTTTGAACATGTCCAGCATTCTCTGAGTGATGAGGAAGCCGCCTGTAGGCAGACAGCGACAAAAGGCAAGATATGTAAAACGCTTTATGTGGAGACATGAGACGGAGATACACAACGGAGCCACATGATATGCGGTCACATGGTGTGGAGTCACATGGCCACATAAAGACTGGAAGAACAGAGTGAAAGTGTAGAGTGCTGAAAACCCAAGCAAATGGCTGGCAAAAGTGGCGGTCCTCACAGTAAGGCTGTCAGCCCTTACCCGCAATGTTTATGGAGGAGACGAAGGCTGCCAACAGGGCCAGGGTCTCTGGGATGCTGGAGGGGGTGAGACCCCCACCCATTAGTGCCAAACCACCCACTGCAGTCAGGCCTGCAGAGAGAAATGTGGCCTTTCACATTGATACGTTTGCACCCAAACCAGAAGCACGCGCACACACGCACACACAGGTTGATTCCTTGTGGGGACTCTCCATTGATTTCTATGGGGAAAACAATGACAACCTTAACCCCTACCCAGCCCTAACATTAACCATAAGTAACCAAACAAAACACAATATTTTTGTCATTTTTCCATTTTTGTCTGCATTCACAGATCTTTGTGGAGATCTCAGAAATGGTCCCCACAACGCCAAAATAACAAAATTTATCTCATGGTGGAGGACCCCACAATGTAATATATACCCTATCCACAGACACAGACTCACACACACGCATGGGAGCGCAGTCACTGACCTGAGATGGCATTGGTAACAGACATCAGCGGGGAGTGCAGGGCAGGGGTGACCCCCCACACGGTGTGGTAGCCCACGATCCCGGCCAGGCCGAATGTTGTCACCATCTGCGTAAAGGCAGTGTTGGGGGAGACAACGCCGAGTCCAAGCACTCCGGAGAGACCTGGGGAGCAGAGGGGGGGTGTTCTACACGGGCCTGAGTCTCCTGTTCAGGACCCTGGGCTTCCTAACAAGGGCGCAAATCGACCCGGTGGTGTTTCCTGCAAGCTGCATCTAACGATAATATCACGTGTACTTTCATTTACTTTTTCATACCCACAGCCAAGGTGAACAGCAAAAAAAGGGGAAAACTCAACTGGATACCTGGTCCTAAAAAAACAAGGAAGTACCTAGAGACCAAAACAGCAGTATCTGGCTCTCCTGTGGATCCCTTACCAGGCCCCAGTTACTGAGACCACATTATGGCATTATTTGCCGACTCCACACACAGGCCCTGTCAGTGGCATGCAGAGGGAGGCCGCAGCACCACTGACCTGCTGTGTAGATGCAGGCGGACGTCATGGTTCGCCTGAAGGGGGAGATCTCAGCCAGCTTCGCAGCTTCGAGCTCTGCCACCGTTTTCTGTTTGAGCGGAGCTGGAGGGGGGGAAGTCTTTGGCAATGGAGATGGGAAAAGATTTTTGCCGTCCTAGAAAGTGCAACATTAAGATAAAGTCATTACGTTCAAAAGACATTTTAGAACATTATTCCTGTTCATCTAGCACAGGCTATTAAACAATCCCATTATTTATTAGTGTTTCACAGTGGGGAGCTTGCTTGGAAAACATAATTAACATATTAAAGTAAAATAAAAATAACTGAAAATTACATTTAAAAACAGTTAATGTACTACTAATTTTTGTTTTCTACATTCCCAGCTGTCTTGCCAGTTGCTGTGTTTTGGTAATAAAAGAAGCACATTTTGCGGTTTGGAGGGTTCAGCCCACTCAGAAACAAAGAAAAACAGAGCTCAGGATGGGCAAACTGACAAGGAATTTAATGGTTGAAAAAAGAACTTAATGTCGCCCCCTGCTGTAAAAACACAGCAGACCTACCTTCATGACCACGGTGCCCCGAATGACATGGTCGACTGTTCCATAATCAAAATCATCCTTGGGCTCAAAGTAAAAGTATTCCTTGTCGGGACTGATGGCCTTCAGTAATTTCAAAATATTATTTGAGTACAGTGAGCTGGCTTGCGTGGCCATCCGGCTTGGCAAATCTGTGTACCCAACGTGTGTCACACCCTGATAATAGAAAAAAAAGGTCACACAGTGCAGAAAACTTGCAACCATATCCTCCAGATCTCACTCCTCTTCTTCTTCCTACCAGATATGAGAAGATATTTAAGAAATGCTCACCTTGTGAACATATAGCTCTCCAGGTTTTGTGGTCTCTATGTTGCCCCCAGCCTCAGCAGCCAGATCCACCACCACGGAGCCATCCCTCATGGACTCAACCATTTCGGTCTTGATAAGGACGGGGGCTCTCTTTCCTGCAAGAGGGGAATGTCAGACTTACAGCACGCCGTTGGGAGAGGTCATGGATGGGCGTGGTGCTCACCTGGAATGAGCGCAGTGCTAATGATGATGTCCACGTCTTTACACTGTTTGGCGAACAGCACCATCTCCGCCTCGATGAAGTCCTTGGACATCTCCTTGGCATAGCCGCCGACGCCCTCCCCAGACTCCTTCACGTCCACCTCCAGGGGCTCAGCCCCAAATGACTTAAATTGCTCCAGGGCAGCAGGTCTGGGAGCAGGGAAATGAAGCCCAGTGCATACTCAGAAGAGCAAAACCTTTGCAAGGTAGATAGTGCAAAAAGCCACGTGTTGGTCACCTGGTGTCAAACCCCCTCACAATGGCACCCATTGATTTGGCGGCTCCAGCTGCAGCCAGACCTGCAACTCCACCACCGATCACCAGGACCTGCACAAAGGGACAAAGGTCTCAACAGAAAGTCCTCCAGATACAGTGATGATCCGAGTTTGCCTTTGATGCTATAGAGGTTCCTGTGCATGATCCCGCATTACGGTTAGACGTGACACAGGAGTGGAGGCTGCATACCTTGGCTGGTGGTACTTTCCCAGCAGCAGTGATCTGGCCAGTGAAAAATCTTCCAAAATGATTGGCTGCCAGGACAACAGCCTTGTACCTAAACAAAATAAAGCCCAATCAAGGAGGCTATCTTCCATTTATCCATAACACCGTATTGCGTACAGGGTCACACCTGAAACCTATCCCTGGAAGCACAGTGCTCAAGATACCCCAGATGAGATGCAAGCCCAAGGCTGGGCACTCGCTCAAACAATATGGGCAATTTAGAGACATCAGTTCATCAAATCACATGTTTTTGGACTGGAGTACTTGGGAAAACCTGCACAAATATTCTTGGCATGTAATTATGCCAGGCAGAATCTCCTGTTGGTCCTCCCATAAAGATACATTATCTCACCCTGCAATGTTGGCCATGGAGCTCAGTGCATCGTAACCTTGAGCTATTGTGACCCTCGGCACCTGATCCATGGCCAGGACGGTACACTTCTGGCTGGAGAGCTTCTCCATGAGGTCAGGATTTTGTGCTGGGTAGATGAAGCTCACGAGTGTGGACCTGGGCCTGAGCAATTCAGCCTCGTGCCTCCCCATGGCATCACTAAACACTGGTGCTCGTACCTGCAACCAGAGGCAAAATGAAGAGACAAAGATATTTCCATGATAAACCCACGTGGGTCTATTATGGGCCATTAGGACCTTGCTGAAGCAACGGTTTATTTCACATTGTCTACAGTAAATTGGACTTGCTCTTGGTGGGTGTTGGACTTTGAAAGGGCTGCAGGGTGGAGGGGGGGTGGAGGGGGGTGGAGGGTGTCCATCGTGGTGATCTCAGAATCACATCTTTGTTTTTTGCAGATGTTTTCCTGTTGACTTCAAAGAGCAGTAACTTCCAGCATACACTGGGGTAGTCTCATCTCATCTCAATTCAATTCAATTCAATTCAATTCAATTCAATTATCCCCAAGGGGCAATTAAAAGGTGCGTGGAGTAGCACAGCAGCCATTCACACATGACAATAAATACAAAATAAAAAGGACACACATAAAAGGTAAGGCACATCTCTGTTAGGCAAACCTTAATGCTGTGTGTTCTGATAAAGTTCCATTAAAAACTTCCATTAAAAGTTCCTTTAATATGATACCAAATGACTGATATTGAGACTTAAGTAGCTGGACAGTCCTGAGGACAACGGTTGTCCTTCTCCTCTGTGTCCTGCAACCTGGACAGCGAAACCTGTGCCCTATGGGAGCCATTCAGACACAGGGAACAGGATGTGTGAGGTATCAAGATGCTCACTACTGATTGGGCCATGAGAATCCTGGGAGTCAGAGGGTGTACTGCCCCCTCCAGGTTGGGGATGAGTTCCTGCCTCTCTCGAATGGAGAAGTTTATGTATCTCAGGGACTTGTTTATGAATGAAGGTACAATGGAGCAGGAGATCGACAGGTGACTTGGTGCAGCTTTCAATTTACCAGTCAATCTATGTTTGGTCACGAGTTTCGGGTAGTGACCAAAAGAATAGGATCGCAGATACAAATGGTGGAAAAGCTTTTCCTTTACAGGGTGTCTGGGCTCAGCCTAAGAGATAGGGTGAGGGGCTCAGACATTCAGGAGGGGCTCAAACTAGAGCTGCTGCTCCTCTGTGTCAAAGGGAGTCAGTTGAAGTGGTTCGGGAATCTATGTAGGATGTAGGTTTTAGGCATGTCCAACCGGGAGGAGACCCCGGGGCAGATCCAGGACACACTGGAGAGATTATATCTCTTCGCTGGCCTGCATTTGCCTTGGTATTCCCCCAGTGGGGCTAGAGGAGGTGCTGGTGAGAGGGATGGATGGATGGATCCACGCTGGAATCTTGATTAATGCCACAGTTTTTAATTATGTCAAATTAGATACACATAATACTCACCTTCAGGACAAGATCTGAATTGAAGCTACTCTGCGTGTCAACTATCGTGGCTCCAGCTTCCCTGTAATGCTCATCCGAGAACTTCGACTCCTCCCCAGCTCCTGTCTCCACCTGCACCCTGAATCCCTGCTTGACCAGCGCCTGCACGCCGGCAGGGGACACGGCCACTCTCCGCTCATTCTTGAAGATTTCCTTGGGGATGCCCACAAGGACGTCTGAGTATCGAACACCTGTGAAGCAGACACATGTGGCAACGTTCACACTAAGGTCCTACTATGAGGCCTACCTACCAAGAAATACCAGTGTATTTGGGAAAATGACATTGAAGATTAGACGGGAGCTACTAATAGGCCCATTCAGTAACGAGTCACTTCCTGAGTCCTGACTGCAACAGCATAAGGTCACAGCTCCATTCCACCATAGCAATGAACCCAGATTATGTAAAGAATGACTGAATGGGAGTAGTACTTGACTGTACCATGTTGATGGGGGGGGGGGGTGCTGTGTAGACAGCAAACACTAAATTGGAAGAAACCATTCAAAAGCTGGGGGTGGGTTAATAATATAAAGAAGCGCTGCTTGTAGAAGAAGATGGTTTGAAAACAAAGTCTTCTACCACTTGCATTAAAACGGTTCTTGTTTTAATCTCTACCTCAAAAAAAGTACAATATGAACGCAATCCCTGTTTGAAAGGCCTTGCTTAGCCTGCTGATATATTCCATGCAGGGTCCAGTTTCACATATCTGTCCTTAATTGGCATGGTGAACTTCCAGCGCCAGCTAGACATTATTAGCAGCTGCTTGGCAGCCTGCCGCTCCCACAGCCCCGGACCGGGCCTCCCCTGCCTGGCCGGCTCGCAAGTTCCCTGTCCTTAACTAACGCGCAGAGGACCCAGCAACACCGGGAGTCTGACACAGGCGGAAGGGCTGTGACCTTGCCTCAAGGTTCCTATGACAAAACGGTGCTCTGGGCTAGACCAAAAAAAAAACACAAAAGGCCGGAGTGCGGCTTTCACCTTTACGCGACCCCTCCTGAATATAAACTTAAGTAAACACAAGCAAGCAGCAGCCAGTTTCTCAGTAGATGGGGTGGGGGTCTAATCCCACAGCGTTAAATTAACATCACCCACAACATATTCTCCGTTATGCTTTACACTGATTTAACTTGTTCAAGATCTAGACAACATTTGTTCATAAACTCTGGAAATAAACACAAAGAAGTGGAATGAAAGTAAACAGCACTCAGCAGGAAGACTTCATACTGAAAATGAAATAAACAGGGAGTTTGCCAAGGGTATCTGTTCCATACCTTTGGAGGCTTGCTGGTTCCACAGGACAGGGAACGTTCTGAAGTATCTTATTCCAGGGGTCTTCTGCAGGGCACCGGGATGCAGCAAGGGCACCGAGCAGCTGGACACGCATCGCAGCAGGGAGGACATGTCTCACGCGTCTGTCCTGCTCTTTACAGGTGCAGGTGTGTTACGGGAGAGGCGCGGTATCTGAGACAGAGCTCGCAATCAGATGTCAGAAGGCATATTTTCTCAGGCAGAAACCTGTCCCGGGCACCTCGCGCACACTGTCAGCTCACAGGCCCAGGAACTGCAGTGTGACACTATAGCTCTCCAGGACACAGTGCCAGCCAGTCATGTGGGACACTCCAGATTCGCGAGAACTGGAAATGTGACGACTGTGGCAGGGGACACAGCGCCAAGAAACTCTACTCGCCCTCAGCCTGGAATATGCACTTAGATCATATCTACACATAAAGTCTGCTGGAGAAAACATTAACAGGGTTACTAAAGATAAGAATTTTATAGTAGAATGAAAAATATTTCAAAAAGGTGAAAAATTAAATTTGCTTTTGCAGTGAAAGCACAGAAACTGTGATTTAATGTTAGTAAAAAGTGAGCGGCAATTCATTTATCTCTTTTTTCAATTGCAGTATTTTCTGATGTTTATGACAAACAGAACTTAGAGCAACTTGGAGTAGTAAGAAAAAAGTTCAACAGCAACAGGGGAGTATTTAAAATCTCACTAACCTCGGTCCAGTGTGTCTTCTGTTAATATAAATGACTCCCGTGGTATTTTTTGTTAATACAGATACACGTAAATGCAAATTTTATGGTCTTAGTGACCTTGACGTCAAGGTGCCCCCTTCGGGTTTCGGTAGCTCAGTTTTACCTCTATAAATAGTGGAACCACGTGATTCACATGCCGTCCGCGGCCGAAAACAGACACAAGTTCGGTGTAATTTAAACACCGCGGTAGACCAGCTTTCACAGGATCTTCAAACAAAAACGTTGCCCCGTTCATTATTGTATAAAGGTAATACACGCAGGATTTTTTTACAAATATAAATTACAGTAACTGAGCTTTAAATATTACAGCCTGCTTAAAAAGAAAAAGCGTGCACTAAAGCCATTTTTAAAGTATAACTAGTAAAAAAAAAAAAGATTTATTTATAGTATCTACAAAGCACTTAAAAGTTATCCAACTAACTTTTCGCTTGATTTTGAAGTTTTTTTAGACTATACTTTAAAATTTGGTGCCACCTTCTGGTCACAATAATGAACTATAACTACTTGTGGAAGAGCAATAGAGATGCAAATATATGACTTAAAGTGCTTCACCTGATGTGTAGGTGTCTAGCACCCGAAGAAACTGTGTTCTTAAAGGTTTCCTCGTTGCTTGTGACCTACCGCATAGGTGTTATCCCCCAATACAAAGAGACAGGCCTATCTAACCAACAAATTAGTCCAAGAATTATGTGTCCCAGCACTGAGGTAAATTAAACTTTGGTTATAGAGATTCTTGATGATAGTTAGATCAAGATGAATTGCCTGTATAAATAGCAGCCTGAAGCTGTGATGATGCTAATGCTTGTTGAATCTGATGGAGGTTGACACTTATGTTCTGCAGGGAGCACAATGTCAAGCCACATGACCTCAGGTGCTCTTCCATAACATTACTTTTAGTGAGTTTGAGCCACAGGGCTATGCACTAAAAGAACCCCAAAATGTACATATACAACTTCTCAGCCAAAATCCAGGATTTATTAAACAATAATAAATAGGAAACTCGAATTTCTTAAAAGTCGAACAAACCAGTTTTTTCCTAGAACTCGATCTGAACATCAGCAGTCGAACCGTGAACGCTGACCTAATATAAATTGCACGCGCCCGGAAATGCAATTCTTACTTGAATGCCTTCTTCACAGACTGGATGATTAACCAAATAAACAGCGCAACATTGCAGTAACTAATAAAAAAAACTAACTTACGTGTACTATTAGAGCATTTCTGTTATTTATTTAAACTTTATTTTACCAGGTAAATTAACTGAAAACCAGTTCTCACTGCTTTACGTGATTTTCGGGAGAAATAGCAGATTACGCATCAGAACTGCCTGGGATACAAACGTTATGCGTGTAACAACTCTTCAGGCAATAAGGGCAAAGGTGTGTCGTCACGGAGGCGGTCCAGTTTGTGCAGCCGGGTGAGAGGTCGCAATGCATTTAACCGTAATGCATTGCGTCAGGATCAGAATGCGTTGCTTTAAGGCTTTAAGCCATCGCTGTAAGCAAGTGGAATGCACCCAATGACCGGACTGGGGAAACAAACTCAAATGCGAACTTACTACAGAGGACTAATGACAACAATGAGAAACAGCTGATCACACGAGGATTTCACACAAGGTTAACGAGGGGGCGTGGCACGCGGAAGGAGCGGACGATCGGGGTAGGATAGGGGTAATGTTAGTACATGATCTTTATTGTTTTGGAAGCCATTAAGAAAAAAATGCTCTTCTCGTTTTATCCTGTTCAATTTGTGTTTAAATGCTGCTAAAAAATAAAAACATATTTAGGTGTAATTCTGGGGGGGGCGGGAACCAATTAATTGGTTTTCCATTATTTCTTATGGGAAAAATTCGATCAGAACTCGAACTTTTTAGGATTCGATCTGGAGTCCGGAATGGATTAGGTTCGAGAACCGGGGGCCCACTGTATTTACAAAAACTGTGTCTGTAGTATCTTGGATGAAGTAGGAAAAGCAGCGAAATGCAGGTAAACCAGATAATTGACCGTAGGCCTGCAAATAACTCAGATTGCCACATTTATCACATATAAATTACGTGACAAACAGTAAGTGTAAAATGTTAAGTGGGATTTATCGATTTTCTGTTCATTTGTAAGCCAGAGGCTACGTATTTGCATAGCTGAATTTAATTTGCTATTTCAGATATCAAGTTTTATCATCTCTTCCCATGTATTGTAAATACATTCGCGAAATTAAGCGAAGTCCAGATTGCATTGGGCATGATCCCAGTTGGTATAGTTCCATATGTTGTCTCTGAATAGGGAAGCATAAACACAAAATTTTCAGTTCTCTTTTCCTAATGTAATTGGACCAATCAACTGTATTCCCAATGCAATATGGCCACTTATTGGTAATGAAGCCTTTGTCAGTCAAAAGGAGTTTTATTCTATTCTGATGACCCCTTCAGTTGTGGCATTCCATGAGGACGTGATGCATCACTTATGAAAGATCAATGGTATTTCTCATAACGATATCCTTTAATGAAGCTGATATTTTGATCATTATATCCTTCTACTGTAATTTTCCTGAGTTTATGAAACTCTGTTGGGACTAGGAACACTGGAGTCTTCCAGTTTACCAAGTTCTAGATCTGTCTTTAATTCCACTTTTAATGCCCCCCTTAAGTCTTCTGGCTATCATTTCCTAACTTGGCATACTAACCATCATGGTGACTCTGTGCTGGTTGGCATCAGAGTGACTGCTCGGTGCTGGTTGGCATCAGAGTGACTGCTCGGTGCTGGTTGGCATCAGAG
>JAABNY020000008.1:7371336-7391585 GCA_015164015.2 Brevimyrus niger | reverse complement strand
GCTGGTTGGCATCAGAGTGACTGCTCGGTGCTGGTTGGCATCAGAGTGACTGCTCGGTGCTGGTTGGCATCAGAGTGACTGCTCGGTGCTGGTTGGCATCAGAGTGACTGCTCGGTGCTGGTTGGCATCAGAGTGACTGCTCAGTGCTGGTTTGAATCATACCTCGTAACTGACAAGTGGCTTGAGGTGCAGAGGAGTCCAAATCACATCAGGTAACAACTGGTGTTCCCCAAGGCTCTGTCCTTGGTTCTCTCCTCCTCTCTCTTTATGTTTCCTGTCTAGGCCAGATGATCTAGTCAGATGGCTTCTACTACCACTGCTATGCTGATGACATCCAGATCTACTTGATCTTCATTCTTGACGGCACCATAGTTTCTGCTAGTCCGTGCTAGGTTGACATCACAGCCTGGATGAGGGACCTCCACTTAATCTCACCTCTACTTAATCTCTCAAAGAATGAGCTTCTTGTCATCCCTGCCAGCACTATAATTCATAATGACATGATTTTTCAAGGTCAACCAGGAACCTAGAGATAATGGCACATGACCAGTTATCTTTTGCTGAGCACACAAGAGCATTATCCCAATCTTACAGGTTTACCCTATATAACATCAAGAAGATCAGCTCTTTACTTTCTGAATATGCAATTCAGTTTCTAACCCAAGCACTTGTCACTAATGACTAGACTATTGCAACTTTCTGCTGGCAGGTCTACCAGTTTGTGCTATCAGTCCATTGTAGATGATGATGATTTACAACATGGCAGCACATTTAATATTCATTCAGACTAAACATTTTCATGTCACACCTCTTCTTGTTTCCCCTCACTGGCTCTCTGTTGGCGCTCGCATTAAGTTCAAGTGCTTGGTTAATCAATGGGCTGGCTCTCATCTTCATTAAAAGGCTCCTTGAGACCACCGTCCCCTCTCGCCCCCTCTGGTCAGCAAATCAACAACACCTGGACCTCCTTCCAACATGGGAGAAGTGTCACTGCAGACAGTCTTCTTGTGTGGTTCCCTGATGGGAACAATAAACAATTCATAAAGAAACACATGCTGGACTGGGGTGAAATAATGAGCCTTCTTGGTCTGGTGCAGGATACATCGAATAGAGGAACACTGGAATTTTACTGTCACTCTCTCTTTCTGAATGCTAGGAGTGATTCTACTCCATTGGGCCCTTGTGCAAGGCCCTTAACCTGCGATTGCTTCTTCCTGGGTATGACATAAACCTACATCCAGCCCTGCAAGGAGGTCCTCCAACCTTCAGGGAAAATGTGGGGGATTGGCAATCCTGGCACTGGAAAAAAAAATGATGAGGTATCACCCGCCACACAGCTGCACTCGGGTTCTCATCCCTAAGGTAGTCCGTTGCACACGCTCCTTACCTTGCCTCACTTTGCAGATGTTTCTACACCACTGGTGGATTCCTGCAGGCCATCAGTGATGCACATGGCCTCAGCAAGGCTGCTGAGTCCAAATCTGTGCATGTGTTGATCACATTTCCGTTGCATGATGTATACAACTACATACAATTTCCAGCAGGAGAGGATGCCTTGCATGACACTAAGTTTTGGTAAATACTCGTAGATTTCACTTGTTCTGTACCTATTTTCATTATCTTACTCGTTATTCACTAAGATCTACTGCTTTCTGGAAACAGCCCTGACTGTTTGTACTGATATCCAGTCGAAGCTTACAAGTTTCTGTTATATTTCCAGTGTTGCTTGAACTGCATTACTTCTGTTTAATTGTCCTACTTTTGCTTTCAGCCCTTTATTTGTTTACTGGAATCATTTTAATTCATTTGGAAAGATTTTTACTATGCATACCTTGTTGCATCTTGTTATTAGACAATAAATTGATGTTTAAGTTTTACATTGTTGTTTTTAACAGAGTAGTCTATTTTTATTTGGTTATTCCACAAATTAGTCATAGGTGATTTTAACCAACACAAAAATAATTGTTAGGTGCAGCCCTACACATGTGTTTGCTGGGTTTAATAAAACATACTTTTTATTGTTTGCACATGCTGTTTTGTGTCTTTTGTTGTCCATGTACTTTCAGTCTGAAATTCACATGACGTCTGATAAATGAGGCCCCAGGTGAGGCTGTGTGCCAAGGACTGTTAATGGAAGTACCAAGACTTTTATTTGAGTACAATTTATAATCTGAATTGTTGAATAGAATTTCTTATGCAGCAGTGTGTTGGTACAGTGGTTAGCTCTGATTTCTGTGGTACTCGAGTTCTAATCTATGCTGTGGCTCCACTTGTGTAATGTTTGCATGTTCTCCCTGTGTGTGTGGGGTTTGCTCTAGATATTCTGGTTTCCCCCCACAGTCCAAAAAACATGCTAAGGGTCAATTACCAAATAGTGTGTGCGTGTGTGTATGTGCCCTGTGATAGGTTGGCATCCCATCCTGGCTTAGTCCCTGTCATACTCCTGTAGCTTCTGGGATGGGCTCCATACTTGGGGGGAAAGTTAGGGTGACTCCATGGACCCCTGACTGACTGGGGCCCCAAAAATGTTCATACAGTTGGATTGGTCTGCGTTGAGGGCCTAAAATGACACCCTGTCATGGGGCCCAAAATCTCTAGCAGCACTCCTGCTCCAGACCCCCGCAACCCGAAACAGGACAAGTGGTTAAAGAACATGGATAGATGATCATTTTTGCCAGTCCCACAGAATCAAGTACAAGATTTTCATGTGTTCAGAAATACTGGTTGGGCAGACGAGCTTTGACAGGTGAATAGTTAAGTATCTAGACCCCATCTGCAATTCTTATTGCTGTATGTCAGACATGAGACAGCAGTCTGCAGTTAGGACTTGTACCGCATGCCCAGAATATGGACTTTAAATCCCACTTGCTCTCTACCCACGTAGGTACCCTGGCTTCCTTCCGCAGTTGCTGCCTGAGAGAGGTGACCCTGAGTATGAGAAGTGGTTAGGAAACGCACACATTGCTGGAAGCTGTCGTGGTTCACTGACAACAGTAGAAAATCAGGCCACATCTGGAACGGTGGGCAAGAGACACCGGGCTTAAAAAACAGAGATGTGACCTTATCAGAGGCTGAATGAGTCATCAAATGAGTCAGAATACAAGAGAAATTTAAAATAATAATAAAAGCAAAATCAAAAAAAGGCGAGGAGATCTGTAAATAGCCCCAGGTGAGGTGCAACGATGGCAGGAGTTGTGTTTAGTGAGACCATGGCAGGCAGATTTAGCAGAGCCTTTACCAAGTGTATACGTGTGATGAGAGGTGAACATCTTCAAGGCTTGTGGCAAATAAACACAGGGCTGTGAATTCTGATTATACACACATGTATTCCATTTAAACAGGGAAGGCCTCAGTTCAAATAAATCATTTAAAAAAATAAATAAACGAAATTACATACATTTTTCATCATGTTATAAAAAGTGGCACTTCATGTATAAATATATAAACCCATGCAGGTATGTACAATCAATGGTGAATTTGCATGTAGCTGACATTTTTTCATTCACAAGGGACAGTATCAGGGCAACAGAACGTTACACGTTCCTTTGTAAAACACTGAGAGAATAAGCCATCATCACATGTGGGATTCTCACTGGCGGAGATCTATGCTCTTTAGTAAGGCTCATAGTAAAGACTAAAAAACGACTTCCCCCATGTGATGCAGTGACACGCAGCATATGAATCCCCCCCACCACACACACACACACACACTCACACACATGCAGCTTCTCAACGATGTTCACATAGAGTGACGTTCCAGGACTTTCAGCCTTTGGGAACCAGCTGAAGGTGTGTCCCAAAGCAGCCTGCCACCCCTTCGAGATCCTGTGTGCCGTAATGGTACTCGGCGATCGTCCGTTTATCACTGGGGTAGGAGGCAGGAAGCAGTAAACCAAACCGATTGGCATGGAGTAAGAATATTATGCCGACAACACTGGCCATCTGCAAAAGCTGACAAAATTGTGTATTTTCGAAGATAAAAATGTTTACAAAGGCAATTTATTATGATATTAGTTGTGCTGAGAGGCCTTCTTTAGTGGTATCCTTTCAGTTGTATTCAATTAACTCTTAACTGTTAACACTTTCCAGATGTTTAGTGTGTTCCCCTGAAGTACCCAGTCTGACAACTGTAGCTCATTAGCTGAGTTTGGTGAAAATTATTTACAGTACACTCTGCTGTCCAGCAAAAACTGCCATGTCCAGCAAAAAGCAAATAAAGCCGAACTGGCCGCACACACTTTACGGCCATCTAGCCTCGGGTAGGAGAACCACCAGTATGACACCATTCACTGTACTCAAAACGCATTGTTTTGAAAATGTGGCAATAACCTTGCCAGTATTTTACAGTGCAACACCTGATTCAAATGCTTGCCTTTAAAAATGGATGCTGGGCTATTTGTGCAGCACTTGCAATAGCAAAAACACAGTGGCCAGAAGAAGTTAAAGTATTGCCCAAATACTCCTCAGAAACTGAGCTGGACTCAGTGTTTCCAACTGGATGCCCCCACCGCCTGAGTACTCCCTTACTGGCCCTGGGTGATCTCACTTTCCCTGGTTCCTGAGCCACTGCTCCAGGCTACTGCTGCGGCGTCTGTAACCGGCTCCCCTCTCTTCCTCAGGAGACTGAAGACGGGAACGGCCACCTTCATGTTCCTCCCCGATGTGATCAGCTCCCCGTAGCCCTCCTGGTGGGAGAAGGCGTAGGCCGACCGGCGCGAGCTGGTCCGCCGCACGCGCTTCAGGTTCTGCTCCTGCGGACGCTGCCTCCTGCTGGCCTGCTGAGTGTGGCGCACCTGGAAATCAAAGTAAAAATATGCTCAGGAGCTCAGAAAAATGTCAGTGTGGTGAAAAAATGCCAATATACCGTGGAAAGTGAACGTGAAGAACATGGTCAAAGCTGGCAGTAAAATTCACATGCAGCAATTTTTTTATGTACTTTGTGTAAATTTCCATGCAAATAGTTTTTTGTAGAATTTCAAAACAAAAAGCAGTGAACTGCAAAAACATACAATAAACAGAAAATATTGTTCTCTCATCTTTGACATTTTCCATAAAGCATTTTGCAGAATAACATTCATGGAAGCTTTAACATTGGTGGCTCTTAAAGCTGGTCGTTTCCAGGCCACATTTAATTCTTTCATTGCTTTCCATCCTGCGGTTATACACCACGCTTCCTCTTTCCATGTAAAAAGCGAGTTGCATTATACCTTGTCAGTCACAGTTGGGTAGAGGTCAGTTCTCAGAAATCGCACAGCCAGGACAGGCGTGACACACACTGTAGTGGTGAGGAGGATAACCAACCAGACACTTGTCTGGGTCAGGGTGTTCCGTGCGGTGCCTGGGGACCAATCATACCAAAGTTGGGGTCAACTAGCACAACTTGGAACTCAAACACTAAGGACACCAACAAACCTTTAATACACTGACATCAACCAACACTTCAAAAAAGCTCAAAAGCGCCTGAGATCATTATAAATAAAGATCGACCAATATATCGCTTTACCGATATTTTTCCCGATATTTAAGCATTTTACCATAATCGGTTAATAGGTTTTGTAATATCGAGTTCACCGATAAACAACTGCGTGCACAGGTAAAAGTATACTTACTTGTTTTACTATATTTAGAATTAAATACAGCCACTAATGAGTGTCTATATGCTCATCATTCCTCTCGTAAAATCGCTTCCATTTTGCTTTTCACTCATTGGGTTGATGCTCATGACATGCATATAACTTTTAACAAGATTCACTAAAACACCCCAAATTATATTAACATTTACTATATAACCATCATTCTGCCAATAAACATCTTCTTAATAAATATAACTAAGAAATTGAATGCGCTTTGTCAACACGCATTTCATAATCTAGAACAACAAAATCTTTTTTTTTTCCAAAAACGTAATTGTAATATATCAGACAAGCAATAAAACCTGTTTTGTTTGTTGTATTTCAATATTTCAGAATATTATTCAGTAAATTAACATTATCCAGCAAATTATTCTTCACTCATTAGCATATAAACAGCTTTATAAACCTAATAAAACTGTAGTTTAAAATGAAGTTACATTTCTGCAAAGATGATATGACTCCTGTGCTTGAAAACAGACATTCTATATTTATTTTGCTTATTGGTAATGTTAGTGTTGCTCCTCATGCTTTTCATAAAATATTTTTATTGTTGTAAAATGAATATTAAATTTAACATGATTGTATGCAAGGAGGGAGTGATTGTTATAAATAAAACAGTTTGTTCAGTAGTGTTGTAATCATTGTGTCAAAAGCAGAAGTATAATAGTAAATAAAAATCGGTTCTGAATATCGGTTATCGGGCACATAAACATGCAAATAATTGGTATCGGTAATAAAAAAACAATATCGGTTGATCACTAAATATAAATACTTTATAAAAAGCATTTTAAGAGCAGCAAGTTCCGATGTAGAAAGTCTATTTTAAGAGAATATATCTTAGCTGTAAGTTGAAATATAAGAAATGCAAAATGCTCAAACTTACCAAGAAAAGGGAAGTGGCTTGGGAATATGGTGAAAATACCATTACTGTGCATAGCAAACAATATACAGAAGTAAATAGTCAGGCTCCCCCATACATAGAAATGATTCACAGCAGTCCAGTAATTAGTGTCAAGTCCAATCTGGAAAAAAAACGCATAAGGAAAAAGCAGTTTTCACACCTTCAAGGACAAAACAGACATTTTCATTTTCATGCTGTTACATTTAAACCCTTAGCTGGCCCCTTTTCTCACTGGCAATTTATAATTGTTTAAAAAAACTATTTGCACATCTAAATATTTTAGTGTGGCGATTCAGGTTAAGTACTTTGCTCAAGGGTGCTACACAAAATTCCTGGTGGGACTGAGCTGGCAGCGTGTGGTTCGAAAGGCAGCCCTCCCAGCTAACTGCTGCTTCTGTCAAGCAAAACTGCTGGAAGTCAGCGGTTAAGAGGGAGAGTAAGATTCAATCCACCGATTTGTATCAGCGCAGTGACATAAGAGTTCATGAAGCAATTCCCCCAGATCACGGGTGGGTTGTAACCCTTAGTAATCAAAACCAGCACAATAAACACGTCTCTCCCTAAATGGGTGGAGTGTTACACCCTGGCCCCGAATACAGTGTGCACTGGATACAATTTGGGATGACATTGGGGTGAATGGTTTCTAACATCTTTGCATTGGTAAAATCTGATTAATATATAATTATTAGTCAAGGCCCTATGCCTTTATCATTTAAAAATGTGACCAATAATTTTATATTTAAACTGATTCCCTCTCTCTAAACTGTTTATCTCTCTCTACCATATTGAATTGCATTGCATTATATTCTCTTGCATCGCATCATATTGAGTTGAATCACATCGTGTTGAATCGAATCGTATCGAATCGCAATGTGTCGCAATAGGGGTCAATCACATTTAGTTTCTTCATATTTATCTTAAATGTATCAGACCACTGGCAATGTATTGACTGCATTAGTGTGAGTGGTAGCGTGCATCAGTGATGGAGATGCACACCCCTAGTGGTTAAACAAGGCACATGTAGGTGGAGCTTTCAGATGTAACATCACCCTAGCCGTGTGCTCACCTGGACACTGACAACGATCACCAGGGACGTCGCTATGGTGACAGCAAATGACTGCTGGTCTGCGATGTGGGAGCCATCATCTCTGATGTTGCTGGAGAAGGCCCCGTAGGGAATGAAGAACAGCACGAAGGAGGTGTAGATGCCGTGCAGGGTGCACATGAAGAATTGACGCTTGTTGAACAGCACATTCAGCTGGCCCAGCTCATACAGCTTGGGGTGTCGGAGACTGTTCTGCTCGTTCACGTCCTTTGGGATATTAACCAGTGTATACATTAGACCTGAGCGGTTGAACTTTGTTATTTGAATAAAAATTTGAATAAAAATATTTACATATCCAATGGCAGAAAAATAAACTTCTGAATTTTTGAAGATTCATGTAGACTACTGATACTCTAATACACGTTTACTCATTTTTGTTTTGCTTAATAGCCCTTGTCACTTGATGTAGAATAAGGGATCTACCATTAGCAGGAGATTTCTGTAAAATTAATCCAGCCAACTAGAATGGGTAAAACTATCCTGCAAGGAAGCTAGTCAAAAAAATATGCAAATCAAAGTTAAATGCAGCGATACAGTAACTCCCAAAAACCAGAAACGCTCAGTCCCGAAAATAGACTTTGCCAGCAATCTTTATGGTGGGGATCCCAGCCCACGCTGTGAATTTTATTGCTAAGATTTCAAAACATCTGAAGAGTGTTACAATGACAAATGCTATCAAAATATCCATATATACCATATATCACGTATAGACAGTATGACAGAATGAAAAATAAACACTGGCCAAGCATAGTTAAATGGAGCTTAAATGAAAGACAGCATTTGATTAAGCTATTTTGATAAGCTATTTTATGCACATGAACCTGTGTCAGCAATCTAATTTCAATCATTTGATATTTTAATTCCATGCCAGATTTTTTTGTTGTTGTTGCAGATATTCCTGTCCTGTGAGAAGCTACATTAAAATGTGTTATTATTAACGCTGAAAATTGTGTTAGCATTAATTTTTAAATCATAATGCATTTTTTTTTTGCTCGTCAACACATGCAGAATTTTGGATACAGAAATTGGAGATTAGCATGCGGATAGCATTTAATAGAAATCTATAATATTCTTTCCTGATTGTACTCCCCTTTATGTTCATTCTACATTCATTTGGGGATTCGGTGTATAAATATTTATTTATCACACTGTGAGATTAATTAGTTAATTTAACTCAATACACAGCCCTAGTTATATTTTACTGCCACCTCATCGTTTTCCTTACTTAAGACAGTAGATTTTGGGTTTCACCCTACATGCATGCTTGTACATAGACTGTGGTGTGATGAAGGGCAGCATTCATACAATAATTAATTAATAATAATATTTAATACTTGAATTTCATGGAATGATAAATCAGTTATATCATAAATTTTTTTAAAGGAGGTTCCCAGTCCCAGGGTATAAACATATTTCACAACAGATCATTCAAATCTGTGTGATACATGCTATCTAATGTATATCAAAACATCAACAGAAAGATCTACGCACCTGTCTGACATCAGTTTTCCCCATACTGTTTAGCAATGCCATATCCTTTTACTGGTATCTACACAGCCTCAAGCACTCAAAATATTGATCTACAGATGTACAAACAATCTCCCCTCTTTACTGGAACAACAAAATAGGTAGTAACGCATACCTGATCAAACAGTCCCATAGCAAGAACTGGCAGGGATGTGTAGACTATATTAAAGAGTGTGATAAACCACTGGTCATATACGGTCTGTAGCAAAAGAAGGAGAAATATGGGTTTGTTGTTATGGATCCACTTACACAAACAAAAAATGTGTAATTCCAATTAATCTTGCCAAGTTTTTCAAAAGTTAAGGAATTCAGCCATGGTTGTATACATGGTCTGAGCTGAGCGAATACGACAGATCTGTATTCCACTCAGCTGAACAGTACCTAAGCTGAAGGTATAATATGAATCAATAATCTATACCGAAGCTTATATTTTTCCATGAACAATGTCTTTTATTATGTAGCTGCATAAGTTACACTGTCTCAATATTAGTGCACGGGTGACTGTCAGTCAGCGACCTCACCTGTGCAGAGAAGCCACAGAAGAAGCCAAACCAGAAGTGCACCAGGGTGAAAGCAAAGTTCTTGTAGAAAAAGTAGCAAAGGAAGCGGCACATGCGCAGGTAGGACCAGCGGCCGTGGACCAGCAGGAGGCGCTGCAGGTAGCGGAATTGGGCGAAGGAGTAGTCTGAAGCCAGCACGGCCTGCATGCCCTCCTGTCCACTGATGCCCACACCGATGTGAGCCGCTGTGGAGGCAAGATACATAACCCTCAACAAGGAATTACCAGCTGCAAGTCCTTAACTACAAAGCAACACGTTTTGTGTCACTCAGGTCTCTAAGACAACTGAAATCGTTTCATTTGGACTGACTGAAGCCATTATCATGCATTTGCAGGTCAGATCCTTTGCAAGTAAACTATTTCCAGAACCGACATAACACGTTACGTCTCCCCAAGCTGCTAAAATGTCAGTGAACAGCGAGCTCATACAAAAATATCCACACCCAACATGACCGCGCCTGAAATTTAATTTAGAGCGTAAAACAACAACAAGGCTTTTCTGTTAATTGTCATGTTGACGAGATCCAGGCGCCAGATGGATATTGGCTCCAGTGAGATGGGGGATGGTGGTGTGAAGCACACTTACTCTTAATCATGCTAACGTCGTTGGCGCCATCCCCTATGGCCAACGTGACAGCCCTCTTGTGTCTCTTCACCAAGTCCACCACCTGGGCCTTCTGCAGGGGCGTCACACGGCAACAAATCACGGTCTTGCACAAGCAGGCTGTGTCCAGCAGGAGGAGCTCCAGATCAGCCTCCAGGGCATGGGCCTGTTGGGTGCCACATAGCGGTAAGCTCCACAAGCCCCGCCCCAATGATGACATCACCAAGCTAGAGAAAATTTCAAACCGAAACATTACAAAGGTAGTAAATGAGACCTAGCACCGTGCTTGAATTCACTGGGTCCTGTTACTGCATGGTAATACAAGCCATCCCCAGGGTGTTTGCTAGGATCACTACAGGGAGGCTGTTTCTCCAACAGGGACTGTGAGTTTAATTAAAAGCCTTGGGAATTAGGGACTCCCAGAACCGCAGATCTCAGTCCTCTCAGCCAATAGCCACAAGCAGAAGCAGCATTAACACACACATCGCGCAGGCAGAGAAAACATCACGCACACATTAATTTTCTTTGTTTTCTCAGCTGAAAATGTATTCATGTCTTTTTGCCTAATGCCTCCATCTTTATCTATGTTTACATGCATAATAATCCTTTTATCCACTGCTAGGGGTACCATAGCCAGCCTGTGAATATGCAATGCTGCTTTGTTCCTTGGCTACAGCCTTCACCAACAGACTAAACGAGAAAACGTGAAGAAGTTCCTTTTTCACATTTAGAAATACTGTCCACCCGTCAAAGACCTTACCAAGCTATGGCCGTTTATGATTAATGCATACTCCGATGTGATAGTTTCTTCAAAGACGGAGTCATTCCTGTAAAGGTCCATTTTTTCCGCGTCTTTCTCACCATTGACGATCTCCCGGGTGGGGCCAAGAATCTTCTCCTTGGCTGCCCTTGAAGTGGGAACCCAGAAAGCAGTGCATAGATCTGGCCATATCACAGATGTCTGCATACGTAACCCTTCGATTAGCTCATAGAGAGATGCTGCCTGCTACCACCAACACAAGCTAAATACTTACCTGAGACACATCTCCAGAGCTGCCAACTTCGGTCAGCTGGATGGCTCAATATTTTCAATTTGAGACAAGTTTGCATGCTCATTTACATCTATGTAACAGTTTTATTACCTTGTGAATAGTCCGTAGGGTTTGCAAACTGCCCCAATGCTTTTCATGTAGCTAATTTTATAGTTTACAGTGGAATAACATAGATATTGCCGTAAGATTTCTCAGGTGCGTGTGAGAATCAGAAACCGTGAGTGTCACGCCAGATGAGAGTTGGCAGCCCTGCACACCTCAATTAGCAAAAATAGCTCCTCCATTACAAAATAAAAGATGAAGAGGACAATTACAGTGGGGGAGAATTCCGTTTTTTGCAATTAGTTTTTCTGCAGTCAAGCTACAGTTGAAACATGAACATTAGATGTACCTTTCCTAATGTGATTATTCCCTTATTATTTGCTTCGCAGACGTCTGGCCCTCAGCGCCTGCCTACCTGAGCTGTTGCTGGACCTCCAGGGCCGTGTGCCCCGTGATCACAAACACGTCACTCATCTCGTCCCTTAGCATGTTACAGGAGTATCCGATGTTCATGGCCGTCTCTGCGAGGCAACAGTAAAGCAGGTTCCAGTTAGATTTACCGGATTATGGGTTCTGGGCATATGCCACATAAGTTCACAGGACCACCCATTATCACATAAAGCCACGGGTACCTAGTTTGTCTCCTGTGAGAACCCAGATCTTAATGCTGGCCAGAGTCAAGCAGGCGATGGTCTCGGCTACACCTTCCTGAAGCTTGTCCTCTATGGCTGTAGCACCTAACAGCTTTGTAAGGAAAGGGCAGAGTCTGGGTTCAAGGAACAAAATGATCTGGGGTGTCATATTCAGCCACAGTGCGAGGCACCAACCAGAAACTCACTGTCATGTCCTGTTCAATCTCCTCGTAGAGCAAGGCGAGGCGTTCCTCGCGGTTCTCCAGCGCGGTGCTGGCCTCGTGCAGCCTCACCATCCACTCTGCAAAGACGTCCTCCTCCAGGTCTTTGTAGGCCAGAGCCAGCGTTCTCAGGCCCTCGCCGGCAAATTCCTTTCACCAAGTAGGAGATACAGAAAGGTCATCATAATGAGCTACATTTGCGTTCCGCAATGACAGACAGCAATGACAGGACACAGAACCTGTCTCTCACCAAACCTCCAAATCCCAGCGGACATTATATAAACTTCTGGGGAAAACGGATGCTTGAATCGGTCCCTGTCTATGACAGAGAGTAGAGTATTGTCTTGACAGAGAACGCCTCTTTACTGCTGACGTCATTTAATGCACAGTATGTTCTGGTGTAAATTAAACCAGCTTTCCTGCTGCGGTAGAGGGCAGAAAAAAGCAATCATGATGAATTACCTGCCAACCTAATAATCAGTATTAGGTACAGTTCTCCTTAGGCAAGCAGAAGTTCTCAAATGGCACTACAAACGCAATTTCTAAACAAACCCAGCTTCAGGAGAAACTGCTGAATATGGCTGTAGTATACTATACAACAGCATAGTAGCATAGTGTGTGCATATAGTCGCCCCCCGCGACTTACATTCAGGTGTTCTGAGGTAGTATACATGAGGTCTGTAGTGGATGGAGCCATTCTGTCGAACAGGATGGTGTCGGCTCCCTTTGAATACAGCTTGATCTGCCCCTTTGGGTTCCTGACTGAGTCACAGAGGAGGGGGGGGGCATTATCTTCTAGCACAATTCTTGCCCAGAGGCAGAGGAGTCTCAAAAGAAACAATTCACAGGGAATAAAACAATTTAGCAATTTAGCGCCCTAAAGCTCAGCAAATGCTTTGAACTTCGTTTCCCCCCCCCCCCCCCCCAAAATGATGACATTGAATAAAAAATGCCAGCTTCACTCTCCTGGGCCAGAAGCCCATGCTGGTTCACTTACCGATGACGCTCATCCTCTTGCGGACGTTGTTGAAGTCCAAGATGGCCAGAAGCTGGTAGGTGGAATGCTTTCCCATTTCGTACAGCGTTATGGTTTCCGGGGTTCTGGCTCGAAAGACGAAGCCGAAATTGCGAGCGGCAGTGACCAGGGCTCCCTCGTCTGGTGACTGCGCCTGGTACACCAGCTCCCCTGAGAGGGAACCACAGGCCACAGCTCACAGATACCATCTACAAACAACATGCACACTATGGTGATGCGTGGCACAATGAGCTACATGTCTGTGATTGAAATTTCATCAGGTCAAATCCCATGCCAGTAGGGTTTAAATCCCATGTCGTGCTTGGGAGAGTGATTTCACTGTTGAGCAGAACCCTTAACCCTGACTTCTCAAATGTATGTTTTTTACAGCCTGGGATAACATTTGTTTGCAAAATAAATGTAATGTCTACAAAGGAAGGTTGCTGCTGTTTCTGAAATACACAGATATCACAGCATTTCATGGAAACCAGAGCATTTTAATCACAGATCAACATTCTTCTCCTTCATTCCATAAACTGTCCAATCAGGAAGGTTATGTCTCTGACGAGAAATGACACTCATGGTAAGAAGTAACCCTCACTGCACCTGTGACCATTTGTTTGACATCTCACCTTCATTCTTCTCCTCGGGCATGACAGTGTGGCACAGAGCCAGCACCCTGAAGAACTCCTCCACTGCCAGGTCGCCCAACTTGACAGCTTCCACCAGACTGTGGTCATGGAATCGGAACTTCTTGTCTCTCAGGGGATTGAAGGAGAAGTCGACACTGGGGGATTTCTACAGTCACCAAAAAGAAACATGCAGGAATATTTCCCCTGCTGCCCATGCCACCGAATCCTGTCGCGTTAAAAGATCGTTTCCAAACACCTGTCAGACTGCCTGAAGCATATTATTTTTACCCCATGCTTGCTATAGGTAAGCAAGTTAAACTGCATTTCTTACTGTTAAAAGTAAGAGAAGACTGATCACCTACTGGCACAATGCATAATAAATCAAATATCTTGGCAAAAACAGTTCTAAATATCTGTATTGCACCATACCGTATAACCAAGAACATGTCATTATATAGATTATATTAATGTCTATTTAAAACCATGCTATTATTACATCATACAAAGTAAAAATGATTCTAGCTAGCTGCTGACTAATATAGGAATTCAGAGACCTTATCTTCAAAAAAGGTCAGAAATTCTTCGATTTCTGTCTCATATAATAGTCTCATGTAATCCCTTTAGTTGCTGGGCAACATATCTTGAACTGCTCATTATCTAGGCTTTTCCCCATTCACTCTATTTTCAGGTTCATCAATTCTCCCTTTTCACAACAGTTCAGCCCGGTTCTAGATAAAGAGACCCGGCCATTTCAGGATGAAGCCCTCGAAGACATACCTCTGTGATTTCCACTTTATGCCCGAATTCATCGTAAATGTCACCTTTACGAAAGAAGAAAAATCATTAGCGTGCTAAGCTAAAGCTCTTGCCAGGTCTTGTATTTCTTTTCATTTCCGTTGTTATTTCGTAGATTGTATTTGTAGGACGCACCATAGGTTCTTCCGTTGATGGAGCACTTGTTGAAGACCATGATGTTCTGCGTGAGGGTGCCAGTCTTATCTGAGAAGATGTACTCGACCTGGCCCAGCTCCTCATTCAGAGTGGTGGTGCGCGCTTCCGCCGGCGTGTCCCGGCGACTGTAGTACATCCTCCGGTCCCAATTGATGAAGTAGCTGTGACCCAGCCGGATCACCTCCACGCTTTTGGGCCGGACACCCAGATCAGAGCAGCACAGACACAAGGTATGCAAACCCCACCAAGAGACGCACACTATTCACTATTTCGCTGTTTTAACCTAAAGAATACCCATGGCCAATGCACATTAAATACATATTTCATACCCCAAGACACATTACATTTCAGTTTCCCGTTCAACAAATGCTCAATTGGCAAAGCAAGTTAGTAATTTAACAGACATTCTGACACACTTTTACAGTAATTGCTTTCCACGGCGGCACTTGTGCTGCAAACAGAAATGGACATTTCAGGTCCAGAAAGCAAAAATCCGGACCAAGGTTTTGGTTCAACCAACCAGTTGAATATAAAGAGTCACAGTCAGAGTATTCAGCTGGTTGGTTAAAACAAAATCTTGGTCCGGATTTTTTACTTTCAGGACCTGAAACGGTCACCTCTGCTAGTTAGCTAATATATAATACACAATACAGCCAGTATATAAACATAGGACACACCAAGCCAGTCACATTTAACCTTTTATATGTATACCTGAGTATATATTATACTTAGATGAATATGTACTGTAACAACACTGTAAATGCGATTAAGACACAGCAGGCCGTCACCCCTGCATCTGGCATGTTTTTCTTACCTGACGTAGAGGGATATTGGAACAACTGTGTTGAGGATGATTATGTAAGACCAAAAGGTCAGAAACCCAGAGAAGACGGCGTCGTTCAGCACTTCCTCCCACAGCAGGTACACCTGGAACTTTCCGCCCACCTTTTCTTCCCAGATGGAGTTCCCAATGGCAAGTATGATGCCCATGCACAGAAGGAACCCAAATATCTGACAACAGGCAGTTGGAAAAAGGTTCTCAGAACTGCACATTTTGTGGTCTATCTATTATTTTTGCATAAATATTTGAGCTACATCTACACAGAACCAGTATATGCAAGGGCGTCCCCTTTCTCCCTATGGACTGTGAAAACGCACTGCTTGCTTTGTCAGTTACCGTCAATGAATCCACGCTTACCGTGGCATGTTAATTACCATCAGTAATTATACAGGAGAGCTCCGGGGAGAAGCAAAGGCAGATCAGCTCACCCATAACACCAAAGTGTTCATCAGTCTCTCGATGCTGGTTCTTTTGAACGCTGTCCTCCCACAGTTCTGCATTAGCTTTGTCTGTGGTCCTAACAAAACAAGGAAATTGATAACCAGACACTGACATTCGTACCACTCTGATGGCCCGATTCTGCTCTCATGCCCCCGTCATGGCCGTAAGCATACAGCTCCAATCAACAATTGCCTACAATCTGTCGAGCACACGCACAGGATATTTATCGCTGACCGACCTTAAAAAATTGCTTATGCAGACAAATTCATACAAATATGGATTAATAACACTTGTCAAGCACATGTAAATGAATGAATATCCTAATGTAATTACTTTCACTTACTGCTTACCTGTGTACTTAAACGTTACATAACATTTATGACAGTAAATGACACAATCCTCTCTCTCTCTCTCTCACACACACACACACACACACACACACACACACACACACACACACACACACACAGATTTGTAATTACTGTATATATTTGTGGGAACTCTACATTCATTTCTGTGGGTAAAACCCCAATTCCAACATGGAGACCTTAACCCCTACCCACCCTAACCATACGTAACCAAACAAAGAATGGTCCCCACATTAAATAACAGGTTTTTATCATATTGTGGGAACATTTGGTCCCCACAAAGTAATTTACACTAGCACCACACACACTCACACACACAACCCGTTATACAATCCTGTTATAATGAATTTCAAGGGACCTAGCAAAACAATCTGTTATATCCAAAGTCCGTTATATCCAGAGTTGCTGTATGGCCAGAACACAACTACAGGACACCATTTACTCATGGGACACCCCAGCAGACACACTTGTGGTATAGATTATTATATTGTACATGTAGTAATCCAACTTTACCTGACCAGATGTGTGACTATTAATAATTCCGACTACAGTATGTATCTGCAGTGGATATCACTGGCACGTCACGCCTGCATGTCCCTTATAGCCGAACAAAACTACAGCTAAAAGCAGCCTATGGGACCACATTGTTTGTCCGTTATAAGCAAAATTCCATTATAAGTGAGTCCACTATAACAGGATTTTACTGTACTGACAGTTAATGATTCTGAACCCCCCCGCTGACTAAAATAATAAAAGACATTTTCGAACATGACCATTTACATATTATCCTATAAAGGATGAACAGCGCATAAGAAGGGCACTTGTTGTGCTGAGCCAATCACACGTCTCTGTGGGCTCCCCTTTGGGGGATTTGCCGCGAACGTCGCTGTGAAGCCCGGCAGAGTACCTGCGAAGACGACCAGCCCGAAGCACCACTCAGTGTTGCGCATCACACAGCCCCTCAGCAGCAGCTTCTCATTGTCCAGGGGATACTTGTTGTTCTTCCAGGTGAGCGTCCCCACAAATCGGTCCAGCTTGTTGTTGGGTGGTTCACACACCACCTCTCCTGGGGGGGGGAACGACGACACACAAGGAGCAGCGTCAAGCGGCTTCAACTGGGCCAAACAAACCGGGAACTCCTCCGTTTACATGCGAGGTGTTGTTAATGACACCCAAAAACGACCGAGTCGCATCACGGAGGAGTCACGCGGAAAAAAATACTCGTGGTGGCATCCAATGTTGGGCAGCATCATCCATTATAGGCCAGACTTAAGTTTTGTTTTGACCCACATGGCTCAGGTATAAATGAGGCGGCCACGTGAAGTAATTACAAACTCATCTGCTTAAAGGCGTGTTACACCACAGGAGCAAGATCTCTCTGACCTTAATGCTGGTCTCAGCATATGGCTGCTTGGGTTCCTTGTCAGGCACATGGAAGCGTGGTTCAGCAGTTATTACCCTTCCGTGCTCAAAATAATGAGAATCACGATAATGTATGTTTAATCAGAGTAGATTTACTTTGTTAGGTCTAAAATCTATTATTACACTGAAAAAAAAAGAAAAAAAAAAACAAATTATTCCCACTAGGCACTGCCATTATCTTAAAAACAGATTTCTGTCTCAGGGAAGGAGATGCAAATGTCAACTGCATCACTGCGTCAGGCAAAGAACAAGGAGCCCTCACACCTGCTAATCGAGCCGCTTGTCGCGTTTTCAAACTTCAAACAGGCTTCAGCTCCTTCGGCATGGGTGACGCACACTGTGGGTGGCACTGTGGCCTCACACCCCCTGAGCTGAGTGCGGAGTGTCGGCTGGGACACTGGTTTTCTGCAACTGTCTGGTGTACGTGTGAGTGTGGGACCTGTGCTATGCTGCTGGTGTGTCTAGGGCACATAGTTTTTTTCTGGTATATTATCCTGTAACCTGGTGTTTTTAGATTGGCCGGGCTTTTGGAAGATGAGAAGACAGACTGTCACTTATGGAGTGGTGGCTAGGTCTGACATCACAAACGGGTCCAGGATCAGTCATTTCGCTTTACAAACCTGAACACTAAAATGAAGCAGACCTTGCACTTGCTGCCACAATGGACACCATCATTACTTTCCAAACCTCCCTCAAACTAAGGTGAAAGGACGCAACCATTTTGAGAACTTCATCTCTACACCGAACACCAGAAATACAATTAACCAGTGGCTTGGAAAAAAAAGACAAAACATAATTAAATTCATCCTTGGTTCCAGGTTGAGATGTTGACCTCTGATCAAAAAAACATTATTTACCATCAAAATCAGCCAGCTTGCTAATATCAGCCCCCAGCTCTGAAGTCACCGACAGAGCCTGTCGCACCTTCAGGTTGGTTTCCCTAGTCAAAGAAATTCATACATTAGTCCAAAAACAGAATGGGACGACTGTCCACGTGTGGGGTTTTATTGCAAGTTGCAAGCTCAGTATTCCTGTTCTTCAGACCGCCTCGGAAAACAGGCTGCATTAAGC
The DNA here is from genome assembly GCA_015164015.2 of Brevimyrus niger. Taxonomy (NCBI): domain Eukaryota; kingdom Metazoa; phylum Chordata; class Actinopteri; order Osteoglossiformes; family Mormyridae; genus Brevimyrus; species Brevimyrus niger. The sequence continues at coordinate 7,372,568 of JAABNY020000008.1, read as the reverse complement.
GATGCCTGGCCGGCCCAGACGCCGTGGTGGGGACCTGTGTTCTCACCCGTCCAGCTCAGCTGTCTCTATGTAGCAGAGTCCATAAGGCTCACTACTGGACAGGAGAAGCAGGTCAGCCTGTTGAGTTCAGATACAAGCATTTTCAGCAGATTGAGCCAATCTTCATTAGAGTCATAACAATAAAGACAGCCTTATTTACCCAAACAAGATGTCAAATTCTACATTATTATGGACATATTCAGACCCCCCCTCCCCTAAGATGCAGACTGATGTTCCCACTTACAGCCACAAATTGATTATTCTCCAGCTTGATGATGTCTCCCACACGGACGTTCATCCATTTCTCATTCTGTAGCCTGCAAAAGAACCCAGGCAATGAATGATAAAGTTCTGGCTGACCGATGGCCCAGTACAGCCAACCAACACATAACATCCTCAACATCCATGTTTACTGTTACTGATAGTGTGTCATAATCTGTGTGATATTGCATCAATATAAAAGTACCAATTTCACCATCCATCCATTTTCTATATCCATTTGTACTATGCAGGGTGATAGGGGGGCAGCAGCTGCCTCTGTTAAATTCAGAGAGTTCAAGTCCAGAAAGTGATAATCCAGACCAAGTTTTTGTTTCAACCAACCAGTTGAGTACTTGGTGACTGCGATGCTTTACATTCAACTGGTTGGTTTCAAATAAATTCTTGGTCTGGATTTTTACTTTCTGGACCTAAGCCATCCACCTCTGGTTAAATTTTAGTATCATTTGGCAGATAACCAAACACACAGTTCCATTCCACAAGATGGCACGGTCACATATGCTGCTTTAAATGTGACGCGCGCTCCTAAAAGATGGGCCACGTTAGAGTGAAAGCAGAAACTCGTGACACTTCAAAAGAAATCCCACACTTACTTTCCCATGATGAGTACCTGAGACTGGCGAGTGTTCACTTGCTGATCAGTTTTATGACGGAACTGAAACCAAAAAAAAGGTCGTTGAGAGGTATTGTGTACATGAACATATTTCTTGAGTTAAGAACATAATAACATAAGAAATTTACAAACGAGAGGAGGTCATTCGGCCCATCAAGCTCGTTTGGGGAGAACTTAACTAATAGCTCAGAGTTGTTAAAATCTTATCTAGCTCTGACTTAAAGGAACCCAGGGTATTGGCTTCTACTACACTAGCAGGAAGACTATTCCATACTCTAACTACGCGCTGTGTAAAGAAGTG
>JAABNY020000008.1:7335708-7350309 GCA_015164015.2 Brevimyrus niger | reverse complement strand
TAATTAAAAAACCGCTCCGCGCTCTGACCAAATTCCGCCCGCTCCGCTCCTCGCTCACGCTCCGCTCACATGCTCTGGTTCAAAATACAATAAATTGCAATAAATTAATTTTAATTGAGTAATTTTGAGTAATTTCTTATCGACAATTAATCGATAATCGTTTAATTGCTTACATCCCTAATATATATATATGAATATATATAAATGAATTAATCAGTAAACAATGTTTAGGTAATAAAAAATTGTTTAACATTGTTGCACTGTATTCTTCTATATGTGAATGCTCTTGTCTTCTGGAAGAGTATTGAATGGCCGATGAAGTTTCCAGAGGCATTTGTGCGACTTGGTCTGTCACGTCCACGGGGCATTTTGCTGTACGGCCCCCCAGGGTGTGCCAAGACCACACTGGTGAAGGCTGCGGCTAGCTCCACCCACTGCGCGTTCCTGTCTGTCAGCGGCGCTGATCTCTTTTCCCCGTTTGTTGGTGATTCTGAAAAGATTCTGGCTCAGGTCTGCTCCTCTTCACAATTTTGACCTCGGATGACCTTTTGGGCATCTTTGATCATATTTAATTAAGTAGTAGCTAACTTTCACATTTGTTAGTTTACTGTTAATGTGAACAATGTGTAAAATCTCTGTAATGTCTACAATTAATATCTCTACAGCTTTTTCGTCAAGCTAGAGCCTGTGCCCCGTCCATCCTGTTTCTGGATGAAATTGACACCCTCTTTGGCTCCCGAGAGGACAGCAGAGGTCACAGTGTCCAGGCCAGGGTGCTCTCTGTGCTCCTGAATGAGATGGATGGTGTTGGGCTGAAGGCCGCGGAGAGGAGAGGCTCAGAGCGGCAGCCGTGTCTGGCAGAGGGCTCCATCGATCTCTGCCCAGAGCAGCAGGTGACTGTGTGACTTCTATCAGCTCTGCAGAGTGCTGTTAGAGGAAAGCTTTCACACTAATATAGCTTCTTGATATTTACCTTCTGTAATGCATGGTCCTGCTCAATGCATTCTTCAAAATTGATGCTCCCTTTGTATAACCTTGTAAACGTTTCAGATGGACTACCATGAAGTTTGCAACAAGGACGTCATAATAGTTGCTGCCTCAAACCGACCCGATGTCTTGGACACTGCCCTGCTCCGACCTGGCAGATTCGATAAGATCATCTTTGTCCCGCCCCCTGACCTGGAGGTAGGCAGTTCAAATAATATGTTGCATCTTTTACAAGTGTATCTGCTTGTTGATTAATATGAGCAGATTGCAGGTTAAAAGGAGGGTGTTTCCTGATGTTGATCTTGGTTTATTCCAAAGGCACGACGAGCCATTCTGCAGATCTGCACAGAAAAGATGCCGTTAGAGGCGGACGTGTCTCTGGAAGAGTTGGCTCAACAAACCCATTTATTTTCTGGCGCTGACCTGGAGAACCTTTGCAAGGAGGTAAAGAAATCTTTGTTTTTGGCCTTTTAACCCAGAAGAATATGGATGAGTGGGCAGAATCACAAAAAGCATTTGATTGATTGATTAATTCCCTTTACTGCTGTTGCAATTCACCATGTCACTAGTTACAAGTACCAGCGAAAAGCAGGCCATCAACCCGACCATACATATACACACATCACAGTATAGGAGGTAGACAGGTCAGGAAGACAGGGGACTGTAGGGAAACTCAGAGAAAGCAAGATTGCATGTGGAGAGGGGAGACTGTACTCCAGTAGGGAGTACAATGTAGGAACAGAAAAAAACACCTCAGCAACATTAGCACATAGTCACCACATCTTACAACATTAAAGTCGAGACTTGCAATAGGGGACGGGAATGGGGAGGTGGAGGTAGCCCAGCATAGACAAAGAGCCAGCCTGTCCAGCGCTGGTCAACAGACCCGCCTGTTTAATATTTCCTGTGGGGTGCTTCACTTTGTATAGTGTTAAAAAGAAAGGAGTCATTTTTTCAGATGGGTACAACTACTGATCTGAGAAATGATGTATAGATGCCCACAGAGTTTGTGTTTATTCTGCACTGCCAGTCACAGGCCAGTGTAACCAAAAGGGACCCTGGGGGGGGAAGCAGGGTGTCCCTGCGTGATAATCCCATTCACCATGGACTTAAAGGCCTCATGGAATCCTCCGCAGTCACCTTTCCTTTGGATGTTTACAGGCTCCGTGTTCCTGTCCCCTCCCAGTTTAGAGGTCATCGACCCTGCTCCCTTTGACTCACCAGTATTGAATTACACCTGCACTAAATTATTTATCTTCCATGTTTCTTCCTTACTTGTACCATCAGCACTGTGCTGTGTGCTTTCTTCATCTTTTCTTTTATTTGTTTTTTAATATTACATATGAGGGATCAATAAAGTTCAGTTCTAGCTTAAATCACCTAGTTGAGGTTGAAGTATTTGCTCATGTAAAGCTGTTAGTCGTCTCATTTTTGCATTTTTGTTGTTTTTAGGCAGCTTTGATGACCCTGCAGTACGAAGGCATGGATGCCCCCAAAATAAAGCATGGACATTTTCAGAGATCATTCCAAAACATGAAACCTTCTCTAAATGCCCAGCAACTAGATCATTATAAAAATTTGTTCTCAAGTTGAGTGTTGTTTACTACCTTTTACATTTGCAATGTATGCAGATGTTTATAATATTAATAAAGATCTTATCTCTTGTGATTCTGTGTGTCGAAATGTTTGTTGGAGTAAACAAAATGATACATATATGCATAATTTGGTTGGCTTTGTCTTCATGAAATAATACAGTACTCTTACCGCTGACAACAAAGGTCGAAGTGTATTTTGCATTGATGTAATTTGCATAAAACATTTTGAATAATTTGTTATATTTGGTTAAGTCATGGTAATTGGATCATTCGTTTGAATTACGTAAAATAGATATATTCTCTTTTATATCACCATTATATTTATGGCAACTGAAGAAAATCTTGAACAAAAATCCATAAAATATCTGACAGATGGTAGTGTACAAATCTTGTTTTGGTGGACTCTTTTGGCAATTTTAATTGGGAAATATGAAAGGATTAAAAAAACCATTACCGTCCGGAACTAATGTTTGCTACAGCGAACAGTAGCGCCTGGCTTCTGTAAAGTGATTAAACATGGAGCTAATGAGGGCAGCGGCTGGTGCGGGTGCAGTGCGCCTTATCGCCAGAAGAGGGAACTCGAGGTTGATTCTGGACCAGTTCATTATTGACTGACTTAACTGGAAATAGTGAATGTGTCTCATCAGATAGGTTTCGATATGCGGCGCGAAGCTTGTCTACGTGCCTTCGCTCTCGTATCACCTCGGCTATCCGGTATATCAGCACGCGCGAGGAGGAAGCTACCTGACGCAGCCGTAGGTGAGGAACGTTGTACAAGTAGTGGCTAGAGGGACCTGAGCTGTTTAAGAATAATAGGTAAAATCAAGAAGTATTTCGTAAAATGATGTTTAATACAAGGCATTATTATATTTATTTTCAGATTAATTAAATTATAGTAAATCCATCTTGTCAGACCTTTTTAAATAAACTAACTTTTTTCTCCCCCCTAAAGACATCACTGGAATATTGTAGCACATCACTGGAGCACAATGTATGGATTTTTTGCAATGTTGAGAAAAAAGAAAGAGGTGAGTTTTCCGCCAAAATCGCTTTTTATTAGAGATGTTAGGTGTGTTGAGATGATGCTGATGTTGATTTATGTCGAATGTATTTATTTCCTAGTTGATCCCTCTGATTGGATGTATGGCGTTTGCAGCCGCCGGAGCCACTACCGCGTCAATTTACTTCTTATTTACAAAACAAGATATAATGTAAGAGCGCTCATTTGATTTAGACCTTTTTTAGACAATTCAACCTTGGATTGTATTTAGTGGTGTTTTATAATTAATTATTTATTCCATAAATTTAAAAATGTTCTTGCGGAGTATATTTATATATTAACCATATCAGTCTGTGCATGATTTCCACGTTTGTAAAATAATTGTAACTTTTAGTAAAATTGCATTCAGTTTTTAAAGTCGAACGGACCTTAAAAATAACTGAATAAAATTTTCTTCAGCATAAACAAGAAAAATAACCCAGAGCCCTGGGAGAACCTGGATCCTTCCAAACCTCAGAAGGTAAATGTGGTGACGTAATGGCTGTTTAAACACCTGTTTGGCGAGTGTTTTTTCAGGTTTGTTTTCTTTATGAGTGTGTGCTCAAAATGTCTGCATGTGATGCTATGAGCATGATTATAAGTGCTGACCTTGAAAGACTTTGCTCTACTAGAGAAGGATACAGAATTGTAGCTTAGGGGTAGGTCCTCCACTAGGGGCTTGGTGTCCTGACTGCTCTCTCTTCCTGTTTTTACGTAGCTTATTACCATCAATCAGCAGTGGAAGCCGGTAGAGGAACTGCAGCTGGTTAAGAGTTTGACAAAGTGAGACTGGGCTTTGGGCCACTGAGCTGCACCCATGCTTTGAATTCCCCATCAGTCCATCGGAATCATCTCTGCACAGACTAAGCTCAGAAAATCAGTGTGCGGAAATGCTTCTGCTGCATTGGTGGGGTCTGAACGTGCTCAGTTCTGCTCAGCAGGACAAGCAGGGAGCTTTGATTCGCAATGTAACTGGGGCAAAGGATTTGCCCCTGGGACACATGTGCACCTTCTCCTGTACTTATTTAAGATGACTGCACAAATGATGTAATAATTTTGGTGTAAAATAAATAATTCTACCTGACATTTTTGCCTCTTTTTCTGTTGTTTGTCTGTGACTAAACAATATTCAGGCAATAACAAAACCACTCTTAACGATCTATGAAATGCATGTCTGCTAGTGTTGGTCTAGAGGCAGCCTCCCTTCACTGTCCTCCTCATTCCGATTAGTCTGCATTTTTGGCAAAATCTTCACCGTGGAATAGTTCCAGATTCCAATCACAGTTGAGTCATTCATATAAATTTCACTGTACGTAAGACAGGGAGATGGGATTGAGTCGTAATATCTGCCAAACATCCGTATGTTATGTACAATTATAATTCTCCTTTACTGTGCCGTAGCTTGATTCTCCCAGACAGATTAAAATATCACTCTCCATTGCGCTTTCAATTACTCTAATGCACAAGAGTAATGAACGTGCTTTCTGCTTATGGGATGCAGTCCAAACTCATTATCGTGATGCTCATATTTTTTCCTTTCACTTAAGGAACTGTTTTTAACTAGAGTATAACATGAGGATATGAACCAATTCCTAAACTGATTTGCCTCAGTTAATTACCATTACCATAAACACAAGTTCATATAAAACGCAGTGAAAAAAACATTCACTTTCATGAAGTGAGGTATTTTGATCTAGTTCAGATCTAGTATGTTTGATTTGTTACAGAGCTGTAAGAATTACCATTAAGTAAAAAAAAGTGTTTACTGTGTGATGCTGATGAAGGGCTCATCTGTTGCCATTATTGTTGGAGCCTGAGGGTTATTGCTTTGAGCTCCAGGGGAGACACTGTTGCCTTACTGTTGAATCCTAGTCTTGATTGTTCTAGGAAAACATCAGACTGCTTAGGTATAGTAGACTGTGAGTGATTTTGCGTAAAAGCATCAACTGGCGCTACGAAAAATCTATAATCATTTCAAATATTATCGTATTACACTGATCAAGAATTTTTTACTTTCTGTTTCACAAATCAGAATCTTTCAGTATTTTGTGCTGAATTCAAATATCTATACAGAATTTACCTATCGCGCTAGGATTTTGAGACACAATTATACCTTTTGCTACACATGTATTTACAATATATATGCATATTGCAAGTGACATATTTACAATTTTCTGCTGTACCTGGCCTCAGAAACATTCCTCTTAAGCATCCAGCAGAGATCAGTCAACATACTGGGACTCCACTGGCCTTGATATTATATTATATTTCCTTATCAGATAGCAGGATCTTGTCTCTACATGTTAGCTACTGCCTTGTACAGCCTGTAAACTCCGGCAAAACACACTTACAGTACTTTGCACTCATCATTAAAATCCTAAAAATGTTCAGAAATAAAATGTTGTGCCTAAATTACTCTTAAATATGCCCATACATTATTCAAAAGCAATTATATACTATATCAATATAGCCTAAAAATGATATCACTGAAAAACTATGGGTAAGAGCAAAATTTGAGTGCATTTCTTAACTCATCATTAAAAAAATCATAAAACACAATCCTTAGTTGTTTTATACTCAGATTTTTGTTAACCAGTGTTATGCAAAATACAAGTGTTTTACATATTTTACAAAAATTATAACAACATTGCCTGTTTCTCTATCTGGTACACCATAAATTATAAAGGAAACAAGCCCCTTGTAAAGCAGTGTTATTTGGTTTTCAGACAGGTTAGATCACTTCCTATACTACACATAAATTATAGTACCACTGACTAATAGTGACTCTGCAATTTTTTTTGCAAGAAGAAAAACCTGTATAACTTGGGGTAGTGTTGATTCATTTATGATACAGAAGCAGCACTTGACACACCTTAGGAAAATTTTATTTTTTCATCCAGACCGATTTTTCAGTCTCATTTTCCATCTCACCGTGGACTGAAACCTACACTGTGCTGCTGATGCGTTCAATCCATTTAAAAAAAATCATCCCAGCCTTGCAATTGCAATGCATTTTTATTTATATAGCGCATTATCACAACATTACATTGTCTCAATGCGCTTTACATTTCTGCCACGTAAAGACCCCCCAGTGAGTGAGCCAAAGGCGACGGTGGCAAGGAAAAACTCCCTAGGAGGAAGAAACCTTGAGAGGAACCAGACCCAAAGGGGGAGCCCATCCTCCAGGGGCCGGCAGAAGAGTAAAAAAAAACAAGATGATATAGCTAAGCTAATACATGGGTTGAAATTTCAGTCTCTATGCAGGGGCAGACCGGTGCTGTAACAGGGTGCTTGATGCATGATGGCAAGATCAACAGTGGCACAGCAGCAGGGAAGGAAGGAGACGAAACGCGTGAGCCAATGGCAGGCAGGCAGGAGGGTAGTTTCCGGAAGTGAAGGCAGTGGTCTTGCAGGCAGCAGAGGCATAAATTCATAAATGTCATGGGTCTCCAGGCAGCACTCCCCAGAAGGGGTGGGGAGTAAGAAAATAGTGTATTAGCCAGAGTTGAGGAAACTAGAGGCAGTGCAAACAAAATGATCGAGTGCAATATTCATGAGAAAGAGGGAGAGACAGGTGGGAACACAGGCATGGGGACTCCCTGAACATCAGCACTCTAGTGCCTTGTGGTCTTCATGACAGTTCATCTTGGATTAGTTCATCCATGGCCTGGAGCTCCCTCCACCATGTGAGAAGTGTCACGCCAAATTCTCTTGTGTGGTTCCTGGTGGTGAAACGAGCTGGCGAATCACGCCTGGCCATCAGACTCCCTCTCTGTCTTTGTGAAACACCCTGGGACCCACCTGTTCCATGAATCCCTCTGCCAGCCTGATGCCTCTTTACGTTCCCTGAATGTAACATTGACTGCCTCTCACATAGTCTTACTAGGTTCCTCCTTTGAGTTATGTGCAGTTCTACAGCTCCTTGTGTAGCTCCTGCTCCAATAACTGCTTATTCCTGCACCTGGGCATTGATTGAGAAGCTTAGCTGCACTGATATCAAGTTCTCTCCTCGATAGCATAAATGTTGACAATGTGCCATTTGACAAAAGCATCTGCTAAGTGTGTAAATGTAATGTAATATATATGGACAAAAGTATTGGGACACCTGGCCATTACACCTACAGGGACGTCCCATTCTAAATCCATAGGCCTCAATAAAGAGTTGGTCCCCCCTTTGCAGTTATAACAGCTGCCGCTCTTCTGGGAAGGCTTTGTACAAGATTTTGGGGTGTATGTCTTTGAGCTGAGGTCAGGGTTCAATGTGGGCCAGTTAAGTTCTTCCGCACCAACCTCACTCAACCGTGTCCTTATTGAGTTTGCTTTGTGCACTGGGGCACAGCCATGTTGGAATAAAAAAGGGCCTTCCCCAAACTCCTCTCACAAAGCTGGAGGCATAGAATTGTCTAAAATGTCTTGATATGCATACCAACAGAGCCCAGACCTCAAAGTCACTGAACACCTTTGGGATGAGGATGCTGTAGCAGATACTGATCTAGCAGCAGAGAGGCTACAACAGGATCTGGATTTAATCAGCGACTGGGCTGATATTTGGCATATGAAATTTAACACAAAGAAATGTAAGGTAATCCATGCAGGGAGCAGAAATATAAAGTACAGATATTTTATGGGTTCCACTGAAATAAAAGTAGCTCATTACGAGAAAGATCTTGGTGTGTATGTTGATGCTTCCATGTCCCACTCTGGCCAGTATGGGGAAGCAATAAAAAGGGCAATAGAATGTTGGGTTTATATCTCTAGGTATGTGGAGTTTAAGTCAAGGGAGGTGATGTTACATTTATATAATTCCTTAGTAAGACCCCACCTAGAATATTGTGTGCAGGTTTGGTCACCATACCTTAAGAAGGACATTGCTGCCTTAGAAAAGGTGCAACGGAGGGCTACAAGAATGATTCCTGGTCTTAGAGGAATGTCTTATGAGGAGAGGTTAGCTGAGCTGAATCTGTTTAGCCTTGGCCAAACGGGACTAAGGGGGCACATGATCTAGGTATATAACATTCTAACAGGTCTGGATGCTGTTTAGCCAAATGGCTATTTCAGTATTAGTTTAAATACTAGAACTCGTGGCAGCGAGTGGAAATTAGTGGGAGAACATTTTAAAACAAATTTGAGGAAGCACTTCCTTACACAGTGTGTAGTTAGAGTATGGAATAGTCTTCCTGCTAGTGTAGCAGAAGCTAAATCCCTGGGTTCCTTTAAATCAGAGCTAGATAAGATTTTAACAACTTTGAGCTATTAGTTAATTTTTCCCCAAACGAGCTTGACTGGCCTAATGGCCTCCTCTTTGTAAATATCTTATGTTCTTATGAGCTATAATACAGATTGTGAACCAGGCCTTCATGTCCAACATCAGTGCCTGACCTCACAAATGCCCTTCTGGATGAATAGATAAAAATTCCCACAGACACACTGCAAAATCTTGGGGAAAGCCTCCCCAGAAGAGCGGCAGCTGTTATAGCTGCAAAGGGGGATCAACTCTTTATTGAGGCCTATGGATTTAGAATGTGACATTCCTGTAGGTGTAATGGCCAGATGACCCAGTACTTTTGTCTATATAGTGTATTTAACTTCTATTTAAAGAATTAATTTAAATTCCCAGCGTGGCAGTTTGTTATGGATTATCCAATTCATATGATCATAGACCTTTTATGTTTTAATATGTCCAGGAAGTCAGTTTTTTCCCCCACTTCTGTATTATAAATAAGACAAGCAGGTATTTTGGAGGTACAATAGAAACTCTTTAAAGTAAAGTAATAAGTACAGATGAACATAGGTTGTGTGTTGTTTCTGGTTTATTCACCTGAAATCCTGAAAATGTCAGTGCTGATACACCTTAGAGAATGAAATCAAAGTCCAAACATACGTGGTTTTGAAAACTGATTCTTTTTTTTTAACCAAATATAAACATGGTGAGAGGCACTTTGCTTATGTCCATGGAAACAGCAGTTTATTTACTGAGCGCTTCTGACACTGAACAGGTGAAAATGAAATGTAAACCTTTTTCCACGCTGCCTACGTGACTGGCTAAAGTAGCACAGCACTTTCATAGACACACATTCTGAGTCATGTGACCAGACACAGGCTGGAAGTCGCAACCCGCACACCCACTTCCTCATCAGCAGCAAAGTCACAGAAACAGCACATACAGTTACAATGCGTTTAAGTTATTTCTATTCTGATGTTTAAAATGCAGTATTTCCTAGGTCAAAATCTGAAAAAATTGGTTATAGACACACCCTGAAAATAATTTTGTGAACAAGGAGTAAGAAACCTCTGTTTTACTAAACAAGGACTTGAAATCAGATATTTTAAGTTGCTAATTTTTATATCTCTGTTCCCTAAAGCAAGGAAGTGTCCTATAACTCAATAAAGAGCATTTTTTTTTAACATTCCAGAATCACATTATCATAATTCTCACTTAGGGTGCTAATCTGTCACCTAGTACAAAAAAGCTATTATTTCATGCAGTTAGGCTAACTGACTGCTTTAAATTGCCTGATGTGTGTGTATGGGTGCTCTGTGATGGACGTTCATAGCCCCTCAGTACCCTGACCAGGTTATGCAGTTGGAAGATGAATAGACAGAAATCTCATTAGTTCTGATCTATGGCCTAGTATAGTATTTTATTGCAAATTATAACCAAATTTTAAGAATGTCACATTCTGGTGCGTCTAACCTTTAAGCCTGACTATCGTCACTATCGCTACTGTGACTCTGAATCTGTGCAGCTATTTGCAGAGCTTGTCTCTCAGGCAACAGGTGACAATGGCAGCTGAATATCATGAACCCCACTAGAAAGACCAGAGTGAACAGCTGAAACATGGGTGTATTGATTCTAATGATATGCACATGTTTGCATGGTAGCAGTAAAAAATATATTCCATGTAGTATTTAGTGTGTGAAAGACAGGCAGCATAGTGCACAAGGCTGGGGCAATCAGACACACTTTCTGATGAATTAGGGGAAATGGGGAGAGTATGGACACTGCAAAAGCTCGAAGTGTAAACCATCAAAGCTACTCACTTACAGTTACAGTGCCACCCAACTGTCAAGATTATTATGCAAATCATGACCGACTAAATGGGAAAGTTAAAAGCACACGGAGGTAAGTTACATGGAAATTATGATACGAGTCTAATACGGGACTCAAATCTCCAGCCCTGAAGGTGCATGGTAATGATGAAACTGAGGCACCTTATTACCACCATCCTTTAAAATAAAAGCAAGATTAATTTAAGAACTTTTGCCTCCAGAAACTAAACAGTCTCGAACCGCTTCATGATACGATTGTCAATTCAGGCTCATCTGCAGCCGAATGTAACTCCTAACTATTGTTTAAGGCAGGAGGGAGGAGCCTGTTCTGGCCTGGTGATCGTAAGGAAGGAAGGCACGAGATGAAAAGCCTCGGGTGTTTAGAAACCACTGCCAAAAAAATGTCTTCTAGCACATCACATGACTTCTCTGAATGCGTTAATATAACCTTAAAGTGAAGAGAATTCTTTATGTAGATGATCTTAAAATCTGGCATTTAATTGTGTGTATGCTTAAAATTTATGAAAGAAAACTTGACATTTAAATAAACGTTTATACATGAGATCAACATAACAACAAATGTACTCAACTTCAATTAGTCTACTGCAAAAAACGAGTCTCTTCAAGTACACTTATGGCAGTACAAAAAGTTAGTACAGTATGTGCACCTTCGCTTACAAGCACTTGGTGCCATCTACTGGCAGATTAGTATCCGTGTATTTTTTAACTGGAATTTTGTAAACAGGTGATATGAGGTTTAAAAGAGTTACTGTTTCAGAATCAGTTGGGGAAATGAAGGCAGATGTTCAAAGCCTTGTAAAAATGACTAAACAAAATTTTGAAAAACAAACAAACATTTATTTCAAATTACTTATCACAGTCGTCATTTCTATGCTCAGTGGTAAGAGTTGTATTTATGCAAAAAAAGGCAGAATGACGCAAATGTCAACATGTATATTTCTTAGAATAAGCATAAACTTTTAAGCGCTAACATTCAAACTGCATTATGAAACATCTCAAACAGGCCTCATTTCGATTCTTATGGTAGATAATTAAGAAAAACGTTTAAGTTTGCAAAAAGAAAATGATCCAGTATTCACAATGGTTAGGATGGCAAGTGTTCTACATACGTTTTAATTTATTTAACTGCATACTGAGATTTATCAACCTGTTACATACAACACTGCCGAGTATCTCAAAATGTACATCATTGCTTGGTGTATCGACATTGCTGTTTGTTTACAGAGTGCATATCGTCCAGGAAGTTTTCATACAGCAGCTTTTAAAAATTTATATTTTGAATGTTGAGTGAGTAAAAATGTATCCTATCTCCTTCAGTAGAGCGCTGTGGTAAATCTGTGTTTTGAGCACTGTGCTGGAAGACGGAAGCTCCACAGCTATTTCTATTCTACACCATAAATTTTATTGCAAATATATCGTTTATGTTATTCAAAAATATTAAACATAAGCAGACACACATGTCACTCCTCCTGACAACAAGCTGGCCGAACTCAACAGGGATCCGACATGGGGATGGACCTGCGCGTCGTCACAGAGAAAAAACCACCCGAACCTGCGCGTCGTCACCGAGAAAAACCCACCGGGACTTGCGCGTCGTCACCGAGAAAAAGCCACTCGGACCTGCGCGTCGTCACCGAGAAAAACCCACCCGGACCTGCGCATCGTCACCGAGAAAAACCCACCCTGACCTGTGCGTCGTCACCGAGAAAAACCCACCCGGACCCGCGCGTCGTCACCGAGAAAAACCCACCCGGACCCGCGCGTCGTCACCGACAAAAACCCACCCGGACCTGTGCATCGTCACCGAGAAACCCATGCGTACCAGGGATAGTTAAACGTCCCAGAGCATGGAAACATAGCTGGAAATCAGTCTTTAAAAGAGTCTGACAAGAAATCACCATCTTCATTTAATATTTTCTGGCATGTTCATCAAATACTGTTTTGGACTGTGTCCAAAAAACAGAGAAACACTAAGCTGTATGTTTGTGCAGATTTTACAGGCATTCAAGCTGTCGTTTGTCAGTGTGTTCAAAAATGCACACATTCGACTTTAAAGACCAGGGAAATCCTGTCTCAAAATGTGCATTAATTAACATTAAAACAAAGTCCTTTGGCAACCTCATTAGTACAACTACTGCATCTTGTGCGCTTTATAAACCACGTCAAGTTTAACCCGCAGAACACAGGAACAGTGACTCGCTGTGAGCAGCTGGGCCTCAATTTGGGGGGGGTGGTGGTGGTGGACAGGTCAGGGACAGGGAGACTTCCCACATGCTCAGGTCAGCTGACAGTTGACGCATGTGACGGGTGACGTCTCCCTGTAGCGCTGCAGCTGGATGGTGGACTTGGAGATCCCGTACGTGCTGGTGAGCAGGTGTTGCGCCTTCGCTTGAACTTCCTCCCAGTCGCTGCTGCTGGAGGGCTCTGCGGACGAGGCCGGGGAGGGAGAAAAGTGAACACCTTCGGCCGACAGCAGCGGGTGGGGGGAGGTCGCTTCCACCCAGTGCTGACGACAAGTACAAACAAGTGGTGCAAAACCAGCTTCTGAAAACCCTGAAGCTCAAGGCCTTGGCATCGTATCTGGCATCAAGGGCGAGTGGCCTATGGGTATCAGGGAGGCATTTAATTAGCTCCCGAATGACACCAGAAACACTGGGCGAGGTCTCGCGTCATCCAAATAAATACCTCACGAAGCAATTAACGGCTCAAGGTGAGCAAAACATGCACGGCTCTGGAAATTTCCACACCGCGGCCGGCGACCCCTCGGGATGGGGCACTGGGAGCTGAGGTCCAGCCAGTGCCGTGGGTCCGTGACACCTCTGCCCACCTGTCAGTCGATGCCTCGGCTCTGTGCCACACTTACCCAGGGACAAGTGGACCAGCGCGGCCGTCCTGTCCGGCGCCAAAGCCCACACGTTCAGGTCCTCCACAGAATGCACCTCCTCCAGTTTCAGCAGGTCTTCCCTGATTCGCACCACATCCAAATGCCGGGGAACCCCTGACGTTGTGGTGAAACGTGCAGTGCGTGAGACGCGCCCTCATGTAAACAGCCGAAGTCAGCATTACGAAACAAACAGCTTACCTTCAAGTACGATGATCCCAGTGTCTCTTACTATTTTTACCGTGGTAAACAGGACAAGCACTGAGAAGATATATGTGCAAATCGGGTCTGCAATCTTGTATTCAGGCTGGAAAACCAAGAAAAATGTTTTTAAAACTGACGCTTGAGTTGAAAAGAATTTTCAATAATAATCATCAGAATCGCATGTTTGTTAATCCAAGAACAACATTTTTAACACCAGTAACCCTTTTCTGAGCATAAATCGCTAAAACATCAGACCAGATCTATGCGTCATTTTTGAAGTAATGTGCCAATATACAAATGAAATAATATAATGTGCATTAAAACAATACATTCAAATTAAACTGTTCAACTAACATTAAGAATTGCACAAGTTATACATATTTTAAAGTCCTATTATGTTATTTTAAACTGTTGCTTTTTAACAAAAATAATGAAATGTAAGACAAAAACCTAAAAATGATGATGTGTTTTGATGTGAGCGTGTCCAGGAACAACCCACCAGTCTGACACATCGTATTAATAATGAACGTGTGTCCATGACAACACTAAGCTTAGAAAAAAACCTGACTGACTCACAGAGTCTACAGCGGACATCAAAGTAACATTCTTAAAATGAAAATAGCAGTTAAAAATGGCAACGAAAAGTCTGTACCAGGCCATAGCTCTGAACTAATGACTAATGATGCTTTGGAAATGCATCTAACCATATTCTCTGGGAGTGAAGCAGCATACCAACACAGCGAGACCCCGCCGGTACTTTGGAAATGAGACCTGTGCTGGTGGCACTGGTGGGGGGGTGGGGGGGGCAGGGGGAGGGTAATAGA
>JAABNY020000008.1:7314741-7335647 GCA_015164015.2 Brevimyrus niger | reverse complement strand
CCTCCCCAACACCCCCCCAGGGACGCCCCACGACCTGTATTCTTAACTACCCCCCAAAAATACCACAGGATGCCCGGGATGCTTCTGCTAAATGTCCACTTACCACTGGCAGGTGACTGGATACTATAATGTTGCTCATGACAATCAACCACTAGAGGGCACTCTGAGTACAGGCACATTCTGCAGGCTACGTAACAACCACCGGAAGCACAACTCCTGGCCTCTGTGAGCACCCAAGCAGCTCCAATGTGACATACTGGAAGCTGGCTAAAAATACAGCGGCAGCTTCACGCGCCAAGGTTCTGCCCACAGATCACACCAAACTTCCTGGATAGCTGGGATAAGACCTTATTTTGTCCTCCCTTGTATTTAGAGTTACAGCAATTTCCACTTCCATGCTACAGTTTCAGCTAACCAATGAGCGGATGATAATCACCGGCAGATACAGAAGTTAAAACTCTCATACAAATGTGGCATGTGACTGGGTACTCAAAATTATTTTTTTTTAAATTGACAAATAATGTTAAAACCTCAGGAAATGACTTTGTGTAAGAAGTCTTTTCCACGACATTTGCATTCATGTTACCCGTAAATGTATGTGTATGTATCATTACACACATTTGAAATGTCCATGTCTCTTTGTAATTGTAGCTCTTTCTGGGAGGTATCAACCAAAGCAAAGATTCTAGAATGTACAAAAAAAATCCAAATATATAAAATACTCATACTGGGAAGGTGTAGAATCAGTAGCGACTAACTCAGCTAAACAAGTGGCATCATATTATATAATTACTTCTTTCAAACTGTTTTTTTTTTTTTTGGCACAGGCGAAATTAACTCTTCATTAACAATGTGGGCAAACATCAGCCGATGGTCGCGTCTAGGAAATTAACCCAGGAAAAGCTGAATGGCACAGCTGAGCGTCCCACCATTACAGGTGCCACTTCCACCCAAGACTGACGGTGTCACTGCTGCTGTGTATTGCTGTGACACGGCTGCTTCCCACCTCCAGGTTGTGGGTTCTGAATCCTACTCTGATGTTCCCGCCTGGTACAGCCTGTAGGCCCCCCCTACAGCACTGCGGCGGGTAACGGAGGGGTAGATGGTGCAATGTGCCTATCAGTGTGACTCCAGAGATGGTCATCATACATCATACTGGTCATCATACATCATACACCTATGCTTCCTGGGCCTGACCCATAGGCCCTGGATGAAAAGATCCATTACCGATGGAGGTATTTTTTTAACTTGATTTTTTTCCTTTCTTTCTTGCTCCCTAGAATAGCTAAATGATGCAGAGCACCAGCGCGATCCCCGGCAGCAGGAGCCGCTCGCCGTACCTTGAAGCGCACGACGTACGCCGCCACGAGCACGCCGACACTCTGCACCAGGTCCCCGAGAGCGTGCACGAAAGCCGCCCTGACCGCCAGGCTCCCGTGACTGTGCGCCGTCTGCCCCGAGGCCTGATGGTGAGCGTGGGAGTGAACGTGGCCTGACTGGTTCAGCAGGAAGCCCATTCTGCTCAAACCAAGAGGAAAAACAAGACAGTCACGCCCCAGCAGCCACACCACACTTGCATCTCTCTGCTCCAGGCTAGTGGCGGCCCTGAGTGTTCTGGTACCCCAGACCCCAGAGCAGCTGAACACCAATTTCATCAATTAAATTACATAAAACACATGTCGGTAGCACAAGTTATCAGGCTTCTACCAAGAAAAGTAGTGAAATATTAAACCTAGTGCAAATAATTGTAATGTCACAGAATGCAAACAGTATTTCTTTTTTTTGTTCACTCACTCTATTGCTCTCCCTAATCAAATGGTGCCCAATAGGGCGGGCCAGTCCTGCTCCAGGCCGTCGGGGAGGTACCAGGCAGCATAGTGATCATACAAACATTCAAATTACCTTTACAGTCAAAGACTTACAACTGGGTTCCATCCAGACATACGGATCATGCATCAAAACGGATGTATGTCATAAAGTCACACTGACTTTCAGGTGTGAAAATGAAATTGAGGGATCTGTGTGAGGCTGGAATGGTCATTCTGCCATATGGTACAGAAATGTTACTGCAACGACTTTCATACGTCATGCAACACACTCTAGTTAGTAGTGCTGGACAAAATGACGTTTCATGAACAATCTGCTGTATTTTTTGACTCCCTGGTGTTCGGTGTTTAAAAAAATGTCAGGAGGCGTGCCCAAAGCAAACCAAGAGCACCATCTAGTGGGATCAAAAAATACAGTAAATAGTTCATGAAGTGTTATTTTGTCAATAATTACAGGTACCACATTGCTGATGGGCATATGGGTGACTGAAATTTATTTTTACATACATTTTCTTAATATAATAAACTTCAGTCATAGGTTGTAAGTATCGATTAACCAACAAATATAAATTATTAATCAGGAGCAATTCAGATTAAACACCAATACAAAGACTACAGCTGACTAGAATGAGCAATCAGACTATGAGCTCAAGTCCTTAACCATTATGCCACCTGGTGCCCATAATAGGAACACAATTTGTGCTCAGTGGCTGTACCTAATTTGACAGGCTCAGACACATTGGCACATCAGGCTTGGGATCCACCTCTCTCCTGTACAGGCCGATTCTCCAAGAGAAGGAAAAGGGCTTCACAGCTTTAATCAAACCAACCGGGAGCTTTAAAGCTAACATAGCATAGTGAGCATCGAGCCTTGCCCTGAGCAAGTCTGGATACGCTGCAACACAATGCGCTCACATTAGATTGACGGCCACACCGACTGCCGCGGTAATGAGCATGACATCCCCATCGATGTCAAAGTCCTGATGGATGGTCCTCTGGACGGCCTCATTCAGGAGCACAGCGGTCAGGATATATATCAGCAGCACGCTGATGGCAGCTGAGACCACCTCTGTAAAATGAAATGAAGAATGGCATTAATGAGAAAGGAGTATACTCCAGTATTTCCAGGCCATCAAACGTGTACATCACATTCTGTGACAACAATTAACATCCCCACAGAGGAAGGCATACTTAAGGGTCCATTAAAGCAAGTTAAAAGATGGCTTAAGTGATACAGCAACATACTGACTGCCCAAAAAAAAAGACAACAAAAATATGTGCCTCTGACAGCTGGGTAAATACAATGACAACCTGTGATTATGGGATATCCCTGCGGAAAGTCCCATGCTACTTCACGCTCTGAACCTCAGACAATGTGCCATTCATTATTCCCCAGAAAGGAGAACAAGATCTGACACAGCATACCTACAATCACAACCATGCAAGAAGTCCATTTGTGCTCTTCCCTACAACTCACAAAAAACAGTTCGCACCTGAGTGAGGGTACTTCCCGAAACATTACCGAATGTCAAACGAGTCGAGTGACTGTCTTACCAAGACGATGCAATCCGAAAGTGAACCTTTTGGTTGGGGGTTTTGAAGACAACCAGAGTGCAAGCAGGGACACGACAATACCAACAAGATCCGTCAGCATGTGCAAGGCATCGGTCATGATCGCTAGGCTATTGGCGACATAACCACCTTAAAGACAGAGAGACGATGAAATTAGTTCAAACGTGGCAGAAAATCATAACACACATTTACGTCTTGTTTACAAACGTCGTATCTGATAGACCAAACACTACTAACAAAATCTAAACTACGCACAAATATCGCTTACCTCTTACAGAAGCTAAGGCACCAACTATCTTCCTAAAAAGCAGTTTTGCCAGATTCCTCAGACTTAAATATCTGCTACATCAACCACAGATACAGAGTGAAGAGTGAGATTACATCATATCCCAAAAGTACAGATTCTGGAGATCTGACTGTCCAGCCCAACACCAGATGTTATGTGTTTGTTGTCAGGTACATTTTCCTACAGTGGAAGTTATTTGTGAATATTAAGGGCAACATTCCTAAAAAAAAATAATGTGCCAGTTATTTATTACAGTCCAAGAGAGACAGCTACACTATGTGATTTGATCTATCCCTTGGTCCACTTAACTCAGTGTAATACTGGAACACAAATATTAACATTGCCCAGTGTTAAAGCCTTCACTCTTTTATTTGATATAAATGTGCTTATTATCACTCAGCTTAAGAATTAAATTTTCAGAATGCTTATATAATGTGTATATATTCCACAACTTAATGCTTTACTTGCAGCATGCCGGAACTTGAGGAGGCCTTACCTATGAGCTCGCCTATCATAAAAAGGAAATAGAGTAAGGCTGCACAGCCCAGCTTCTTCATCACCCTGCTCCGCTTCCCCTTCTCTTTCCTCTTTGTGCAGCTCGCGCAAGGGTCTAAGATGACCCCTGGACCGCTGCCGAGGGACGATGAATCCAAGAGCGACTCATCATCATCCACCACCGTGTTTACCAGTGACCCATTGGTGTGGGGCCCCGTTGGGCAATCCGGCTCCCCAGAAATGACAACTTTCAGCTTTTTAAATGTGAGGGTGTCCTCGTCATCATCCTCAGTCCGGTCATGGGAGAAATCAAAACTAGCCGTGTCGCTAAGATCCCATTCAGTGGGCTCCTTCTTGAAGAAGGTCTTCATCTTTCCCAGAAAATTTGCACCTGCCATGACTTCACACCTCTAGCACACCTGAAAATATGAGTCAAACACTTTGCTTCCCCTGACAGATGGCTGTCATATATGTTGGGTTTTGAATACTGTAGCAAAACGTTGCACTCCCTTTAAAATGGCTTCCGAGTTAGTTGAATAGCTAGAGGAATAAAAAAAAAAGACAGTTATGTATACTTCAGACGTGTTTCTGCCTGTTATTTATACAAAACGGTCATGGCACTATCGATCACAGACTAAATCATTAAGCAAGCAGTCGATTTCTTTCAGCACCACTCAGCAGAAACTAACAAGTGACAATTTATTACGGTAACAAGTCCAGTAATTGTTAACTAACTCACACAAACACCTGTCAAATCGGTAGGTATGAAAAAATATCTACATAAAGTACAAATATCCAAGCCACCACCTAAACAAACGTTTCAACAACACAATATATATATATACAGGATGCGGATGAATGTTAAAGCGTCCAACTTTTTTACTTACATCCACTCACCGACTATAGGGGGAAAGCCAACTAGCTACCCGTGTTCGTTCGTCATTCCGCAGTTGGCCAGTTACTCTTAACGAGACGAAGGTACCGAGCTGCCCTGTTGACACCAGCAGCCCGGTTAGCTGGCTGCCTACAGGCAATGGCGTAAGTGCGGAGTGAGGTCGACAGGAAATACAAAAAAAATTTAGCGAACACCGATTCGCTCCTTTTTCACTTATTCGATAGCAAAGCGGCTCAAAAGTGCAGCGAGTGCAAAGCAGCCATCATATAATAAACCAGCCGAAGCAGCACAGCGCCTGAATCCATCAATACACGACCTGCACTTTCTTCTTTTACGAAAGCGAAAGAATAAATATAATACCTTATTTGTAAATAATTTAAAAACCTCAGATTCCAAATCACCAGCCGCTTTTAGTAATAGATACTATATACTATCACTATTATTGTATCTTACCAGCTATACGTTGAGACTAATAAAACACATTTTTACGACTGTACACAATCAGTTACATGATGCTGGTGTGGTCACATGACGTCGCTCTAGCTCGCCGATACATTCCAGGGCACGCTGTGGCTGCCCGATTTGCGATCCTGGGCGATCTGCGGACGCATGCGCACACAGGTGCCCGATCTTCGAACGCAGGCGCACACTAGTTGTCCGTGTGCGTCACTATTTAAGCTGATTGCCTGGCCGAAAGGCAAGCGCATGCGCAATGTACTGACGTCCGCGAAGGCTGCGCAATGCATCGACTTCCGTAAACGCCTGTCTGATTAAGTTTTGACATTGCAAAACAACATTACATATTTAACAGATCATACAGTAATTAATAATCATTTCGTTACTCACAAGCGTAGACAATAATACATTTGTAGAAAAATGGAATGCAGTGGAATGTCTTATTCTAAGCCAGTGTACGCTACAATTTCTGCTCAGAAAATGCTCAAATGGCCGCATACATATTGAATTCCACTAATAACAGTTAATTGTTGGAATATACATAAATACATGAATCAAATAAATATTTACCTAAAATAAGTTCAACTGCAATATTCCCAATAAACAGACTGAAAACTGGATGTTGATCCTTTTGTGGACTGTGTCTTTAATATTTAAACACTGTCCATAGTGTTTTGTATGCTGCGTATATTTAACTAACAATACATTTCCCATATATTTTGTCTTATACCGAGTGTCCATGCTTAAAAGACTAACTCTGTCAGGACTGCTTCTTAGAATCTTGGTTCCTCTCTTAAAAATTTTCTTTGCTGTATTTAAGCTGCGGGGAACTGTGGCCCTCCCTAAATGTGCTTATTATGTTTTGAGAAGTTTTCAAGATCTTCATAGTGTAAACAAAACAAAATTATCACTATGTCAACCTGAAATGGTGCATTATAAATAGCTCAGATGTACATAAGGAATGAAACAATAAGAGAAATAATGGAAGTGCAAATCTAAGCAATACAAGAACATAAAATATTAGGTCAGCGTGCAGATAGCATTAGCAGTGGTAAATTTAAGATTTATCTGTGTTTTGACAAATCGACAGTAGGTGGTAGCAGAGACCTAAAATCACTGCCTGTATTTTCAAATTCAAGTTCTTATTTTTTAGCACTGTGAAACTGATGTATATGACTTGAAAAGGATTGTTTTATTTTGTGAATGTGTATGACTTGTATAAAGCGGTAATTTATGCGACTTCAGAGGAAATTCTAAAATGTTTAGTTATTCCATTTATTGGTGTTGTTTCCACTCTATTAACATAGAACTTCAAACAAAAAAAATCTAATTTGTCTGTCAGTCAAGGTGTTGCAATACTGAAATCCTAAAAGTACCCAGTACCATAGCTGTTGGCATAGAAGAGAAATGTCTTTCAACATTTTCTCTGAATATACGTTTTTCTTTAAAAAGCTTCACATTTTGCAAAATATTTACCAATATTTTTCCAGTTTTTTAGACTAATATATTTATCCTTACATGTACTAGTTATTCCACATACCACATAATTGTAATGTTGAAGATTAAACGATCCTGGCATTTTTGTTGACAAAATGTAGGTTGAATCGCTTTCTTTGAAGAAAAATATTATTGGCCTCCATCACCTCCCTTCTCAGCTTTCTATAAATTGTCTATTTATAATCTTACTACAGACAGGAAATGGTTCCCAGCCAACGCCATGTACTGTACTTCTGGTTTACGTTCTTTTGGATTTAGAAACTTCCTTTGTGGGAGACTGAACTTGAACCTCAGACACAGGCATACTTCAGGGAGTTTAGGGAGCACAGGCAGTATTTGAGAAGCCAGACAGAACTGCAGAAGCAGAGATTTTTGAGGTCAGTGTTGTTCTGCCCCCCCAGTTCATGGTTCTCATTTAAACTTGCTTCCCCGTTTATGGTTTCAGCTGTGAGGGAAAAGCAAGCCACTGATTCCACAGATATTTAGCAGCAAGTAGTGGAAGAAGACGGCTGTCGTTCTGTCTAAGTAAACAATGAATCACCCTGGTGACAAGTAGGGTGACCTCGACTCTCTTCGGAGCTGAAGGAACTGTCCAAAAAGAAACAGCCAGCTCAGAGTATGGCTTCAGTCGCCTGGCCATCGATACTTGTAACATAATTTTTTTCTCAAACCTTAGAGCTGAAGTGAACCTGAAATGTTTCATCAATATATAACCTAAAAACATTTAATAAAAACTTTCAGAAGGCAATCTTCCAGATGCATTCATCGTCAAATTATATATTGATTACATATGGTTTTGTTGCTTGGGAAGAAAACACTACATTCATGTAATTAGTTTTGAGTGAAGCAAATAATTGCCTTTAATCCATGGAAGTGCTTAATTACTCGTCATTTTGATCAATGACATGTAACTGAAGCACTAATTTTCCGGACATGATATACAATATCTTTACTTCACAACAAGGAGGAGAACAAAAAGAAGTAAATAGTCAACACAAAATGTTTTCAAATATTAAGCCAAATGGGCTCACGCTATTACTGACTTTACTTTCTGTTCACAGAAAAGCTGTCATAGTTTCATTGGTTTGATTTTCACGCTGTTGAAGTCATATAAATATGATTTATATATGGGGGACACAAAAAATACTTTAATTTGATATGACATTTTACATTAAATGGAAAAGGAGAATTTAATTAAACCACTTTTGCCTGCCCTTGCGGTTGTGTTTTGCATGTATATGGCAGAGCGGAAGGTACTGTTTTGTTGACTTCTGAAGGAAAGTAGTTGGTGGAATTTTGTTTTCTTAAACAGATGTTTTTTCCGCATTTCAAGTCTTACCTCAGTAGCCATATAGGACTGCTGGTGGTTTGAGTGGATTAGAGACTGTTTTCCCCAGCAGGCTGTCTGGATCTCCAGTGGAGACCCTCCAACGCGTCCGCCGTAACCATATGGGGAAAAAAAAAAGGTCTGGTGTCAAGATTTATTGTGTTGTTTATTTTATATCTGGCTCAACCACAGGAGGCCTGAGTAAGATGTGTGCCCACTGTCTACCACACGTTTGGGGGCCAAAAGTGACGCCTCCATGCCATTCAGCAGGCTGTGGGCGGTTTCTCCAACACATTTTGCTATGGAATCCCTTAAGAAGAGGTGCAGTACCAGGACTGGTCTCGCCTTACACACCCACCACAAAGGAAGGCTCTTTCTCTTAATACTCAGTAAGTGAATCATTCATAGATGGGGGCATTTGCTCCAAGACTTGTCTGCACCACAACCTGTTTGAAGTTACTGTTGCAGAAATACTGTCACCATGCAGAAGTGCTAGTTGTAGGAACATGTTGGTCAAAAGATCATGTCTAGATGAGGCAGTGTGTAGCTCAGTGGGTTAGGGAGACCCTCAGCCTGTACCCAGAAGGTAACGGGCTCAAATACTTGAGCAAGGCCCTTAATCCTAACGGCAACCAGCAACGCCCCAAGAGTAAAAGTAGGTAAGCCAGGCTGGATGTCACAAAACCGGGGGAGCCATACAAGATCAGACATTTGAAAGATAGTGAAAACGCAGACATGCATAATGGCTAATCTTAAAAACCTGTGTCCTTTCTGCCTTGATTCTGTACGTTTTGTACTCTAAGAGAATATATTTATGTGTCAGACTCGTTGACTGGAAATACATCACGTCGCTGCAGATGGTCGATGCTTCAGCAAAACTGCACTCCTTGGCCTTGAGTCACTTAAATCTGACTACAAATTTTTGGATGTTGAAAGTGCAGACTAATCATTAAGATGAACTCACTGTTCACTATATGCAGTTTCCTTAATTTTTCGGGGTCTCTTATTATGACAGCCACGTTTTACTATTGTCACTAAATGTACAATAAAGCATGAAATAAATATCTTCCTGAAATTCATGTAAGTGTGCATGTGACAAAAAGCCCCCAGGAAACTCCCAGCAGCACAGAATTGGGGTGACCGCCCCCTTGCACTGTGGGGGGCAGACCTGGTCGTCAGCCATTGACCAAACAAATAAATGCAGCCTCGCTGCACTACACTGATCTGAACAGATCTGCTTTAAACAGCTTAGCAGAAGCTTTGCATGTACCTACCCTGGGTGGCAGCTAGCACTCCTTTATTGGGCCATAGGCATGTTTGAATATCCACAATAATAGACTATAAAATTAAAGAAATCAAACACCCATGAATATATAAATGTTACAGCACATTCAAGGAATAGAAAAAGTGCCAGATCTTCAAGTGTTACTCAAAGAATTTTGAAGAAAACACATCCTTTAATACCATTACATACAACCTACGCAAGTGTTCCCTTTAGAAACCAGAGAAACATTTCATCTTTTAAAAGGACCACCTTTTCTAGGGCAGAAAATGACGACAAGGCCGGATGCTCCAATCATACATACAAACACATGGTGGCAGAACGGACAATTTGGGGGTGGATGGAGAAATGGAATTTACCTCAAGTCTGAAGTGAATGAGTCAGTTTTTAATAAAAGAAAGTCTAAATGAGCAGTTTGCCCTGGAATATTTGGGTGTGGTCTTTCCTACCACTATACTCCCACACACTTGGTTTTATTGGCCAGCTGATTTGTGTTTTCATTTTGGTTGAGAGGGAAAAAAAAAGAAAAACAAAAGCAATGGCTTAATCCTTAAGCACTTCTGTCAAAACAAGCCGAGTTATGGGTAACTGCCCACACGTCACCCAGTTACACACACAGACATAAAATATTTACAAACCAACAGCTGCTGGAGAAATGAAGTTAGAATGTAAAACCTCGTGCACTGAGGGGCTGATGCCTAGTGACTAAAACGTTCAGTTCATTGAGTGAAATGAATAATAAAAAATAAATCCAAAACTGGAGCAGGAGGCAGAGTTTATTGATAAGTCAATATAGATAAAACCATTTCAAAGTGTCAAAGCAATAAATATGGCAGATATAAAACTGAGCCAGTAAATGACATGAGATAAATATTAAAGTTTCGGGCGACTTAATGATAAGCAGCTGCCACTTAAATCTTAAGGCAAAGCACCATCTCTCCCGCCCATAGAATATGTTCCCTCAGCAGATCATGTGACCTAAAGGAAAAGGGGAAAAAAGCCACTTAGGAGCAAATATCTTTGGAAAGGCAGTCAATGGGTTTTTTTTTTTTTTTTAGCAATAGGTTCATTTATGAGCATAACCTGCAACTGAACAGAATGACATAGATAATATTCCCCTCAGTCTCACTCACACCCCACCCTTGTTCACTGCAGTCTCTTTTCAATAGCGTTCTGTATCTCTCCAAAGACTGCGTTATACAGCTGCTGTCTTGACATGGTCCCATCCAGCTGCACTGTAGGAAATGAGATTTCAAAATTAGACTACAGTTAAAATAGTACACAAACTAAACCAGGTATTCCAGGACACCAGGGTCTTACCAACATCAACCCCTGTCTCCTCCATGATGGCCTTGTGTTTCAGATACATGGGCCAAACGTGACCATCAAACAGTCCTGGTGGGTCTGGCACCAGGTATTTCCTTGACCTACAGAAAGATAGATAGATTAAGATTCCGACAACACTGAGCCTGGCAGGCGATCTTAAAAGCGGGTATATCCTTTTGTTCGCCACATGTTGTTTGACAGGCTCCAGTAATGGTTTCCCAATCCAGTCTTTGAGGACCAACAGACAGTCAACATTCTTAATTCTCAAAATGTTGGGACCGCCTGTCAGGGAGCAAAAATGCGAACCATCTAGCAGGGAGCAAAATCATGGACTGTCTGTGGGTCCCCAAGGTCTAGATTGGAAAACAGTCTGCAGAAACAGTCACTCTAAAAATGTCAGAAATGTACAGGTTTAAAAATCAGATTAACGTCACTAGAATATTCTGTATGTTATTAACAGCCTCACCCCCTCCTCCTCCTGCACTCTTCGTATGGGAGGTAAACGAAGTAGCACTGGTCAAAAACGTCAATCAAAGGTCTGGGAGGAAACACAAAGGCCACTCAGGGACTTGAACTCCATGCTAAAGTAAAGCAGGGCAGCGAGCCCACAACCTACCCGTGCGTGTACAGCAGAAATCCCTCCACGATAAGGATGTGGACCTCTGTGTCCCACGTCTGCAGGGTCCCCTCCCGTTCTGAAGTGCTGCCGACGCCATGTGACCTCTCGAATTTCGACGGGTTCTCGAGCCAGGCGTGGATGGTGCTCATCATTGCCTCCATGTCCAGAGAGGTGATCACTGGGGGAGGAGGAACAGAAAAATGAGAAAGGAACATGGACAGATTTCAGCAGGCGTCCTGCATGTGGGACATGCAAATGCATCGAGGTACCCATGTCGCTCATACACACGGGCGTGTGGGCAAAACCCCTTCTGAAGAGAGGCCAGCTTACCATCATACTGCTTAAAGCCATCTTCACCCACTTCAATCTGATCTTGGGGCTGAAACATACATGGATGAGATACTCCTGTACAATCTAAAAGGCAAATGCCCTGAAGATTGTTTTGTGCAACTAAACCGGCAGGTTTTAACCTTCCAGCCCAAAATGATAACGCTATCCAGATAAAGAGGAATGAGGATTAAAATATCTGACTGCACCGTTGTTGTGCTACAACAAAAAAACTTTACATAAATTGTAAGGGACGTCGACCTAATATACAAAATGGGCAAAGTAAACAACATAGAAATATGGTCGAATGAGTAAAAAGCTGTTACGGCATTATGAATCGGGGAGTTGGATTAAAAAAAAAACTGCCATAGATTAAATACCTATGTAAAACTAATATATATTTACTGTGCGCGTTTTATTTGTGGTTAAAATTGGGGTTAAGTTGATCAGGAGAACCAGCAGTTTGTAAGAACTCACCTTGAAAAAGTCGTCTTGATGAACGACACAGCAGTTAGGCAAGTTTTTCATTAACTTGTTAGTGAGGGTAGTTTTACCCCCGTTTGTTACCCTGTGAAGTAAAAGGGAAATACTACGTTAAGTAACAGGAAGACATTTTAATTTACACTCATACTGCTTAAATCCGCTCCTGCGCAGTAAATGCCGAGTATGAAATTGCGCAGCATCAGATGGGAAATTCAGAAACGTGCATACGGCTGCATATACTGTTAATGCCACACATACACATTAAATCTGCTGTCTCATACAACGGACTGGTAATTCTACCCCAACTTTAATTTCGAGCCCATTCACTGCGACTCACCCGCCGATGCCGATGACGAACTTCATATCTATAGTCAGACAGCAAGCGCAAAACAGCTGGTAGCCGCCGATAGACCAGCGACGGACGAGCGCGACGACGGAGGAAATATTGGAGGAGGCGGCGAAAGGAGACCGTCAGCTACTCGGCTTCTCCATCGCGTGTGTCGTGCAGAAAGGAGGGCGATGCCTGTCGCTGACTTACAGCTGATGACAAAAGGAGGAAAAGTCACTTTTCCCCACACGCTGCAACTTCGTGCCCGATTGGCTATTTAAACTGTAGGCGCCAGCGGAAACGACATATTTATAGCCAATCAGGGGGAGAAGAATATATTGTGCCCCTCCCAAATATCCACCCAGTGAAGTCTTCAGAAGTGCTTTACCGCTGTAGGTCAAGTGTTCATTTTTTCCACATTTTTCCAGCCGTTTTTAAGTTAAATGTATTTCGACGGTGAGATGTGTGCGCAGAGCCTCGCTTATTACCCCGTGTATGATTGTTGTTGTAAATAGTTGTCTTCGGCTTATGGGTTTCCAAGTGTGGGCCCCGATCTGTGCCAGTGACTCGCGTGTTTCAGTGCCCTCTGTAAATAGTTACCATGTGTGTGCCTTACAGTCTAGCGTCAAATGTGTTCAAGCATAGAGTTGTGGTTATTTCTGTGTGATTTTCTTAAAGGAAAGTATTAAAGAACAAGTTTCTTGACTTAAAAACGTTTTTCTTGTTCTTATCATCGTTATGCTGGGGTTTACCAGTTATTATACTGGTATCAGAAGTGAGATGCCAGAAGTGGCCCCACTGGTGCTACTGAAGCTGGTCCTCCTGCATATTATTCTGGAAGTCCATTCCAACCTGGCAGACCTGTGGGTGACACTGGAGAAGCGGTGGCGACGACCTTGCTGCAAGGCTAGCCCAGGATGGCATGGTGCTATTATTTGCTGATACTATGGGGAGAAGGGGTACCAGGCACGCTGTTATCCAGAATCCTACACCAGAGCTGCCAGCAGATGAACTGAGAGCAGTCCAGTGAGGTAGGCATCACCCCAGTCCTCTGCAGTGCATCCTGAAGCTGCCCCTAACAGCACAACGGGCCCCTGTTGGAGACGATGTCAGCGTACACGAGAGTTGGGAGCTTCCAGAGACTCTTTGATGGCTGGTGGGGGCTCTCAGCTGTCCTGCCGCAAGCAGGCGTACTGCACATTGGATGCTTAGGTGGCTCAGGACCAACAGCAGTGAAACAAGCAGGACTATGAACAGCTGCGGGAGGAATCGGCTAGACGGGACTGCGAGTGCCACAGCCGAAACCAGCAGACTGATAGCATTGCTGGGCCACGAGGAGGCATGTCGCGCCTTGGAGGCTGAACTGGCCCAGGAGCACCTAAAGTTGGGCAAGTGGCAGGTGCAGATTGAGGAGGATGAGGAGCAGCTGCAGGCAGACATGGAAAAGGGACAGTGCACCCTGGACAAGCTGCGGGCGGAGATGGCCGGCAGGAAGCAGCTGCGCAAGGCCACCTGATCCGAGGAACAGGAATGACAGCAGGCCTCACCAAGCTGTGCAAGGTGAAGGGCCAGCACACGACAGCTTCTCGGTCTCCTCTGCCTCACCAATCATTGGAAATGCCACACCAGTGACTGCCACCAGACCTTTGGCACTAGTTTCAGAGCTGAGGGGGGGACAGGGTCCTTAAGATGGTCAAACTTTGTGGGGGGGGGGGGCAGTGTAGTGTCCTCCACATATCAGAGCCTATTAGTATTTCCCGGCATGTCCAAGAGCCGTGTAAATAGCCCCATGTGTAATTGTTGTTGTAAATAGTTGTGCTGTGTCTTTGGTTTATGTAAATGTCTTTGTGTGGCCAGATCTGTGCCAGTTACTCGCGTGTTTCCATGCCCTTTGTAAATTGTTACCATGTGTGTGCCTTACAATCCAGCATCAGACCTCCTTGTGTTTCACCGTTATGTGTGATGGAGTGATGGTTGTTGTTTGCCTATGGTTCTTTTAAGGGCTGATTTTAAAGAGCACATAATCTTTCAAACAAGTGTCATCTCCCTCTTTTGTGCCACTGCAATACTCAGATCAGCTGACGAACTACAGCTTGACTTTTCGTTTGGCTAGACTTAAAAGCAAGGAACCAATTCATCAGTCATTTGAAGCAGTAGTATTGAATATTACATGTAGTAGAGCAAGATTTTTTTAAAACCTATTTTTGTTGATTAATTTTCAATAAGCAGAATACATTGTTTTTGTGAAATACATTTAGTCTTGTTCATGGAAAGTACTATTGGAATCAAATTTATTATTATTATTACTATTGTTGTTTTTGCTGTTCTTGTTAGATCTTTTATGTGGAAATATCATGAAAGTACTTTATTTCTTCATATTATATGTTTAACTTTTGTTTATAGCCATTTTAACTCAGTTTCTTCTTTGTTTTGAAGCATTTCAGTAAAACCACGATGCTGTCATTTGAGGCTAAAACCAAAATAACAGCCCCATGTTTACGGCCCACAGTTACGGTTTTTCGGTCCAAAAAAAGACAATATGGGACTCACATCCGTATGATATGATCTCCATTACTCAACATTCTTAACCGATTCTAAATAAGGCACCATAAACTTAGCAACAGACAATAACTACCTTTCTTTACAACTTTTTTTTATCATCCTGCAAGATCTAGGTCAATGTCATATAAATGTTAGTATATATTAGCAAAATTCACACAATTTGCAGTTTATGAAAAAAACACAAACATGAATGTGCATTGTATTCAGAAGTAGTCGCAAAAATAAGTAATTTAGAAAACGTGTTATGGGTGCAAATTTTCCTTAATTTATCACAATCACATTATAAGGTGACATAATTGTATGTATATTTTTGTCCAGTTCAAATAAAAGAAAAAATGCTTTTATTTGTGACTGTTTTAGTGCTTGCCCCCCCCCCCAAATTATAACATAGTGATTATTATCAATGCAGAGCTGTAATGTGTTTGTGTCAGTGAATACAAAAAACATGCTATTCTTACATCCTGACAGTAACCTCACCAGTTGTTCACTGCAGTCAATTAAGTCACTAATGTTAAGTCTGTACAAAGTAATATAAGTGGGATTTTCATTTTCAGTAACCACATATCCTATTCAGGGTCAAGGGGCGGGGGGGGGGTCCAGGTCCTATCTTGGAGTATAAGGCAGGGAACAACCCAGAATGGGACGCCAACCCAATGCAGGGCACTGTCACCCCCAGCATTTACTATTTGACAGTCTAATTAACTTAAGTGTGTTTTTGGACTGTGGGGAGAATCAAGAGAACCCAGAGGAAATCCCACAACATCATGGGGAGAAGATGCAAACTGCACACACAGAGCCATGGTGGAGACTCAGACCCTGGTCCCAGTGGTGTAAAGCAACAGTGCTAACCACTGCACCCCCACACCATCCATCAGTTATGTAAAATGCAAATCAACCAGCAAAATGGGTCATTAAGAGAGGAAATATTATACACAGACATGCCCATTCATGCGTACTGCTTGTCCGGCGTCACAGAGCTTTATTACACAGGTTGTGGCTACCATCTATGTGAAGGACAGACGTGTGAAAATAACGCTGAGTTCATTTTGAGGTTCTGTTTGCCCCATTCAGTGTGATACTTATAACTGTAAACTGCAATGAATTCTGAGATCTGGAGCCAGAGGGACACCGCCAAGAATAAAACAATAGAAAGCTTTCTTTGGTAACCCAAACTCGTCTTGAATTAAAATGCATTTAAAGATATTAGTAAAGTCAATTTCCGTGACTGATTAAAAACAATGAATCAATACCTTTTTTTGCAACTGAGAACGTTACTACCTGCAGACCGAAGTTGAACAATACTGCCCCCTGGAGGAAATATCAAGGGTAATGCGTATAAGTGTAGATAAACCCTGCGCATCGTTGAGTCAGAATATTCACCAAGTACAAAAAGTACAAGGAATTTCTTTAGGTAGAAGCGGGGACATGTCGTACCAATTACGCATATAAGCAAGATAATTATACAAACCTGTGCCATGTTTTAGGTTACCTATGGATGTGTTTATGATTAAAAAAAAAATATCTATATATATATATATTTTTTTTTTTTTAAATCACATTTACGTCATTGTTATAACACATTATATGTAAAAAAAAAAAAAAAAAAAAAAAACATAATAAGAAACTAAAAGAGATCTAGCTCATCTGCTTAGTCTCCAAGAAAAAGACCTCCGGCTGCTTAAAATTAAACTGATCAAAACGAGCTTAATCATTAATTTGTTTGACTTTTGCTCGCAGAAGCATATGTCAGTCGATCCACCTACGTACGTCAGACGTTACTGGGGAGATCTGTGCAACTTATTCTCTGATAATGTAGATAGACAGATAATAGCTTAACCCTCACCCATTTAACGTGGCTTTCATCAAGGACACAATGTCAGCATGAAAATTTACCCGGAAACCCAGTATCTCATACTCTTTACATTCACGATTACATTAATCAAGTTGGGTTGAGGTCGAAGTGATCATTTAAATGGATCATTTAAAACATAAAAACACTAAATAAACTAATAAATAATTCACGCACAAGAAGAGAAAGACTGTGTAATGCATTGTAATTGTTCCATGTATAATATGGCACTTTAGCACAAACTGAAACGTGGACACACTCCGACACATTCTGGCAGGTTTAAATGCCATACTGTACTGTAGGTGACAGCGGATGTTGCGGTAGGAGGACCGAGTGCCATCACACGGAAGCTGGAAGCAGGTATGTGTGTTTTACCTTAATTACAGATCTTACTTAAATGGAATGCTATGAGGCGCGCAATCGGATTTAAAGACAGATTTAAAATCAGAAAAAATAGAAACGCAAACTTCATCCATTGCTTTGTTTTATAGCCACCTGTCTTGAGAATTCTAGCCCAAGGGAGGTTATGACGAGCAACTGCCAATTGCTGTTGAAGCCACTGAATACTGTGACTTCCTGATCACCATTATGCAGCTTGTGCTTGTCGCCCTTTAGGAACTCGGTTTAAGGTCCGCTGCTGTACAGCTGGCCCACGTAAGGCAGACGTCTAGGCACCCCACTATTGAATTTACTATTGCGCGGGAATGTGGCATTTTGCTTGCACCAAGTCCGGAGATGAAATTATATGTAAGCTCTCCGTACACCGACTCTTAAGCGTTTAGTTTTAATGACTTCATTAAATTTGGAATGCTCATAACCTTTATTTTTGGAATCGGTACCTTTTTTTTTTTTGCTAAGTTGAGACCTTTGGAAAGCATTTAAGTCGTTCAGTGTCGTTGGGACCGGAACTAAACTCGGGCTTGCGAACTTA
Organism: Brevimyrus niger; assembly: GCA_015164015.2. Lineage (NCBI taxonomy): Eukaryota > Metazoa > Chordata > Actinopteri > Osteoglossiformes > Mormyridae > Brevimyrus > Brevimyrus niger. Next base: position 7,317,586 of record JAABNY020000008.1, on the reverse strand, counting down.
ATGTGAAGCTGTTAAAAAATATACCAGTTTGCTGACAATTTCTCTGACGAAGCGCTTTACACAAATTAGATTTAATGAGGCTCGACGCTGACATTCAGCAGAAAACACCTCGGACAGGCACTGACACAAAAAGACACTGCCTGCATGATATGTAATGTGAGATAAGGGTGTTTGCACAGTGTCCATGTTCTCAAAGCACAAACTGTATTCTCACTGGTCAGTTTAAGAAAATAGAAACTCAGCAACAATAATGGCCACTTGTGCACGTCTTGGGTGGCTGGTGAAAACAAGTTAAACCCCTTTCAGTAAACAACCAAGCTCACCTTAGTTTTCCTTGTGTATCGAGTGACTTGATTTTTAAAGACGTTTATTACGGAAGTTTTTTAAACTTGCGTCTTTCAGCTGTATTGTGTAATTGAAATGGTCTTGGAATTAGATTTCTTATATTTATGCATTTAAGCCATTCACTGGGGGAGCAGACCAGCATTGAGGTGGAGAGGATGTAAAGCTTACAGAGAATATTTACATAAGTTACACAAGAAGTGCCTGGTCTCTGCTTTCAAATGTTCATTGCTTTCGAATAAATTACTAAGTCGGTCAGGATTTTTGGTGGGTCTAGGGTCTCTGGCCTGCCAATCTTTAATACAAGAAGTGAGTCTCATCATTAGTGAAAGCTTTTGTGTTTTATTGATTTTTTTCCCTGAAGTGTGTTTCTGTTCTGACACATCATCTGTGTAGAATAGGCTGGTGAGTTTCTTGCACTCCAGCCCATACAAGAGCTGCACTTGCATTGTTTGTGCTGCCGGATTAAGTTAAAAACCTGGTTTTCAGGGGTGTCAGTAGTGTCTGATATGAGAACCTTAAAATCAAGCGCTCTGTTGCTGATGTCTGGTGCAGTTGAAAATGAAAATTTGTGGTCTAGGTTTCCTGTTTGTAAGGAAAGTGTTTGCAGCCTGCCATCAGACTAACGCTTACAGACCAATCGGTACGACATTTGGGGGATTTCCAAACATCCCTCCATTATCTTCGGCTTGTCCGAGGTCTGGTTGCGGGGGCAGCAGTCTCAGCAGGGAAACCCAGACTTCCCTCTCCCCGGCCACTTCATCCAGTTCCTCCAGGGTAATCCTGAGGCTTTCCCAGGCCAGCTGAGAGACAGTCCCTTCAGCGTGTCCTGGGTCTTCCCCAAGGCCTCCTCCCAGTGGGACATGCCCGGAACACCTCACCAGGGAGGCATCCTAATCAGATGCCTGAGCCACCTCATCTGGCTCCTCTCAATGCGGAGGAGCAGCAGCTCTACTCTGAGTCTCTCCCGAATGACTGAGCTCCTCACCCTATCTCTAAGGGAGAGCCCAGCCACCCTGCAGAGGAAACTCACTTCGGCCAGTTGTACTCGCAATCTCGTTCTTTCAGTCACAATCCAAAGCTTATGACCATAGGTGAGGGTAGGAATGTAGATCGACTGCTTTTGCATTGCCCGGGGCCCCTCCCCCACCCCTTCTGTGTTATTTGGCTCGCTAATCCCATCTGAATAATAATGTGCCCTGTCTCAGCAATCTATCCTACTTTTTAACATAGTACCCTAAATGCACCAGGCAGAAGTCCTTCATCATAACATTCCAACAAGTGAATTAGAAAACATAATAATTATTATAATTAAAGCGAATTGAACTAAATTCCATTTGGAAGGCTTTAAAAGTGTGACCTTTTTAACTCGGCACGAGCCCTCTCTGGTGGGCAGATCGACCCCGCAGTTAATTAGATTGGTGTGCGGACGTACAGTTCTTTAGACTGGCCTTGGTTAGACATTGAGGCTTTTCTCATGAAGCAAGGTGGACCAGGAGGATGACTTCCTGGAGTGATTTTCCAGGAGTGTTCACAGCCAGCAGGCTGAAAAGGTGAAATAATTGAGATTGTGCCAGAGGGGGAAACTTCAGACTCCAGAACAAAGCGTTTAGGGCTCCTAGTGGAAGGTTGTCTGGCGTGTCTCTGCAAAGCACTTCTTAATGCAGGCTTTTCTTTGGGAACCCGCCCTTGTTGCGTGTTAGTGGCCGGTTTAAGGCTACTCACGGATTAAGAGCAAAACACATCCGCTTGCAAGACAGGGACTGTATCCAGTGTGGATGTTGTGCCAAACCTAAAAGATCCTTTATTAAACTAATACTGATCGCCGTCATGTTGCCATAGTGTACATTAAAAGAATCCTGCCACTGAGCAGTTTAAAAAACCGGCTGGTCTTTAAGGCCAGCATTTCTGACAGACAGCTCAGATGGTGACTCATCCGCTCGTTAAGTCGATTTCTTGATTGTTACCCTTTTTACTGCCCCTGTCTCAGACTTGACTGTAAGGTAATCACCGTAAAAGGAAAAGCAGAGAGTGTCTGTTCAGGGAAGCTTGCTAATAAATAACCCACCGCTCAATTAACTGGTCTGTTTTGGCCACCGTTATGAAGAATCTAAGTACGACGGAAAACCGTTATAAAGAAAACTTCCAGTTTTTCTCTCCATCTCCTGGCTTTGAAAACGCACAGCGTCTACTCACTCAGTCATTCTTCCCCCGTTTCTAGTATTTTGCCACCCGACCACAGCAGGGGGGAAGCAGACAGTGAGCGAAGCTCCTTGGCAGATGGTATCTTCTGCCGCCTTTTGAAATCCGTCCTGCCAGATACAGGAGGGACGCAGCCCCCGTACCGTGCCAGTCCAGCTGGAGGAGGCCGAACCCCAGTCCTCGCCCAAATGCTTTTATGTGTCTTTTTGGTGGTTCTCATTTAGTCTGAGAGGCCAGCCCCCCCGAGGCCAGGCAGGTGGCGCAGCGAAGGGGCCAGGCCTCCCCCACCCCCCCCTGTGCT
>JAABNY020000008.1:7298357-7314641 GCA_015164015.2 Brevimyrus niger | reverse complement strand
AATTTAATGTTCTAATCCGATCGGTTAAGGATTAATGTTCGGTTAACGAACGGCGGTTGTCGGTTGGGAAAATTAACAGAAAAGAGCATCCCTAGTTAAATGAATTCCCCATTATAATGTGAATTAATGAAAATCATTTGGTTACAGGGCCATTGATTTCTCAAGTGTAAATTTTGGTACTTCATGTTTGTAATCTTAACTTTTTAGACGCTATTTTCCACCAGTAGTAAAAATCATAAAGAATAATAGTTAAAAAATGCACTGTTTTGTCCAGTTTCTTTTGCAGTGGCCCCAAGTTTTATTTTGGCAAAAAAAAAAAGACCAGTGGAATGTTCACAGGTCAGAAAAACAGATTTAAAGTGTTTGGACAGAAGAGCTTTGTTTTGGTGTGCTGGTTTGTATTTTGGTCATTGCTCCTCACCTCAATGAGTCCATCAGCTTTATTTTTCCCTGTCTGGCTTCTGACATCTGTACCCACTCAGTGGTTTAAATTCATGCCTGACAGTTGACAAAATAGCTGAAAGGTTTCCCATGTCCACCCCTATTCCTGCTGCTGGTAGTCTCAAGACAACAACAACAAAAAAGCAGAAATTTGACTAAAAATATCTTTAATCAAATCATTCTGTTTAACTCGGGACCTGCGTCGGCTAATTTTGAAAGTGGGAGTGTGAAACAGTATCAGACTTACCCGCTGTCACCACGGCAATAGGCCGTCACGCAGTCGTGGAGATTGGGCCGACTCTACTGACGTATGTGTCCACTATTAGCTCCTCATGCTACGTGCAGATGTTCCTTTCCATTTTCGGTGATCTCGAATCGCGTGTCAGCCCATTGCTATGGACTCCTTGCAGGGGGCTGACCCCATAGCAGTGATATAACACCCGAAATAGGAATCCCTATCGATAACAGCAGTGACAAAGTGCTTGTCAGTGGAATGAGGCCAATTGCAATAGTCACATGCTTATCGTAAAAACTGAGTAAATATTTATAACCCCGAAGTCACAAAAGGCATGTGTAGAAATGTTACGTAGGTCATATCTGCTGAATTTGTGTCTTATTTATGTATTTATAGGTAACTTTTATGGGTAACTGCCACCATGCACTGTGTCCATTTTTTCTGTCTTACAGGTTTCCAGGATTTATTGGTATGTCAGTCGCCGGTCTCCAAGCAGTCTTTGGGTGACAGGCGTCTGGGGGACCCCATCCCCCGCTAGTGACACTGGTGGGACCCGCATGCGCGGCACCTGTGCAGCAAACTCAACAGGCAGCGGAGTGACGGGGGCCCCGGCAGTTTGAGCATGACGGAGTTTTGGGTGTGTTTCAGCTGCTGCATCGCAGAACAGCCCCAGCCTGTCAGTATTCCCTCAGATTACACATTTCTTTTAAAAAAGGGAAACATCACTCCCTGATGTCATCGAATGTTGTGTCTTCCTTTTCCGACTTGTAGAAGAGAAGGCGGCGAATAGACCGATCCATGATTGGCGAGCCCACGAACTTCATCCACACCACACACGTGGGGTCTGGGGATATGGGCTTGGATTTCTCAGTAAGTCCCACATCCATCCGTCTCTCAACTAACTCGAAGCCCTTGCTTTCTCGACCATTGGTGACTAGGCAGGCCAGACCTGAAGCTTCGTAACCCTCTCAGGTTGAACTCGCTGCCCAGTAGCTAAATTATCGGTAACCCTTTGGATAAATCGCAGCTGCGGTTGACATTTTATGCTTATCAGACACACTGTTTTGGAGTCTGGGCTTCACTGCTGTTAATTATATTAACCTGTGTGACAAATTATTATTTAAATGCACACGCAAGTATAATGTGTATATGTAACAATTTTGATTTAATAAAATGTTAGTGACACCTGATGGTTTGCATTAATCATCTGAATGTAAAATCCTTTTCACTGTGTTTTCTTTTTTTTTTTCAAAGGTAGATTCCATTCAGAACCAAATGAAATCAAAAGGTGGTTATAATTCCAGGGTAGTTGATGGCGTCCAAGGCTGACCAATCAAGGTAGCCTGAGTATGTAAGTAATTTCCTGCTTCAAAATCCACAGTAGGAGGAAACGCATAAACAAACCAATTAAAACATGCAAAGACAATATAGCCTTTAAAATACAGTAGATAGCAGTTATCTCAACAGAGTGAATTGTTATTCTAGTATTCAGTTATATAACATACAACGTTACCAGCAATGTCAACACAAAAATATGTGTTTCTTCTGATGATTAAAAACCCTGACCCTATTTACCTTCTCATTTTTCAGCTCAGGCTCCCGTGGCTGCCACTCACAAGTGGCTCTTCATATGCCACAGTGGGAACAGAAATAAGTCTGATCACGTGTAAATACCCGCATGATTAAAGCGCAGCCGTACCATCGCCGCAGCCCAACATTTTTGTTGTGGTTGCAGAAACAAGAGAAAAGGCAACCAAAGAGGTGAAAGTGAAAAAAAACCTGAGCACACTGCTGTGTTTAGGAGATCAGGCTTCCCTCCCATGAAACTCTGATTGCTATATGCCCCCTAAGCATAATTCTTTATGTATTTATGGATTGCAGAAATGCATTCAACTTGGCTGAATGTACATTTTAATGCAAAATTTAGGCTGTTCCAGTGATTTGTGAGTAGATAGTCTACAGCAAAGATGTTCTGTGGAATAATCAGGGTATGAGGACCATAATCCTTTGCTCTTTTTAATTTCTAGGGCTGTGATCCTCTGTTGGATAAGCAGCTTAGAATAAGAGTGGATGAAATGATGAGTGTCAGGTATAGATATCCATTTGATATTTTTCATTTTTTTTTTAAATAAAATGTATTTTTCTTCTTATTTGCTTTATTTCTAAATATGTCATTGAGTATATAAAGATTTTTAAGTTAGTTATAAGAGTATTTTCTCATCACATTTTTTTTCTGAGTATCTTACTATCGATCGAATCGGAGAAGTGTGTAAAATCATGGGCCTGTAACCTTTGATGAGGAGTTTATGATGCAAGCTGCTAGTCTGCTGCCTTTTAGAAAAACCCGTAAACTGCATTTCTTGATCAATATACTTAAGGGCAAAAGTATTGGGACACCAGGCCATTACACCTTCAGGACCTTTTATGACGTCCCATTCTAAATCCATAGGCATCGATAAACAGTTGGTCCCCCCTTTGCAGTTATAACAGCTGCCGCTCTTTGGGAAGGTTTTGTACAGGATTTTGCAGTGTGTCTGTGGGGATTTTTGCCCATTCATCCAGAAGAGCATTTGTATGGTCAGGCACAGATGTTGGACATGAAGGCCTGACTCACAACCTCTGTTCTAGTTCATCTCAAAGGTGATTGGTGGAGTTGAGGTCAGGAGTTCTGTGTGGGCCAGTCAAGTTCTTCCACACCTAACCAATCACCCAATGATGTTTTTCTGGATCTTGCTTTGTACATTGGGGCACAGTCATATTGGAACAGAAAAGGGCCTTCCCCAAACTGTTCCCACAAAGTTGGAAGCATAGAATTGCCCAAAATGTCTTGCTATGCTTAAGCATTAAGAGTTCCCATCACTGAATTAAGGGGCCTAGCCCAACCCCTGAAAAACAACCCCATACCATTATCCCTCCCCCACCAAGAACTACACTTGGCACAATGCAACCAGACAGGTAAAATTCTCCTGGCATCCACCACACCCAGACTCATCCATCACACTGCCAGACAGAGAAGCGTGAGTCGTCACTCCACAGAACATGTTTCCACCGCTTCAGAGTCCAGTGGCAGCGCGCTTTACACCCCATCTGACACTGAGAGGCTTGGCCATTCCATGAATCTGCCAGTGCACAGTTGTTGTGCTGTGGTTATTACCAGAGGAAGTTTGGAACTCTGCAATTATTGAGTCAACAATGTTGACGACTTTCACGCACTGTGTGCCTCGGCACTTGCCGATCCCGCTCTGTTACTTTATGTGGTCTGTCACTTTGCCGCTGAGGATCGGTTGTTCCTAAATGCCTCCACTTTGCAATAATACCACTTAGAGTTGCCCGCAGAATATCTAGCAGGGAAGAAATTTCACATACAGACTTATTGCAAAGGTGATATCCTATGACAGTACCAATCTTATATTCACTGAGCTCTTCAGAATGACCCATTCTGTCACAAATGTCTGTAAACCTGACTGCATGGCTCGGTGCTTGATTTTATACACCTGTGGCAATGGGTTTGAATGAAACACCTGAATTCAATGACTGAGAGGTGTGTCCCTGTATTTTTACCCCGTATAGTGTATATAACTATATATGGTGGAATGGTTGAAAGTGGAACGATATACTTTTAGAATGACCATCTACTAAATAAGTGATAAAAGTGGATAGTACAATACAGATGATTCTATACCAGTGGTACTGTGAGGAATGGGTCTTTAAAAATAGTGGATGGGATCCACATGTGTTGTCAATTGCTGTCATTCACAAGATTTAATACACTACAATGAAAACTATTAAAGTGAGAGTTGGATAAGGGGCAGTGTATGGCTCAGTGTGCCAACCTCTGCTTCTGTTATCAGAAGGTTGCTTGTTTAAGCCCAGCTTTGGCAGAATAGTCACATCTGTGGGCCCCTGAGCAGGATCTTACGTATGTAGCGTCGTTTCTCCCACAAATAATTGACTAGGGATGTGAGGATGCCAGCTATCATGCCCCCTGGACCCCAGGCTTATCAAATGATGTGATTCAATGCTGTTATTTTATCATTCAATTATATTATTTATTATTAATTGTATTAATTGTATTAAGCACTAGTAAGACAAATCAGCAAGAAAACTAAAAACACTGAAATCTAAGTTTAACATTTAAAACATTCAACAGTAAGTTATGCCTGTTTCTTATTTAAGCATTTCTCATTAATACTCACTTCAAAATTGTGCATCATCTCCGTGACATTTGTTAACAGTGTTTTTGTTGACAGTTTGTTGGGCTGATATTCTGTATGACAATGCCACATAATGATATTAGATGTCCTGTGCCCCCTCCTTTTGTCTAGGAGTTGGTTACCTTTTTTCCCCTGCCTTCCATCAGGACTCTGTGCCTGTGATCAGAAGGTTGCTGGTTCAAACCCCAGGTTTAGCAAAGTAACTTCACCATTTGGCCCTTGAGCGAGACTCTTAAACCCAATTGCTCCAGGGATCACCTAACCTTGATTTATCCGAATGTATGTTACTTTGGATAAAAGCATCTGCAGAATAAGTAAAATGTAAAAATGTAGCCAAAAAGTAATGTGAGTAAGAATTAAATGGTAAACTTAGACATGCATGGGTCCTTACTATGAATTAGCATCAAGACAGCAAAATAAAAACGTGTTTTTGCATGTTTATAAGGGCAGTCTAACTTCTGAATCAGTCAAAGATTCTACGTATATTTTATGACATCGTAGGCCATCGTAAACATTAGGCAGCACTCGTACAAAGTATTTCTCTAGCTGACATTAGAATGAGGTAGTATTTTCAGACAGCTAGATGTCTGGCTCTAAAATTCAGCGTCAACACAAGTTTTTGTTACCGGCCTCTCCAGCCTGAGAGAACGTTTCTGCATGAGATCACTGGTGCCTGCTGTTTCAGCGTCAGCACGGCTGTGGTCTCTGGAGTGCAAGGGGATAAAGACAGGTACTGTCAGGGTGCACAAACACTGCCCTGTTCCTCTCCTGATGAGTGGGAGAGCAGTGGGTGTCTACAGGAAGCGGCACAAAAAAATGTCTAGGAAATTTTTAGAAATCTGTAATTCTGAAAGCTCTTAAGCATTTACCCAATATGTGCGTGATGTTACAAATTTCACGTTCAGGATGTACATATTTTGAATTCTTTAATTTTTTGATTGCATGTTCAGTATTGTTGTTGAATTGTATATTCAGTAAAAGTGTGCCCATAGTTGACCTAATATGCAGCGAATAACACTTTAAATATGGATTTCTCCCTTGCACGCGATGCCTTTAAATTAGAAACTCTACATGAAAACAGGAACATGCATGCGGCATACACAATGGATGCAAGGTAGTTAGTGACAATACAGATGTAATCGACGTGAAAAATATTCAGATATCCTTTCATACGTTCTCTCAGCTAAGGAATATACAAACAAGGCATTCAATCATGTCTGGTATTATAAACCAGTATTTGTGCGTAAGAGGGAACTTCTCACGTTTATTTTGGGTACAGTGTAATTGTCCGTGCATATATATAGTAACTTCCTCCACAACAGAGGTTGTGAAGTACTTAGTATTGCAAAGAACGGTGGGTGAAATCTGTCATAATAAACGTAGGATAGTCTTCGTCACCTGTGCAGCAAGTCATAGACCGTGATGTACAGGTGATAAACCAGGTCATGACGTCAAACAGAAAAGGGAGATAGAAAAAACGTCATTGCTAGCTCATGAGCATAAAATATTCACTGAAGTTGTTTTCGCCGGTTCAGTATATTTTTTGTAGTTTAATTTAATTGTCACTGATAAAAATATAAAACATCCTATAAATTTCTATGTAAAGAAAAAATCAAACCTCGTAAGATTTTGTCTGTTGTCAGGCAAAGTTGTTACAAAACAATGTTAATTATCGCTTTTCATATTAATTTCAACCTTTACTGTCGAGATCAACATAGATGTGATTACATGGCAATAAATATACGTGCCGCTAGATGTCGTTGTAGTTTCTATAATGTTGATTTTCCAGCATATTTCATTAGAACGCCATTAGAGATGTCAATAAAAGAACGAAGAAAATGTGGAAAAACGCAAAAACAGAAAAATTGTCAGGCACCATTAAATATGATTACTTGGGTAAACTACGGAACGTAGTTATTAAAAATGTCACTAACAGCAATTTGGCCACCATTACCAGAACACAGTTCATAAATGACACATATTCTGTAAAAATATCTTTCCACAGAACATTAAACGGAGACTAAGCCTTTACGGGTTTCTCTTCACAGATTCTGTAGAGCACGGAGGACTGGCGTTAGGTACCAGTGAATTTTGGGTGTCTAATTGATGACAGAATTCATCTGCATGGTTTCCCTGGATGGCATGACCTCCAACAGGGAGGAAATGATGGATTTGAGGGTGACAACCTATCCCCAAGCTTGGTAAATATTCATCTGGACCGCTCCTTTCTAAGACACTTGCCAGATCTAGGCTGTGTGAGAAACACACCCCACACAGCTATGCAGGTAACTAAATCCTTTACTGTACTGTACACCCTGTCATGAGGGATCGCTCTGGCTGATGCTGTGCATAAGCACATTTATCCAAAATAAAGGAACATGCTCTGACTTTCTGACAGCTTAACCCAAATAAAGAATAACCATCAGTCAACGTCGATGCTCATGCTCATAAAAAGTCATGGACAAACTGATATACTGAGAACTTTGTGGAAGCTGAGATGTTCAAGAAAAAATAGAAAGGCACAGACCACTGGATTTTCTGACTGAGCATCAATAGATTTCTCTTCCATTCAGCACAGGACAGAATTGAATTAATAGATAAAAATAATGTGACTCATTAACTTGATGTGTCAATATGTGGCTTTGTATTTGAAACTGATGTAATAAGGTGTTCTCAACAGAAATCTATGCATGTACAACTTCTATGGTGCCTAAACTTGTGGAGTCTAATAAAATGGTCTTTAACTGGTAGAGTTTTGGTGTAAGTGCTTTGCTAATGTACCCTTAAACAGGGCACTTAATTGTGATCTGTGATTCTGCAGTGTAAACGGAAAGATATTGTATGTAGTGTTGGTTGCCCAATAAACAACAAAATATATTTTTTAAAGTTGAGCATCTCATTGCCCACATTTGATATCTACAGTAATGACACATAACATTAATCTATCTCTGTCTAGTCTGGACCATTGTTCTTCAACCCGGTCCTCGGGGACTCCCAGCTACTGGTATGGAGCAAAAATGTGGACTACTTGGCAGAGAGCTTGAAGGAGAAAAAGCATAAACATAGACTGCTTCTGGGTGCCCGAGGACCAGGTTGAGGAACAATGGTCTAGACTACACTGCAAACCATAGGTTTAAATCATCAATTGTCTCCCTCAGAAAAAAAATCTAAGCACTCTTTTTACTAGGTGAGTGTATGAGCTGGGTTTCAAGCTGTGAGGCTTGTAGGGACAACCACTGTCTCCACATAAGTACCCTGTAGATCAGTGGTTTTGCTTTGGCTAGAAAAACAAACTATCTTCAGAGTGTGCCTCTGGGTGTGATGCTTCTTTGAACATTCTGTGTTTTGCCAGCCTAAATAAACTCTTATTAAAATTGTAACTCTTGAAAAATAATACTTATTTTAATGTACACTCTGAAATGCTATTTGATTGCATGAAAAGCATGCCTTTTCCCAACCACAACTTCCCTATCATGAAAAAATACATGGCATTCTTTAGCTCCTTAAGCAAACAACGTGCTTTGATTAAATAACCTTAAAGCAGGTCAGCTATTGCTTTCATTAATGAGCCTATCACTAGGCAGAGGTCTGGCCTCCATGCTTCCATCGCGATTACTCAGACATTGTGTATTTTTACTGTTTCTGTAGAGAATCACGATGAAAACATCAAGTTATTTAAAATTAGCCAAATCATAGTGTTGTTTTGAAATTAAAGATATTGTCATATAGCAAAGGCAATTGTAATTATAAGCTATAATTGATAATTTGGTAAAAGTTGCTTCTATGTAACCCCTCATTTTTAATATAGTTAATGTACTTTAATGTTGCTGCACGAATAATACATGCACACACAGAAACGAGAATAGCAATACAATCTGTTATTTACACTGAACTTTGAAGGACTCAGGCAACTAGCGTTCACTCTGTCCTACGCAGGGCTGCGGGCGCTTAAGTTTATCGCAGCCGTAATAATGCGTCTCGCCGGTAATTCGAGTCCCGGGCCGCCCGCCGCACCTCTGGCACCGCCCACATTGGGATGGCTCCGCCCTGTCACGTGACGCGCTGCGGGCTGACTCAGCTGACTTGTCACGCAGCGTCAGTCCGGAGTCGCACAATTATGAAAAAGCTATCTTCCGCTGGAGCTGGAGCGGAGGCAGATTACCCCGACGTCACCCGGGCTTTCCTTCCAAGGCTAATCGATAACACCGCCGATAGATGGCTAAGAGCTACGGAGCGGCTCTTCCTGAGTTTGCACGGTGAAGAGAATGGTATGCAGCCTCGCCGGACGCTGTTTATTTTTGTGGTAGGGTGCCGAGCTGGAGATGTGAGCCCGGCAGTAGCGGTGGGAGATATAAGTGTAGTCTGAAGCATGTCTGTCAGTGCTGTCACGGCTTTCTGGTCAGCGACAGTGCTGTGTCGTCTACGGGACGGAATGCGAGTCGCTGTTAAACGCGGGGTGTGTAGCCCCTATCTTCCCCAGTATCCGTCCCGTCTTTAACATGATCTCTCATAAGCGTTTCTGGTGAGGGGTCGGCAAGTGCGTCCGTGTGCCTTGGTTTCGGCGCGATCCATGTTGGAAAAGCAAAAGGGCTGCGCCTTGCCGACCCGAGCGCATTCTCGTTTACGGAGCTTCGTGGTGTCATGGAACCTTCCCGCATTGTCACAGCATGTGGCAGCCGCGAGCGAACTCGGCGCGAGCACGCGGTCTCCCCAGCGAGCGGCCGCGTAACCCGGACCGTTTCGACCGGTGTGGCTGGAGAACTGGGCCGCCTCGCTCTGTCACATTCGCTCCGGTGCGGCGAGTTTGTGCCGCTATGAAGGCGTCACGGTCTGCCCGGTACAGTTCAGTGTTACTTACTGTGACACTGAATGAGATGAGGCGACGTGCCAGTTTAATGACGGACGCTGCACAAACTGACACAGACTAGCCAAGCTGTCACGGTCTTTCCTGAGCCATCGCTGAGGTGGTGCACCGACCGTAATCCCGAAACCGGGGGTTCCCCTGCACTGCCCCCCGTTTTTTATTTATTTATTATTTATTAAATTATTTTTAGTATCGCCGGCATGTTCTAGAATAGTCTGAAACTGCACGCACAATGTTGGATAAGGCTGAGTAGGTCTTTGTCGGTGTCGAGGGCAAGATGTACCCGTGAAGCTGAATCTTGTCACACAGCAGCATTTGGCGTCAGGCTTTCGTCAGAACGGTGCGTTGGATGGTCCTGCAGTCAGCCCTGGCGTGGCTTTAAGTTAAAACGCAACTCTGATGCTGTCATATGGGAGGGTGCCCTTAAATATGCGGCAGTCTGCCTAATATAAGTATGCGAAAGTCTCGTCAGTAATGGTCTTAGATTTGTTATAATAATTCCAGAATTAAGGTAGCACCCAAAGTCTAATAGAGACGTGCAGTAAAGAATTTGTATGAATGAGAATATCATCTTCAGTGGAATGAATACTGGTTTTTACTAAAGCATTCTGAATGGATACACATAATCAAATGAGGCTGATGACCATCTCCCCCCCCCCCCCCCAGCACTGTCGTGAATGTTTTGCCAAGCATAGGATTTGATCTGGTGAACTGAACAACATAAACAGTGGTGTTAAAAATAAAATAATTATTATATTAAATGTCGCCATGCATGTCCCTGTCCATTGGGGTGGGTACGTAGATAGATGTTTGCAGTCTCAAATACTTAGACACAGTCTTTAAGGGAAACCTGAAAAGAATATGTGCAGTATAATACATACATCTGAATGGAATTTTGGTTAATAGGATGCTGAAGATGATTTTCAGAAAGTTACTCTTATTTGAAGCATGTTCCAATTATTTATCTGTGTGGTGGTGGGTTATGGTTTTGGTTTGGTTTGATTTGCTTTGCTTAAACATGCCTGCTGTTCTAGAGGCAGTATTGCAATTGTGTTTTGAGTGCAAAACCTTTACCTACCTCAGGGGTCTAATTGTCATTGTTTATGGTCTTGGGCAATTGACAGAAATGGCCATGCTTGGACTAACAAGCAACGTCTTCTTAAAGAGTAAGAGTCTGTGGCTGATTTTATCTGTCACCACTGGGCCCTGTGGGCAGGTTAAACTGTGATTTTTTTTTCCCACGAATGACTATACATAATAGATAAGGCACAGGAGTGTAAAGAACGAGTCAGTCTGTTACAGGTTAACAAGGTTCATCACCTCCTTGAGGTTCTGATGCATAAATGCATCTTTGTTCTTTTGGCATTTGTGTATATATGATGCCTTTTATGTTCTATGGTACTATGAAGTTCTTCACTAACATTTATAAGCAGACACCTGTGATTTAGGTCTTTCAGTTCCCTTTGTTTAACTTCATAGTACTTTTCTTGCAAGGTGTTGTATTACTGTAATGTGTTAGGGGTGGGTGGCTGCATGTTTGATTTGAGATTAATACTCTGGCTCATATGATCTCCAATTCACCTCTTTCTTTGCTCACTGCCAAAATGTCTACAGTAGTAACTTTAAAATGCTTTGCTAATAGTTTTTAAAGTGCTCCCCTTATGTCCAATCCTGTTTTGTAAAGGTTGCATTTCTCTATCTCCTCTTGTGTCTTTCCTTAACTGATTTAGCCTGAAGTGCAACAATTCTGTCCCACTAATAGTTTTGTCTGTAAAAGATGATTCATTGAGAATTTTATTTAATGATTGAGTTAAGATTCTGGTGATAGTTGATGTTCACAGATATAACCTCAACGGTCTTGTTCTCATCATATTCTTGCCTGTTTTAGATTGGGGTTCACTCAGTTTATTGATAAAGAACTTTAAAAGTGCTTAGTACAACTTCTTTTCAGCATTGAGAAATAATGGAAGCTGCTTCATTTTTAGAGATCCTTTCCATCTCAAAAATAAACTCCCTGTCTCAAAGCAGGTGAAAGAGTATGTTAAGCTGTCTGGGGTTGGGCAATTGTAAGGAAGTGCAGTTTTCCCACTTGGTGCCCTTGAGTCTGAAGGTTGTGGATTTGCAGTTCAACAAAGCTGTTTCAGTGATTACTGTGCTGGATTTCCTTCCCCTATTTTGAGTTTGAATTCTGTTACCAGTTTAATAATTTACGGTAATCAGATGTAGGAACTGTTAAGCAGTGATCTGGTGAGTTTCTCTGTCTCTAGGCTTTTCCATTATGAGTACATCACTTGTAGTTTATTGTTGATGTATTACAGGATTCACAAACATTTGGCTGCTCACAGATGCTGGTGTTGGTTGTGTTAGTTGAGCTTTTAAGATCATGCCATTTGGTAAACATTGAGGGTCCTCTTCTCATACTTACTGGCACGCTTTCCGGAAGGCACTAAAACCGCACGGTAACTTTTCAGTCACAGATTTCAGTTTATTTGCTCACTTATTCTGCCGCAGTGGACTGAGAAGAGAGGGGGAGAGGACAAAAGACTCACTCGTATGATAGAGACAAAAGATATGTAATGTTAAAATATAAAAAAAAAACAACACAGCAGCTCGAGATTGTGTTTCTGTGATAACACTCAAGTTTTCTGATGTGTGTATTTCTGTGTTGAGCTATGTGACTGAAATGCAGTACAGTGACACTGTGGGTCTGCTGAGCTGGTGGTCAGCCACTAGAGTAAAATTATGTCGACTTGCTAGCTTTTGTCAGGCTTACAGGTTGGCTTTGACTCGGTGCACTTTTACATGTTACTGTGTCAGTTTTTACGGCGCTTGTCCATCACCAGTGCACTGGGTACTTGTATCGCACTTCAGTCATTACATTTCCCTGGTGTTTTTTTTTCTGCTTGATAATTAGCCATCATTAGGCCACGAAGGATTCATATTCCAGATCATGGATATATCTTTGAAATATATCAGTCTCAGTTAACCCATAAATTCATTTTCATTTTATATAATTCTGCAACATTAAGAAGTTTTTCAGTTAATATATCTAAGGGCAGCAAATTAGTCTGTTGTAACTCCTCTAAAACTTATGTTGTCTTTCTTTGTGTGTGTTTGAGTGTGTAGTGTTTACTAGATCAAGCATGGTAAATAGGAACACCTTTCATCACTCGCATTCCTGTCCTGGCTCAATATAGAGGGAGATTTAAGCGAACAAAGTTATAACTTTTTTGGGGTGGGGGGTGGGGGGGCTATGATTTTGGCTGGCTATATTTACCCTAATGTAAGTTGCACAGAAGTGGTCCTTATTCTGTTTTAAAGCTATTGTCCAGCTCTATAGATTGAACAAATAGTATACCATCCTCATTAGAACAATTACTATGTAATAACTGATTAAACTGTTAAAAATTTAATAACAAAAAAAAAACTATACAGTGGTACCTCGGTTCTCGAACTCGAATTTCTTGAAAGTCGAACAAACCAGTTTGACCTAGTACTCGATCTGCATATCAGAAGTCAAACCGTGAATGCTGACCCTAATATAGATTGTACGGGCCAGGAAATGAGTCATACTACAGTGCAATTCTTACAGGCTGGACGATTAACCAAATAAAGCAACGCAACATTACAGTAACTAACAATAAATAAACCACTAACTTCTGTGTACTATTAAAACTTTGTTTGCTTAAATCTCCCTCAACTTGCTCAATTTTCATTCAGTTTCATGAGTTACTCATCTAACCAAATCAGCATGCCAAGTTTTGTTAAAATCCATGATGATGAGGTCCAAAAGTGTGATGATTTTACATGGAATGACCCACCTGTCATCTTGCCTAGGGCTGGTGCTATGTCGCATTCCGGCACCCTGACTCGTTGAAAGGAATGCAACATGGTGATGATTTTAGAAGGATTAAGCTAAAATTACTCGAATAGAGAAGGAAAGACCATTGTGCGGACTCCGTATCTGGTGGCACCTGAACCACTCCTCCTCCCGTTCCTTGGAGGCAAATCATCTCGTTCTTCACTTATCTGGAAAATAATGAACAGCTCTAGCTGCCACAAAAAGCTGAAAATGGATAAAGAAAGCATAACGAGCATTTTTACTGGTCTGGAGAAGTGACTAAAAAAATGTGTACCTGGTCTCTGAGTTTCTGTGGATAAGGTCATTGATCCTAATAAATGTGGCTCCTGTCTTCTTGCCAAATTTATAAGCAAGAGTTAGTTTGTTTTTATTAATATTTTTGCTCAGTGCTTGTTGTCTAAAGGTGACACTGTCAGACTGCTTTGTTCTCAGGAATTACGGTGTTTCACAATTGTGTTGCCTTTTCAGTGAAGGTATAGGGTGTGCATTGTCAGGTATTTGCATTGTAAGAAAATGCTATTGACTACATTTGGAAAGCCTAAGAAGAAAGCACTCTTGTCTCATTTGTTACTGGGATGTTTGTGTTTGTTTGGTCACTTGTACTTCAGTGTTGTACTAAATGGTTGCCATTTGGCTGAGTGTTGGCAGCAGCTGAAGTTTCCGAGACATGTGAAGAATATCAAGTCTACAGCTGATACCTTAAATACAGCTCTTATTTTACATGCCAGGTTGAAAGCATTGTTATATCAGGTCATACAGAAAGTCTCAGATCTATCCATGGTATAATTGTGTTTTTTTCTGTTCTTGTACCACTTTATGAATGTAAGTTAATTATTACTGCTAGAGTGAATGTTGGTTACCTGGGGTGATGTGCTGGGGATGTAGAGGAGGCGATTCTGCCTCACGTGGTGACGTGTTCATTTCAGTGCCATCAGAAACATGTGGCACAACTGTTTGCCAGGGCCACCCTGTCGGAATTGCAAAAATGTTCCTTGCTCTGTCTCTGGCAGTGTGTCTGTGGTAGAAATGTCCATTGACTAGCTTATGACTGGCCCAGTAATTGGACCAACACCTCTCCCGGGGGGAGGGGGTTGGGAGAGTTTACATACATATACACCATTTGTTAACTCAAGAATTGTTCTTTATATAATAATGAAGTTAGCCATTTCTTCTTGGCAGCTGCACAGCAGGCTTGATGTCAAAGACCATCATTGCACGTCAGGAGGCTGCAGGGTTGAATGAAAACTGAGACTTTTTCAATTTAATTTATTTTGAGTACATGCTCATTTACATCATCATTTTTGGAATGATCAATGCTGGCTAGTTCTTCGTTTCTTGTGGCTGAATACTTTAGTTTAAGATTACAATTATCTTGTGAATATTTAATCAGATAATTGAACAGCACAAATAATAGAGGAGATGTGATATGCAAATTTCTAAAAGATAATATAATAGGTGGTCTCAGGCTGTATGCTGCAAGGTCCTTGGGGGCTGTTGCTTGTGGAGTATTTGTGCAGAAATTGTGAATGAAAGCTTTATGAACACTTAAAATAAAAATGTGTTCTTTGTGGGAAAAGCCTGTGCAGAAACCTAGAATTGTGTTAATGAAAGCTTGAGAGAAACATTTCAGAGACAAAGAACATCTACTTGGTGTTTGGCAGAAGCTTGACATGTTTATGCCTGACATTTAGAGGGACCATGGCTACGTTCTCGTCAAGGACAAAATCGCGGTTCTGTGCTTCTGCTGTGTATATGTGGATGTGGCAGGCTTTTTCATGTATGCTGCTGAAGGTAAATGTTTTTGTTAGTTGTGTAGTTTTTATGCTTGAAATAACTCTATGAGATGGCTTAGTTCTGTCACAAAGACATGAAAATGCTGGGAGGGATCGCCTCCGAAGCCTTCTGGTAGGTGATACTCCTAAAGTCTGTTTGAGGACGCTGTGAATCTGTGGGTGGAGTCTTCTGTATGTCCTTCATCTGCCCAGCTTGTCTCCTCTTTGCTGTCCACCCTCCCCCCCCAAAAAAAACACACTCACACCCCGTCTCTTGGAAACGACTGTCTAGCTCTAAACCCCTTCTTTGCGGCCCCACTCAGATTAAACAGCCTGAACTCCTGTGTTTTTTTTTCTGGAGAGTGACTGTTCAGCGTTTAACAAGGGAGTTTTTTTTTTTTAAATTCCACTATCATTTAGACTTCGAGACTTAAGCAGCTACACGCTGAACCTGAGAATTAAATGGATGTAGACTGGCGGTCCTGGATGGGATAGGATATGCCTGCAATACGATATGCCTGGAATGTTTCGCTATTCCTTCTTGTTACAAGATGAAGAACGGGAACGTGAGGTGTGTATTGTAGTTTGAGGCGCCACAATGATGGCCTTGAAACATCATTTTAAATTAAAAATAGTGATGTATAACAAGCTATAAAACAAAAGTTTGACAGTTGTTTTTTTTAGTTGTGACTGGCCAACAGCAGTTTATGTCTGGCACAGGTGCATAGTAGTTTTGGAGGGAGTCATTAATGATTATTTTTAGGCATGAGGTTTTGCAGTAGCTTTTCTCATCACTGCTGAGTGCTGGTTGAAGGGTTTAGGTGCTCCGGTGCTGTGGAATGCAGAGCTCTCGTCCAGGATCCTAAGGGGGTGGGGGTTGGTGGTGGTAGTGGTGG
>JAABNY020000008.1:7284173-7298074 GCA_015164015.2 Brevimyrus niger | reverse complement strand
CGTCAATGCAGCTAATTTATGAATGCGCTGTATGCAAATTTTATGTTTTTGCTCCTATAAAGCAAGCTAAGGGTCAAACGGGTGCCTTTTTTTGGAGAAAAGATTAGAGGAACTCCATATAACTTTTATATTGTTCCAAAGTCATTTGGGATTAATAAATGTAATGATTTGTCTCCTCCCCTTTTTTCCACTCCCAGAAATCCTGGGTAGAAAGAACTTTCACCAAGCGGGAATGTGTGTACATACTTCCAGTGTCAAAAGACCCTCACAGGTAGGTGCAAAGACAACTGGATGGGGTTGTAACATCACTCATTTTGCTTTGGAGTCATAGCACAGGGTCAGCCAACATGCAGGGCCCCTGGATCTGCAGGTTAAGGGCCTTGCTCATGAGCTCACGGACATATCACTGTTCTGCGGAAGCCTGGGTTTGAACTGACAACCACCCGGTCATGGGCACAGAGGCCCACTGAGCCATTCACTGCCCAATTAAATACAAGTCCAATTCTCCCAGCAAAGGCGACATCTAAAAGCAACAGATGTCATTCTTCTTGTTTTACTTTATAATGGTTTGCTCTTGATCCTCAGTTTTATAAATATGGGCAGATTAACAGGGCTTGATGCACACATTCAGGGGCTTATGGTGTCAGTATGTTTTATTTGTGGACGTTTGCTGGACCTGGCTGCTCAGGTTTAACACGATGAGCTTCTAAGTGAAGCTGAAGGTGGTGCGAGCCAGGCATGCTGGTGAGGAGATTCACACAGACGTCAGAGGGGATCAGGGAGCCCAATTCAGATTTGTCTTCCCACGCCTGGCCAAGCCACAACACAAGCTGCAGCAAGAAAACTCCCCCTGCCTCAAAGTGTGTGCATCTGAAAAAGTGAGGGGATCTAGACTATCCCTCTGAGCCGTCTCCCCTACGTCTCAGTGTCCCACTAGTGTATTGCCACATGGAGCGTGGTTTCTGGAAACGAGGGTCATGTGTGTGAGGCCAACAGAGGGGCCTTACTTTTTAAGGAATATTATTTTCTTTCCCCCAGTTTTAGGCAATTTTATTTTTTAGAAATACATGCATAAAACATCCTGGACAAAGCAACTAGGGTATTATGCTTACACTGCTCAGCATAAAAAAAAACACAAATGAGGTGTTCTCAAACGGATATGTAAAGGTTTTGCAGTTCTTACCTTCTAAGGATTTGTGTAACAACAGGAGAGTGGGAGTTATTAACACTGGTAGATTGGATTACTTAGTGCTGTCAATCAGTGTTTGCTACCAATGGGAGGGAGGTTAAATCTGCCTGTGTCACGCAGCCCACTATAATTCCATCCACTGTTTCACCCAGTGCTTCCAAAGCAGGTTTGACATTAATAGGAACTTTCCAGTGTAAAATGAAGCTTTCACTCTGTTACTACTTGAAAGCCATTGTTCTTGGTTATCCTTTGATTAAAAAACAATGTTTTGTTTTTGTCATCTGCAGAAAGTTAGCTTTTATTCTGCTTGGATTCTTTATTCTTTTAATTATTTTTAAGAGAGAGAGTTAATTAGTGCAGGGAGAAAAAGGTGTCCAAGGCTGTACTTTTTGAGTCTGCTATGTCTCCAGTAAATTACCATTAGGGTTCCTCAGAAAATATGTTTAAATGTTAAAACCATTCATTGGCATAAACATAGAGTGCTAGGCTCTATGTGTACTCTGCTGTTTTACATAATAAAGGGTTTTGGTTACAAATGAAGTGGTCCTGAGGCTTGTTTACTGTACCCTCATAGACAGCTGACAGGGGTAAACGGAAAGCTGTTATTTCTGCGGTGTGCCCAACCTGGGCAACCTTGTGCCTGAAGCTGTTTTCAGATTTTTCACTGGGCTTCATAGTCTATGCCATGTTGGGCTAATGAGGAGCAGTTCATTTTACTATATTATGTTTGTCAAGTTGGTTTATTCGGCTTGCAAGACTCATCAGAAAACAGAAAGCTTCTTGGTGTGGTCTGATTCAATGTATATTGAGGGGAAATTGCTTTATGTGGGGAAAAAAAAGAGTTACTTTCAGTCAGTAATCTTGTTGAATGTTTAATCTCATATTTTATAACTGATATTCAATTTACGCAGAGTTTCATCACCAGTTGTTACATTTTAACTTGAGATGCTGTTTAATTATTTCAAGGGACAATCTCTGAGACACTTTTGTTTATGGATATTTGTAATTGTAGGAAATCATTCTAGTTGTATGGCAATGCATAACATTTTATGATTATTTTTTTCCTTACATTTATTTTTAGGTGCCTTCCAGGATGTCAGATCTGCCAGCAATTGGTGCGGTGAGTTTTGACCGGTCATGTTTCTCAGAGGTTCTGGTTTCATTGTCCAATGTCCAGGTCAATATGTTGGTTGTTGGTATATTAAGAAAACTTAACTTAACTTATGGTTGAGAACTGTTTGATGTTCACCACCTTCTAGCAAATCTTAATGCGGATCAGGATGTGATGAGCTCTTGATCTTCCCGCTCTACTGTTTCTAATGATTAACGCCGTCGACACAGGCCTCGAAGGGTTGGTCCTGAATGACCCAGGCCGTCTTCTCTGGCAGGTGCTGCTGTGGGCGGCTGGTCCGGCAGCACGCCGGCTTCACCGCCAGCCTGGCCACCAAGTACTCGGACGTGAAGGTGGGGGAGAGCCCCATGCCCGAGCTGGAGCAGTGGTCAGTGGAGAAACACACGGAGGAATCCCCTACTGATGCCTACGGTGTCATCAACTTCCAGGGGGGGGCCCACTCATACAGAGCCAAGGTCTGCACCCGAAAGGGCACCCGCCCCTCTCCCCGTCTCATCCTGCTCGGCTACTGAGTCGTTATGCCAGTGTTACAGTCACGGCGGGGATGCCAGCTGGAAATATTCAGCGTGTGGGAGGACTGAGTAAGAGTATCGGCACACAAGGGCTGTTTGTGAAGCTATCGGTCACATCTGTTTAGACAAAATACAGCACTCCACTGCTCTTATCACATAATTAAACTGAGATGTGTAAAATTACTGGACTGATTTTAGTGTGTCAGTTAAAAATAATTCCAACAGCTTTCTGTCTTCTCACATCAGTTGATATTTATCAGTTAGTAATGGTCATATTAGTATTTGGGCCTGATGACTTTGACTTGCAAAGGGAAAGTGTGGGTGAGTAAGTGCTAGCGGGGTGTCAGGAGGAACGAATTGGTAAACTCAGGTCTAACCTCAGCCAAACACTGCATGCCGTCCATTTATGCAGACATACCGACACACGTGAAGACCAAATGAATGACTGGGGCACGTGCCCAGCCCTTGGTGGGTGTGTACGCTGACATTGGCATGATTTTTTTTATGGGTAACACACATCGCAGTTCAATATTCTCTTGATTAAACGGGTATAAACATGCATCACATCCCAGTGAGAATCGTACTGTAATGAGGAGGAGCACAGGAGAGCCGATGTCTTCAGAGCGAGGTGGTCTGAAAGGCCCGTCTTGTCATCTTTCCCCCCCCCACCTCTCCCACCTCCCCTGCCCCTGGGAACAGTACCTCCGGCTGTCCTACGACTCCAAGCCTGAGATGATCCTACGCCTCATGCTGAAAGAGTGGCAGATGGAGCTTCCGAAAATCGTCATCTCCGTCCACGGTGGCCTGCAGAACTTTGAGCTGCATCCGCGTATCAAGCAGGTGGTAGGGAAGGGGCTGATCAAGGCGGCCGTCACCACCGGTGCCTGGATCCTGACCGGGGGCGTAAACACAGGTGAGAACCTGAGCCCTAATCGCCTCGCTCCAGAGGGCAGGAGGGCATAATGACAGGAGGGTTTATGTCCCGCACATTATTTATGCTGAAGGGTGTTTATCTCTAATTCCTGCTGTTACTAAGTGACACACACGTGTCATTTAGATTTGTCAGAGCAGTCTGTTGCATCATTGTTGTTTTAATGTTATATGAAGCATTGCTTAACCCTTGTGTAAATATTAAGATTATAAAACTGTATACCCATTTAAAATTATTTTCCTATTGAAATAGTAGTAATACAGTGGTACCTCGGTTCTCGAACTCACTAGAACTAACTTAAGTGTACTATTTGAGCATTTATGTCATTTATTTAAACTTTATTTTACCAGGAAAATTAATTGAAAACTACTTCTCACTACTTTATGTGATATTCGGGAGAAATGGCAGATTACGCATCGGAACTGCCTGGGATACGAACGTCATGCGTGTAACTGAACTCTTCAGCCAATAAGGGCAAAGAAATCTAACCGTAATGCATTGCGTCAGGATTGGAATGCGTTGCTTTAAGCCAGCGCTGTAAGCAAATCGAATGCACCCAATGAACGGACTGGGGAAACAAACTGAAACGACTTAATACAGAGGACTAATGGCAACAACCAGAAACAGCTGATCACTTGGGGATCCCACAAGAGGTTAACGAGGGGGCGTGGCACACTGAAGGAGCAGATGATCGGAACAGGACAGGGGTAATGTTGGGATAAGATCTTTATTGTTTTGGAAGCCATTAAGAAAAATTATGCTGCTCTTGTTTTGTCCTGTTCATTTTGTGTATATCCCCTCCCCCATAAGAAATAATGGAAAGCCAATTAATTGGTATATATTTAGGTGTAATTTTGGGGAGCCGGGAACCAATTAATTGCTTTTCTTTCTTATGGGAAAGATTCGACCAGAACTCAAACTTTTTAGGATTCAATCCAGAGTCCGGAACTGATTAAGTTCGAGAACCATGGTACCACTGTACTGTTAAATCTTTTGTAACGGCTGTCAGGTGAAATATGCCTTTTCTGTTTATTTACATGTATAGCAAAGCACCTACTTCGCAAAATATGCTTACATCAGCGTTTTTTATTTTTTATTTTTTAAATATATACCTGTGCAAGGGTCCAAATCTGTTATCGCCCTTATCCACAAAAACTACCATTAGATGATGTCCCATTCATGCTTTGGAGTTTAAGGACAGAGACTGGCAGTGGGGGTAATAAAATTGAAAACATAATTTTACCCTTATTTCTGTGATATTCTAAGTAATTCTGACTCAGAGATGGGGGGGGACACAGTGAACACAGTGTACAAACACAGCACTTAAAAAGCGCATGTTAAAATGCAGACATTTTACCACACTTGGGTCACTAACAGCTTGATATCTTTTTGGTAAATAAAATTTTAAGCTAGCTTACCATAAATTTGGTAATGCATAAAAGTGCACGGCACACCCTGGGAACAGCACCATATGACTCCGGGAGAGCCGTAAACATGATGTCACCAGTTACTAGTGAACCTAGCACAGTATACAAGGGATAATTATGTAAACCAGGTTGTATTGGTGGTGTCTGTGTTTGGGTGACTATCCATGACACTCAATAGAAAGTGACATGCAGTGAATTGTTACAATGACTCTTTCAGCACTTGTTTCTAGCTGAACTGAACAATGAACCACATTTAGCTTGACGTGGCGGTTTACTCAGGGCTGATTTGTGTGTTTATCAAAGTTAGTGGCCTGTTTTAATTTATTTTTTACGTATTCTCTTCAGGTGTAGCAAAACACGTGGGAGATGCCCTCAAAGAGCACTCATCCAGGTCCGCACGAAAAATTTGCACTATTGGGATAGCTCCATGGGGAGTTATTGAAAACCGGAACGACCTCATCGGGAAAGATGTGAGGAGACGCCCCGCCCCGCCCCTCCCCCCACCCACTTTTTCCTGAATCGTTTAGTAGTCCTGGTAGAGTCCCATGATTATGTGGCTCACCCACAGTTTCCTGGTCCATTGGGCTCCGGTTGGAGTTGCATCCTGCTTTAAATGCCACCACTATTTTTTGCTCGTTTGGAAGCGCACTCGATACAGGCATGTGTGTTTACAGGTCAGTGAGTACGTACCGGCTCAGAGGGAAGTGGGGGAGTGTAAGCTCCGATTAAGCTACACGCTTACATGGCAGTTTGTAACTGAGCTGAGATCAGCTCTGTGGAGCGCTTCTGTTTCGGTCAAGTTTATCTGAGACATCGTTCCTTGCCTCTCCTTTGAAGGTGGAGGTGAGGTGTGAGCTGGTATTTGGGGTGGGGGTGCGAGGGTAGGAGGGGTCATGTGAAGCAGAACAAGCAGTGTGGGGAGTTTCTGTCAGGCCCAAGGGGAGTAAATGTCCAAATAGTCTTTTGTGATTTCTGTTTTCCATTGTGTGTAATTACTATGGTTAGCATGGTTCATGCTCCCTGTAAGCTCCACTTACACCCGCCCCGGGGCCTCTGTCTGGCACCCAGGTGGTCGCCGCGTACCAAACGCTGCTGAACCCTCTGAGCAAGTTGAACGTCCTCAACAACCTGCACTCGCATTTCGTCCTGGTGGACGACGGCACAGTGGGCAAATACGGCGCCGAGGTCAAGCTGAGGCGGGAGCTGGAGAAGCACATCAATCTGCAGAAGATACATGCCAGTAAGGCCCAGCCACTACTGGGGCCTGCCTTCCGGACATAATGAAATGATGCTTTAATCGTCATTTACAGGGGCAGCGACATCACATTGCTTCTTTTCACATATTCTAAGATGTTCTCCTTTCTCTCTCTCACACTCACTCACACACACTCACACACACACACACACACACAGATATATATAAAATGGTTGAGAGCAAAGCTTGGGGTCCAAGCACAGGGCCCCCTGTTCTTCCCTGCTGAGGACAGGATTTGAGCCAGTGACCTTCTGTTCACTGGCACTGAGGCCCAGCGAGTTGCACTGGAGATATTTGGGAGGCCTGAACACACTCTTTCACATAATTATGCAGTAATATTTGAGGGACACCAATTAGCTGAAATGCATGAACTCTGAAAATCTGTGTGACTGTTTGACATGGGGATATATATATATATGTCTTATGATGATGTCCTATCTTGTTTTTATGAACCAGCAGGCTCTTGCTGGCCCTGAGTTTGGTTATTTCCCAGCTTTGCATAACGCATCCGCGTAAATTACCCTCTTTGGTGAGCTAGGTGTGCTGAAGTCGTGATTTATAATGATGGCTTTAAACACAGTACGGTCACACTGAGCTGACCTAGTTTTCCCACAATGGATAGTTACGGAGGCCAGACAAAGGTCCGCTGTGGCGATTTCCTCATTACACATCGTCTCCGGGGGGCCTGGCGTACCTTCCTTCTGCCTTTCTGTGTGTTCTAACGGCGCCATGCTGTCCTGCCTGTGTCTCCCATCAGGGATCGGTCAGGGCGTGCCGGTGGTGGCCCTGATCTTCGAGGGCGGACCCAACGTCATCTTGACGGTGCTGGAATACCTGCAGGAGAGCCCGCCCGTGCCCGTGGTGGTGTGCGAGGGCACAGGCCGCGCCGCAGATATCTTGGCCTACGTCCACAAGCAGACAGAGGAAGGCGGGTGAGGCTGGCCGAGCCAGGCATGAGCAGAGACCTTCATGTTAGTGCGGTCGGTTCTGTGCCTGTTGCATCTAGTTTGACCCAATGATGATCTGCCAGAGCGGGATTATGGTGATCTGGGGTTAATTCATGGGAAGCACCCAAAATAACAGACGTGTACCTTGCCTCAAGTTTGGCTTCTGAAGCTGGGAACAAACTTGGGCCTTAGTGGAACAAGACCTGTTTTCGAACCTGGAACCTTGCTGTGGTACATTTCTCCCCACTTCTGGTCCTAGAGTGCCATTTTGCAAAACAGTTTACAGACTAAAGTAAACACACTTATCCAGCTTACCAGCTGATTGCCAGGTTTAGTAAGTGTGTTTGAATACTGAGTTGCAGCCTGGCCCTGCAGGACTGGAATTGGGGAACCCTGTGATAGTAGCAGAGTCACTGTACCATGCACAGGGTCTCTGCTCTGAATAAATCCCCCTCAGGTCATATGTCAAATCACATATATTAGCATTTTTTATATCTAGTAAAAATAGTCTTGTGATTGATATCAAGTAGACTCCATAAAGATGAACTAGGGAAGATATCAGTAATGAATTGTGACAAAAAAGTGATATTTTACCTTTTCTCCTTTGACCAATCAGGCGCCTGCCTGAAGGGGTTGAAACAGAAATTATTGCAACTATAAAGAAGACCTTCAACTTTGGGCAATGTGATGCGATCCACCTCTTCCAGAAGCTAATGGAATGCATGAAGAGCAAAGATCTGGTGAGATGTGTGCTTGGTGTAGCTGTGAAGGATAAACAGGTAGTAGATGACTGGATGGATGTTTAATGGTCGCCTTGAGCTTAGGAACAAATGGGAACAAGATTGGTCTTGGCCAAAATTTATATTATTAAATCATTTATTAAATGAAATAAAAGTAAGAATGTGATCACTCTGCATGGATTTTTTTTTAACTGTTCCCTGTTGTTCTGAAACGAAGATAACCGTCTTTCACATCGGATCTGAGGATCACCAGGACATCGACGTCGCCATCCTGACAGCCTTGCTGAAAGGTACTTCCGCTTCCTCTCCAACACCACATCAGTAACAGATCCAGCTCTTCCCTGGAGGGGCCCTTATGGCCATCTTATGTTGTATTCAGGTTTTTTTTTTTAATTTCATATAGATATTTTGGGGGATCCCTACCTCTCTCCCTGCCAAAATGTCATCAGGCTGCTCTTCTCACACACTTCTGTCCTGAGCAGGTTCACTAAGGCTGGGCTGTAGCGGTGGAAGGGACAAAGAAGCGATTTACAGGCATTCATATGTGTTCCCGAAATTAAGAAGCTGAATTAACACACTAAATGACCACAATGCAGGCTTTTGGGTTTGAAAGGAAGCTCTGCTGACTTATCATTTAGGCTTTGATGTAGTTAACGGTCATGCAGACACATGATGTCATTTTTGGTGTGCGAAAGTATTTATGCCTTAGGGGTTAGCTCTAAATCTAAATCCAGATGATGAGGATTACGAATGGGCCACCTGTCGGACGAACAGGTCAAATCAGTTTGTCAATCTAAAACCCGTATTGAAAACTGCTGTTTTTTTTTCTTTTTTCTTTTTTACGATTATGCCACTATTTACTATTTATAGTATATGAGACCGGTGTGTTTTCCACTGAACCCAAAGCCATTAAAATCTGTCACAATCTTGTTCCATTTCATTGTGTCAAAATATAAGTGAATGTTGTTTGATTTTACTAAACAAAACCCTTGTATTGTAGTGACTGTTAGGAGTTTCAGTGCAGTAAGACTCCTTTTGCAGTAAGACTCTCACAAGCAGTGTGATGAGAAACCCTTCAGTCTTATTTCCTGGGTGTTCTACTGAATTCTAATTGATGTTTTCTTCAGTGTGTGACTTCCTGCCTGTCTGTGTGTCTGTCCAGGTACCAACACCTCTGCTTTTGACCAGCTTGTCCTCACCTTGGCCTGGGACCGGGTGGACATTGCCAAAAACCATGTGTTTGTATATGGGCAGCAGTTACTGGTAGGTTAACAGAAGCAAAGGGTCCTGGTAACACCCTGGATAAGGCCTCCTGCCAAATAAATGAAAGTGAGAAACATAAATAATTAGTGTATTATTGTCAGTGATTCATTTTATGTTTATCATAACCCAACTGGCTTTACTGCTCGTCACTTAAACAGTCTCAATTTACACAGTAAACAATTTGCCTCACATTCCTGTAATCTTTTCAAGGGGTGCTTGATTATTGTACAAGGTTGTATACTACTGTGACCATTCATTTGTGATCCAATATTATGCCTTATCCCTGAACTTCTGTATGTGCTAATTGGCTGTTTGTTTGTGTTTTTGTGTGTGTGTCTGTGTGTGTGTGTGTGTGTGTGTGTGTGTGTGCATGTGCCACGCTCACCCTAGGTGGGCTCCCTGGAGCAGGCGATGCTGGATGCGCTGGTGATGGACCGGGTCGACTTTGTGAAGCTGCTCATAGAGAATGGGGTCAGTATGCACCGGTTCCTCACCATCAGCCGGCTGGAAGAGCTCTACAACACGGTATGTTTATCCCTCCGCGCTCGCACAGCCTCATCATAGGGCGTCCTTCGAGGGCCTTTATTTACCAGCCTTTTCATCTTTCTTTGCTCTCCTGATTATAGAAACAATCTCCAACTAATGCAACACTCTATCACCTTGTAAGGGATGTAAAGCAGGTAAGAAGGAACAGTGTTGTGCACCTAACCATAGTGCTACTTTTTCTGTGCTCTGTAGACTGTCTGTTTCTGAGATGTTGAGTGATTCCTTGTTGATTAATGGATTCTCTCGCTGTAGGGTAACCTCCCACCAAATTACAAAATCACGCTGATTGATGTTGGCCTTGTCATTGAGTACCTGATGGGTGGGACCTACAGATGCAACTACACCAGAAAGCGGTTCAGAATTATTTACAACAACCTCCACGGAAGCACCAGGGTAAACCATTTAAACTAGCCATCCGTTTGGGTCTGTGGTACCCAAAAAGGAACAAATCATTCAGATATGTTTGGTGTGTGCCATCATTGACGTGATCTCAGTGCCTATCCCTTCTAAAAGTCTACCCTTTAACATCCTCTCAGCGAGGACGGCATTCATCCAGCAACACGTCACAGCTGCGAAAGAACCACGAGGCCTTCAGCATCCAGGCAGACAAGAAGGAGAAGACCCGTCACAATCACTTCATCAAAACCGCACAACCCTACAAACCCAAGGTGCTCCAAGAAGCTCGGCCTTTAGGCATTATACACTTGAAATCGTCTTTAGGTGATTTAATTGACTGCTTTGCTTGTTGCCTTAATTGGTTGGAATTCTTGGTCTGAAACAGCCAGAGTCTGGGACAGAACAGTCAAAGAAGAAGATCCGTGAGGAGATTGTGGACATTGATGACCCAGAGATGCGGCGCTTCCCCTATCCCTTCAACGAGCTCCTTGTGTGGGCTGTACTCATGAAGCGCCAGAAGATGTCGCTCTTCTTCTGGCAGCACGGCGAGGAGTCCATGGCGAAGGCTTTGGTGGCCTGCAAGCTGTGCCGCTCTTTGAGTTACGAGGCCAAGAAGAGCGACGTGGTGGATGACACTTCTGAGGAACTCAAGGAATACTCAAAGTGAGTGCAATTGGTTGATATTTGCTTAAAAACCATGGTCATCAAAATTGTATTTAACGCAAGATGTAAAAGAGAGCAGTGACAAGGTTCTGTATTGAGGAGAAACTGGGGAGGGGACACTAAAATGTCAATGCCAGCAGTTGACTAGCTTGGAAAATTGTCTTCAAGTTGAATAAAATTTTAGTAAAAAGATGTGTGTCTGTGGATCGTGGTGATGAGGTGATCAGTGATCATGGTCAGGTGATCTAGCTGTCTGAGGCAGAGGGTGGGCAGATGCTGACTCAGCACATCAACCTGTATCATCTTTCAGCCTTTTTCAGATGCTGCTGTAGGCTGTGTGTGTGTGTGTGTGTGTGTGTGTGTTAGGGAGAACATTTTTGGATATTGGTAGCCAAGATCTGTTTGACTCCTGAAAGCACTGATTTGGTTCTGGATTCAGTGAATTTGGCACGCTGGCAGTGGACCTGCTGGAGCAGTCCTTCAGGCAGGACGAGACGATGGCCATGAAACTGCTGACTTACGAGCTGAAGAACTGGAGTAATTCGACCTGTCTGAAGCTGGCGGTGTCCTCCAGGTTAAGACCCTTTGTGGCCCACACCTGTACTCAGATGCTGCTGTCTGATATGTGGATGGGTCGGCTGAACATGCGGAAGAATTCCTGGTACAAGGTGATGTTGTGTTCTGACTGTCTTTCTTTAATTCCCTTATTTCCTTTGTTTGCTCATACTTTAATGTGTTTATTCACACTGTGCCCTCCGTCATATATTTATCCAGAGATTAATTGCTGTATGATACTGGCTAAGTAATATAAAATCAAACTAACATCCACACAAATGTCATCATTCAAGGATGAATGATTACCAGTTCTGACAGATTCTGTTTTTTTAGGTAATAGCTATAGATTTCATAGCGGTTGGTTTTCTTATTCCTGTGTCTTTTTTTTACTGCTGTACTGTGTCAATGCCTAACGTGTTTCTGTTTGTAGCATAGGTAATCTTATTTGTTCTAGACAGGCCAGTTTAATAGCATGTGGCACTTAACTAACTAGATTAATATCAAGCTATGGCTAGACAGCAATCTTAAACATATGACTGGAATACTTGACGTGCATACATTAATAAGTACTTATTCATGAATTCACTTAATGACACTGTTAATGATGTAAATGGAATGAAATTGCTCATAGCCAAGAAAAATAACTTGAGTATGCACAAGGAAACTGCAGTTGTCAATGAGGCTGTGTTTCTGCGATAATTAGTATAATTGATTGATTTTAGGCAGGGGCAGTTCTAGGGTTTGACTCTTAGGGGGACTCAACCCCCAGGAATTACAGGGAAAAAATTGCTTGAATTTAGAGACAAAGGGCGCTTTTCCACTGCAGCAGGTACCATACTTTTGGTCCTTCAAGAAGTACCAAAAGTACGATACTTCAGGGTGTTGATTTTCCACTGGTGTAAAAATTTGTAACGGCACTGAATGACATCACAACGCAAGGCAGAGTATTTTGTACAGAATTAAAAAAATAGGGCTTGATGATATGCGATATTAATACCTACATCGCATGTTATGCCTATGGAATTCTTACATTACTAAAAAAAAGTACCCCAGTTGTTTGGGACTTTTGGCACAGGTACTCAATGGAAAACAAAGTATCAAAAGTATTGTACTTGGTGCAGTGGAAAAGCACCCAAGGAACTGGGTGGCAGAAGTCCCCTAAAATAATATGGCTTTAGAGAAAAAAAATAGTACTGGAAGAGAATGCATTAAAGCAGGTTTTATGTGACTGTATGAAATGTATACACACATACACTTTATGATGACGATCCAGAAACATAATTTTAATCCATGGGATTTGCCTAATTCTATCCTTCAGGTGATCTTGAGCATTTTGGTTCCACCAGCCATCCTCTTGCTGGAGTACAAAACCAAGGCGGAGATGTCCCACATCCCTCAGTCGCAGGATGCCCACCAGATGACCATGGAGGACAGTGAACACAACTTCCAGAATGTGGCTGACGATATCCAAATGGTCAGCCTTCAACTTCCATCGATCTATCTTTTTATTTCTATCTGGTTCAGTTTAGTGAAGTGCCACAATGCGTGCGTGTTTTCACAGGTTTCGTGATTATCAGCGAAAGTCCACTGCATTATTTTAAACCAATTAGCAATTTGTCTTGGTATGGGATGGCAAATAAAAAACGGGGACATAGGGAGCATTGATAAAGAGGTTTATTAGGACAGGATTTTCATTTCCAGGTTGACGGGGAACAGGGGTGGGCATGCAGTTAAATGCACATGCGCTGCTGCGTACTGAACAGTGGGGTGTAATGTCATGTGTGTCGTTTATACTAGGAACCAGGGCAAGTGAAGTGGACTTTTAGCAAAGGTCTCCTGATTCAACTGGTACCTCATGAGACTGACAGTGTCTTCAGACAGTATAATAAACACAACAATCAGTCTTTAAATGGCTAGGAGTTCAGCGCCTCTGCCAGTGTTTCCTAAACTATTTATTTATTAAGCAGCAGCTGCTCACTTCTTTTCGCTGTCAACGACTTTTAAGGACGTTTTCAAGGAAGCCAGATACAACGACAACGTGGAAGTGAAGAGTGAGCCGGAGGTGCACGTCCGCCCCCGCAGGCTGCCCATCACCAGGAAGTTCTACGCGTTCTACCACGCCCCCATTGTGAAGTTCTGGTTTAACGCGGTACGTGGGAGCCGGTACGCACCAGGGAAGGTGCCCCCGCCCTCCACTCCCGGCCAGCGTGCATCCATGCTCTCGCAGTGAGACGATTTTGGCCGCAGGCACATTTCCAGGCCTCCTTCGCCCCCCCCCCCCCCCCCCCCCCCCCCCCCCCCCCCCCCCCCCCCCCCCCCACCCCCCCCCCCCCCCCTCCCCCCCC
>JAABNY020000008.1:7257518-7284163 GCA_015164015.2 Brevimyrus niger | reverse complement strand
TTCCCAGAGAAAAGCTTGGTTCCCATCCCAAGCGTGCGTGGTGCTGACAGGGAAAGCAGATACTATCGCAGTACACATAATCAGAGGGCACGGCACCCGCAATAAAGGCTGACGAATTAGCCCCGGCCCCCGCTCCGGAACCTCCTAAAGCAGTGCCACACTTGGTCACACACGCCGCTGATAATAATTTCGTCCTTGGCAGCTTTTGTGTGTGTGAGTTTCCGTTGCTTAATGGGCAAGCACCGGCACCCACCACTGTTTTATCCCTCTGAAGGCTTGTCGCTTTCAAGATTAACTGATTTGGGTTGGTTGAGATTGAGTACCCAGAAGGTGGGCAATAGATTTCTTCATAAGGCTGTCTGGGAAAACATTTCAGTAAATGGAACAGTTCTGGAAGTGTGTATTTTATTGTTCATATACTGTTGTAGTTGACAGAGTGTGTGTGTGTCTGTAGACTGGCATCCCATGGGCAATCTAAAGTCGCCAATTCACCCTGCTGCATAGAGCATGCAAACTCTGCCCACGCAGGGCAAGGGTGCGATTCACACCTCTGACCCAGGACGTGGGAGGCTATGGTGCCAGTTATTGAACCACCGCTGTTGTTTGCTTTCCTGGGAGGTATATTCTTCTCATAGAAGAACAGTGATTTACTCTGCCATGCAAGCCGAAATGCCGAATGGCTTTGCAAGGCTGTAGCACGTGACAAAAGATAAATAAAAAGATAAATAAAATAGATGAAGGGACAAGCACAGAATGATGTTTAAATGAACAATTTCACACAGTGTTTAATGCTTCCCTTCCCTGAGATCGTAGTCTTTCTTGCCTTTCTCTGGGCCTTCCTGAGCGAGACTTTTCCCGATTTTGCCGTTCAGCTGGCGTTCCTGGGCTTCCTGATGCTATACTCTTACGTGGTTCTGGTCAAGATGCCAGCATGGCCCATGCCACAGGAGTGGATCGTCATCGGCTACATATTCACCTTGGGTGTGGAGAAGATCCGTGAGGTATGAATGGGGCCCTCTCAATGGGGCCCTCTCACAGCCTGCAGCATGCTTAATTTTAGACTTGGAAGAAAGTTTAAAATATGTGTTATGAAATCCGATGTGTTATGAAATCTGACATTCGATATATTAAGAAAGAAACGTAAAATCTAATATTTTTTTTTTGTAGATGTTTATGTCAGAAGCTGGAAAAATAAGTCAAAAGATTAAAGTGTGGTTCAGTGAATATTTTAACATATCGGACACCCTTGCTATCGTCACATTCTTCGTGGGGTTCGGATTCAGATTTGGATCAGATGAAACCTTCACGACGGGAAGGCTTGTCTATTGCCTGAATATCATTTTTTGGTATGTGAGGCTCCTTGATATCCTGGCTGTTAACCAGCAAGCTGGACCCTATGTCATGATGATTGGTAAAATGGTGAGTGAGAGAATCTGTCCTCTGTGCAAACATCTCCACATGTGGTGAATAATTTGACACCCCAGACTCTTCCCATTGAACATGCTAGCACAAAATTTCCAACAGTATTTACTTGTAGTTACATCTAGTTCAGTAAAATGTTTTTCTTAACACTACAGTGACTCTTGCATCGTTTCCATGCCATTGAAAAATGATTCTACCTGCATTGTGTCATACATTGTATCACAGCATTTTAATATAATTGTTTTATAGTTCTAAAAAAACTGCTGTATTGTACCTTTGCAATTAATGAGTAATTAACATGTGTGACAGTAAAAGGCTTCAGTACATTCATCTTTAATTAATGGTCTTGTAATGTCACTGTAAACCGCAATACAAGTGTGTGTTTTGTAAATGGCCTTTGTTCACAGTAACCGGTAACTTGAACCCCTCCATCTGTCTGATGCCACTGCAGGTTGCCAATATGTTTTACATAGTTGTCATCATGGCAGTGGTCCTCCTTAGCTATGGCGTTCCTCGAAAGGCCATCTTGTACCCAAATGAAACTGCATCATGGACCCTGGCTAAGGACGTCGTCTTCCAGCCTTACTGGATGATGTATGGTGAAGTGTATGCTTATGAAATTGATGGTAAGGGGTGGCCAGATTTGGCTATATATGAAAACAAATATCTTTGAGATGTTAATAGTGATGGGAATGTAAATGAATAACAATATTAAATTCAGCTATTTTATTTTCATTGCGTTCCCCTCAGTCTGTGCAAAGAACAGTGAGGTGTATCATCTATGTGCGCCAGGGGTGTGGCTGACACCACTACTGCAAGCTGTCTACCTCTTTGTTCAATATATTCTCATGGTGAACCTTCTCATTGCTTTCTTCAAGTAAGCTTCTCTGTTTTAGACAATCTGGTTTGGTCTTCCCGCGCAATCAGTGTTCAACAACTGAGCACCGAGTGTGGTTCTGCTCTGTCTTTGCAGCAATGTGTACTTTCAAATGAAATCCATGTCCAACCTGGTGTGGAAGTACCAGCGTTACCATTTTGTCTTGGCGTACCACGAGAGGCCAGTGCTCCCCCCACCGCTCATCTTACTCAGTCACCTGGCTGCTCTCTTCTCCTGCATCTGCAGGAAGCGGAAGAAGGACAGTAGGACCTATGGACCAAGTATGGACGATGTCCATCTTTGTGGACATGCATGGGGCCCATAAGGCCGTTTGAGTCGATTTTTCAATTTTAACAGGTCCTTCTCATGTCTAATTTTTATTACTCCACCCCACCCCCCCAACTTCCCCTGCTTTAGAACTTTTTCTAACGGAGGAAGATCAAAAGAAGCTGCATGACTTTGAAGAGCAGTGTGTGGAGATGTACTTCC
Source organism: Brevimyrus niger (assembly GCA_015164015.2). Lineage (NCBI taxonomy): Eukaryota > Metazoa > Chordata > Actinopteri > Osteoglossiformes > Mormyridae > Brevimyrus > Brevimyrus niger. The sequence continues at coordinate 7,281,375 of JAABNY020000008.1, read as the reverse complement.
AAGAAAAAGATGACCAGTTTCACTCCAAGAGTGAGGAACGGATCCGGGTGACCTCGGATAGGTGCGTCTTTCTGACGCTGCCTTTCTGAAAGCAAGACCGTAGAGCATTTCCTTCTGGGAACCATGCAAAGAATTCATGTATCTGACAGTGCTGTGGTGTTAAAAACACTCTGTATGTGTGTGTAGCAGAGACGTTGATTCTTATTCATATTTCTGAGATTTGGATTGTGTCAGTGACACCTTCCATTTATTTTGATGTTCTTTCCAGGGTTGAAACCATGTGCATTCAGCTGAAGGAGGTTGGCAACAGGGTGAACTTTATAAAACGCTCCCTTCACACACTAGACTCTCAGATTGGCCACCTGCAAGACCTTTCTGCCCTGACAGTGGACACATTGAAGGCTCTGACCGCCCAGAGGGCCTCAGAGGTCAGCAAAGTCCACAATGAGATCAGCCGGGAGCTCAGCGTGTCCAAGAACCTCGGGCCCAACCTGGTGGACGTGGGAACGCAGCCAAAGTCCTTTGCTTGCATGAAGCACAGCATAGGGGCTTACCTCGGGTCATCATTCGTGCAGGGCGGTGGCAAAATTCCTGATTCTGTGTTCAGTTGCGGAGTTCGGGAAATGGCGGAGCGGAGCTCGGGGCCTGACCTCCGCCCAAGGAACACAGACTGCTTGGAGGATGGTTCCTCACAAAGTGTCTTAGGCCAGAGTGGGACGTCTCACCCTGACCTGCAGCCGGGGGGGCACTCCGTCGATGGGGACAGGCTGGCCCTTCCCGAAGTACCCGGGGGTGTCCCCCCATCCTATAGCCCACCTGACGTCCCCTCCCCAACCGCACGATTTTTTGTCAGCACTCCATCTCAGCCAGATGGCCCTGGCGGCGATTCCCCAGATGAGGGGCACCTGGATGTCCCACCCGGGAGCCCTACCGTCGAATTTGGGGCGTTTGTTGGTAAGTGTCCGAACAGGAAGTGCATGTTCCCCAGTATTGTCATCGTTACGACTGCCCCCGATGCTGCTGCTGCTGCCGCCGCCCCTCCCTCTCCCCCTCGGGAGCTGCGTTCTAAGGGGGGGGGATACGTCAACGAGGCGTTCTGCAATGATGAGGCTGCCACTCATGGGGGCCCTGCATCCCGGGAGGAGAGAAGCAGCCCCTTACCGGGCTGTGAACTGGCCCCGGCCGTCCGGCCCAAGAAGAGCCTCCAGGAGAGAGGGAGACCCGCTGAGAACACAAAACACAGCCACTGTGGTAAAGGAATTCTACAGAAGCTCCGGTCCTCGGCCAGAGCGAGAGGTTTGGCTCTGACCTCTCCGAACTGCGTACTTGGCTGCAGGTCACTTACTCCTCTTCGGTGGTGAACAGATCACACTGCGGAATGAGGCCGCCTCCTCCTCTACTCCTCCTGCCTTGCATCACAAACTGTTTACTCCGGCTGTCTGGCTTTGTGTGGAGGGTGATGGGATTAATCGTGTGTTCCTTTTGTTCCTATTTAATGTCATTTGTTTTTCAACTTTTAAAATTAATCTGTCACAGTGCCTTGTAAGTTATGGGTATGTTTGTAATGACTGCGGATTGAGACATGCAGCCCCATTTAAAATTGGAAAAACTTAACATGTTGATAATGGGGGCCATAATCTTTTTTTATTATTTTATTGTTTTGAATATGCCAGTAAGTGGAGTAGTTGTAGCGCGTATGAACGGCCGAAAGTTCAGATCCAGAGTGAAATCACTTTTAGCGTTTTGTTTCGGGTGGGGGTGTCAAACTTACTTCCTGTGTGGGAAGCCTTTGCTCCAGCAGCTTTATATTTGGCTTCATCAGTTTTCCATCTAGTTGGGATGGTTGGAAAAGGAACATAAGCTGTTAATTTTGGGTGGGAGGTGGGGTTAGGGGTTGTTGGACTGAGAAGCTACTGGCTCCCAGGTTTGTTTTTGGTAGTTCCGCACCTCTTAAGGAGGGCAGGCCGAGAGTTTGAGTAAAGAATAGCAGGTCAGCACCCAGCCAAACTGCGAAAAGCAGAGGAGCCATTCTGGTCCCAGATCAGCAGCCATTATAGCCTGTTGATGTAACCATCTGGTCTGCTCCTTCCCATCCTCTTCCACTTGTCAGGACTGCCACGCTGTTTTTAAAAACATTCGGTGATAGTGGCTGACTTTCACCCTGCTTTGTTTTTTCAGTAAATCTCACATGTTCACATGTAATGGGTGGTGGATTTCACACATGACAGGGGTCGGCGGTTTGGTTCCACTGGCATTGTTCAAAATCCTGATCTGAGGTCTGTCACCATGTTGTATCCTCTGCCCTTTTTTGGGGGGTTTGGTTCCATTTTGGTTTTAAAAATGTTTTCTTCATTTTGATCAGCTGGTGCCTGCTCTCTGGCAGCACAACTGACTTGTCTCTCTCCACGGCCAAGGTCACAAAGATAACTTGGAGCCTCAGAGATCATTCTCCAAAGATGTCATTGCTGGAAATAGGCAACTCAGTCCATGCAAGAGGATCAATGAAATGGTGAGCTTTATTTTGTAATGAGATATATATAAACACACACACACACACACACACACACACACACACACACACACACACACACACACACACACACAGCAGGTAAAATAAGTATTGAACACATCACCATTTTTCTCAGTAAATATGTTTCTAAAGGTGCTATTGACATGAAATTTTCACCAGATGTTGGTAACAACCCATGTAACCCACACATGCAAAGAAATCAAACCTTAGATGTCCATTAATTATGTGTAATAAAATGGAATAACACAGGGACAAAATATTTAACACATTTACTTAAATTTATTTAATACTTTGTACAAAAAGCCTTTGTTGGTAATAACAGCTTCAAGACGCCTCCTATATAGAGCAACTAGTTGCATGCATTGCTCAGGTGTAATTTTGGCCCATTCTTCCACACAAACAGTCTTCAGATCTTGAAGGATCCATGGGCCTCTTCTATGAACTCTAATCTTTGTGCTTTCTATAGATTTTCTATTGGATTCAAGTCAGGTGATTGGCTGGGCCATTCATGCAGCTTTATTTTTTTTCTCTGAAACCAAGTGAGAGTTTCCTTGGCTGTGTGTTTGGGATCATTGTTTTGCTATAATGTCCACCCTCATTTCATCTTCATCATCCTGGTAGATGGCACCAGATTTTTATCAAGAATGTCTCGGTACATTTTTCCTTTCATCCTTCCTTCAATTACATGAAGTTTGCCAGTGTCGTATGCTAAAAAACAGCCTCACACCATGATGTTCCCACCTCCAAACTTCACTGTTGGTGTGGTGCTTTTGGGGTGATGTGCTGTGCCATTGACCTGCAAACATGGTGTGTATTATGGCATCCAAAGAGTTCAATTTTGGTCTCATCTGACCAGACTATATTCTCCCATTATTTCACAGGCTTGTCTAAATGCTGTGCAGCAAACTTTAAACGAGCTTCGACGTGTTTTTTCTTCAGCAGTGGAGTCTTGTGTGATGAGAGTGCATACAGGCCATGGCTGTTGTGTGCATTACTTATAGTTTTCTTTGAAACAATTGTACCTGCTAATTCCAGGTCTTTCTGAAGCTCTTCACAAGTGGTCCTTGGCTCTTAGACAACTCTTCTGATGATTCTTTTGAGGGTTTCAGAAATCATGCGCGGAACACCTGGCCGTAGCTGGTTTATGGTGAAATGATGCTTCCACTTCCAGATTATGGCCCCAACAGTGCTCACTGGAACATTCAGAAGTTTAGAAATCCTTCTGTAACCAATGCCATCAATATGTTTTGCAACAATAAGGTTGTAAAGTTCTTGAGTGAGTTCTTAGCTTTTACCCATCATGAGATATTTAAGCAGTTGGAACTGAACCAGCTGATAATAATTTGCACTGAAAAGGACTGACAGGATTGCTTTATCCTGATAGATTTCAGCGGGTATCATGGATTTTTGCACCTCCATTTCTTCATGTGTTTAATACTTTGTCCCTGTGTTATTCCATTTTATTACACATAACTTAATTTATAGAAACATATTTATTATGAGAAATGGTGATGTGTTCAATACTTATTTTACCCGATGTGTGTATATGTATATGTGTGTATGTCTGTGTGTGTGTGTGTGTGTGTGTGTATATACACACACACGTTAATTTGCTACAAATTTAGTTGGATTTTGAAATCTCTTAAATCATCAAGGAGGAAGTGAGGTACATAAATTTATGTTTTTTGTCGTCTTTAGGGTCAAATAGAAGGTCAGATGAGGACCGTGAATTCATATGCTGGATTCACAGAGTTTGATAGGAGTCCTGAATCTCTCCATCCTGAAATGGGTTTGTGTGACTCATTACTGCCCTCTTCAGTTGGAAGCCCAAGGGTGTGAATGACAGGAATTGCACCAGGGATGTTCCTTATGAGTGTGGCTTTTTTTGTCCACTGCACACAGGTTCAGCACAGAACAGGAAGGAATACAGTCGAGTTTCTGCTGAAGATATCTTCCACGAGGACCTGAGCCCCTCCTCGGTGTTGGTAAGCTTTAGCTCGCCCATCAGGACCCCAGTAAAGGCAGCGGCAACACGTCCACATCCAGGGAGCCTGTGTCATCCCATGCTCACGCTTCCTCTCAGCGTTTTTGAATGAAAGTCATTTTGTCTGTTTTTTTTTGTTTTTTTTCTCCCCTCCTACCCTTCCCTCCGCAGGAGCAGGTGCAAGGCAAATCTGGCCAAGCCAGCAGTCTGTAAGTACTCTGATGCCGTCTCACCTGATACATGAAACGCATCCTGTCCGAACGACAGTCAGCGTCACCCCTCAAAATTGTTCAAAGCCACCAGCACCTGCCTGTCCCCCACCGCCGTGTCAGGACAAGGCGAGCAGCCCTTAAGCCACTATTACAGCATTTAGCGTGATTTTTACCGCCAATTCCCACCCCCCCATCCACCCATTCCATTCTATTTGGAAACAGGAGCTGATCTCTTCCTGCTAGATTCATAGCTGGCTGGTTTTGGCAGGCCAGGTTCCAGAATTAGCAGGGTTTTTTTCCATAGAATTACAGGATTTGTAGTGTTTGCTGCTGTTGTAGACAGACGGCTCTACAGAAGTTTTAACTTGTCTTTTGGTGATATCTCTGATGTAAAAGAAAAAACCAAAACAAAAAAAGCTTGTTTGTGTACTGGTGTGTTTTAATGCTGAATTTGAACTGTCTTTCCATGCAGAGCTCCAGGAGAGGACCTCCTGAATGGTAAGACGTCATGCATCTTGTTTGAAATGTGTTCTCTTGTGGCCTAAACAACCAGAACCAAAGAGTGTTTGGTCAGTCGTGGACCCCCGTCTGGCCTGGCTTTTCCGGCCGGAAACTTCCTTTGAACGGCAGAGTTAAAATTCTCATTAGCGTGATGACTTACAGGTAGGCATTCCTATGGCAGGTGGCTCACCGTCCTCGGATAACCTGTTCTATTTCTGGAGACTGGCCTTTGGGCCTTGCGGTACCCTTAGCCTGTGAGGTGATTTTGAGCGGAGGTTGTCTGGACCTGAGTGGGGAAGCTGGTGTTCCATGCTTGACTGGTTTACAGACCTGATGAACCTGCGCCAGGAATAAATGGTCGACTAGCGGCGCATGGCTCATGTTATCGCTTTCTCATCAACGTCCAGCAGTTTATAGCAGAGGATGGTATTTTAATAGTGTGACATTTCACTGTATTATGTAATTACAGCCCCAGCGGGCCTCTATGCGTCAAGACACACACATCTGGCAGGCAGGAAGGACTGTAAGTGAATAAATTCAGCCCTTTTGCACACAGCAACACGTGTTAAACAGAATGTTATGTAGAATTGTTTTGAAAGTGCAGTGTGCCACCTAGTGGCAACTTCTGTTGCAGTCTTCAGCTGGCCAGCATGAGGGGTGTGACAAGCTCAGCAGTCATCAGATGTTTAGCACTTATTTTGTTTTGTTTTGTTTGCTGTTGTGCAGCCATTGGTTCCCCCTTCAAGCCTATGGACACAAGTTACCAATATTCAGGTGAGGGAGGCAATGAATTCATTCATGACTTTTACTTTGAATCCCTTCTGGTGATACTCTTAAAAACACGACCCCGTCTCTGTGTGCCCTCCAGCTGTGGAGCGCAATAACCTGATGAGATTGTCTCAGAGCATTCCGTTCACCCCTGTGCCCCCAAGAGGTAAGTCCTAGTCCTACCCTTGGTCCGCTATTTAGATATTTCATCTTCCCAGTCTCACTGGTCTGTGGTGTAACCCCCCCCCACTCCCAGGAGAACCCATCACAGTGTACCGGCTGGAGGAGAGCTCTCCAAACACCATCAACAACAGCATGTCCTCTTGGTCCCAAATGGGACTGTGTGCAAAGATAGAGTTCCTCAGCAAAGAAGAGATGGGCGGGGGCCTGCGGAGGGCACTCAAGGTGCTCTGCACTTGGTCTGAGTATGACATCCTCAAACCAGGCCACCTCTACATCGTCAAGTCTTTCCTGCCAGAGGTGGTCAACACCTGGCAGAGCGTCTACAAGGAAGACACTGTGCTGCACCTGTGTCTCAGGGTAGGTGACGGGACACCCTGCACATTGCCATGACGACGGGCTAAGCGGCCTGCGTCTGTCTGTGCTCAAACACTTGTATTTTGTTTTGCTTATATCGTTCAAATTGGCCTCTTTTTCCCATTGAAAATATGGGAATCGATACGGCTTGACCCCTCATCTGGACAAATGGAACAGAATGATGGAGTTTCTGAGATTTACTTTGGAAATACTTCTGATATGTTGTGTTTTGATTCTTCATTGATGCTTCAGTTAGAAATTCAAGAAAAATTATCGGTGGATTTTCATGCATTTTCTTCTTCATGTGGAAAAATGTTTCCACAGTATCAAAAAATCCTCCCTTTCCTTCCTCTGATTGATTTATTCATAGAAGGACATGCTGTTTTTTCCACATTTTGTGATTTGGAATGTCCTATTTTTAAGTCTTGTCCTCACGGAACTGTCCTAATTCACCTTGCACTTTAAAAAACAAAACTGAAGCAACAGCAAATGTACCCTGATCTTCAAGAATGTAGTGGAGCTGTACTTCGTAGTCGGTGAGCGGCAGCCAGAGATCAGCCAGCTCTTTCCACGTTGTGGAAGAGGAAGGAGTTGGGCTTGTAAATACAGCAAACCCATCTGTTAAGGCTGTTTACGGACACATGGTTACGTGACCATTGATGTAACAAGTTAGTCAAATGAAACTTAAAAACATACAGGTGTGCTCTGGTCAGGGGAAATCAAGGAGGGCTCATGGTAAGAGGCTGCGATTTCTGTGAATTTTATACCCTCTGTATTGGTCATGGATGTGGAGAGCAAACGGGCTGGATAACAACATTCTGCAGAAATATTGCATCAAGTAAAGATCACTGTTGGGGGCTCTGGTTGTCTGAGGTTAATGGTATTGGATAACAAAGGCCACACTCTGTAACCTCACTGATTTTTTAAAATTGATTCTTTCCTTTGCCTTTCCCCCCTCCCCCAATTTAGGAAATTCAGCAGCAGAGAGCTGCTCAGAAACTGACTTTTGCCTTCAACCAAATGAAGCCGAAGACTATTCCTTATTCACCGAGGTATTTTGACTTTAATAGCTGGATCCCTCTTCCCCAAAAAACACTTAACTCTGAAAGCAGGTCTATTTTTTTGCTCCACTTTCCCATAGGTTCCTGGAAGTGTTTCTGTTGTACTGTCATTCTGCTGGTCAGTGGTTTGCCATCGAAGAGTGCATCACTGGGGAATTCAGGAAGTTCAACAATAACAACGGGGACGAGATCGTCCCCACAAACTTGTTGGAAGAAACCATGCTAGCCTTCAGTCACTGGACGTACGAGTACACCAGAGGAGAGCTGCTGGTTCTGGATTTACAAGGTACAATTTGATTTATCTTGATATATCTTTCCCTGTAGGGTAAAAGGTCAAGAGAAAACTGCAACATGAGATCATTGAGCACTTATGCGTGAATGTCAGATGGGAGGACTTTGTACATCGGGCAGTTTGACAATATCACCTTCGACGTGTCTTTCTAGGTGTTGGGGAGATACTGACTGATCCATCTGTGATAAAAAGTGGTGAAAAGGGGTAAGTATCTATGCAGCACAGGGATCACAGCAGAGGAAATCATGAGCATTCCTCAACTGCACCTCTGCATGTGATTGCGCTTTCGTAACATGTTGACAGACCTTTTACAGTCACACTAGGGATGCAGTACACCATAAACTCAGCAATAAAAATGATATAACTGAATGTAACCTGGAATGTTTCGAAGGCCAACATCCTGACTGACACCAAACAAACGTCCACGGATGACAGTCGGACGACAAACGGTGAGAGCTATAAGGGAATGGTTAACACCCTTGTTAGAATTTAATGCATGTATCCCTCCTCCCCCAAGGTCATATGACATGGTGTTTGGACCTGCAAATCTGGGAGATGATGCAATAAGAAATTTCAGAGCAAAACACCACTGTAATTCCTGCTGCAGGAAACTGAAACTTCCTGGTAGGTAATTTTTGTAGTTTTTAGCCATCACTCAGCATTAGAATGTCTTAGTCCTTTTTAAAATAATTTATTTTACGTCTGGTCAGATCTAAAGCGGAACGACTACACGCCTGACAAAGCAGCGCTGAGTCCAGATGAGGCGCCGGACGGTTCAGCTCCGCTGGGAAGCGGCACCAAAGAGCAGAAGCACTCCATGCGGCTGATGCTGTGAGGCCGCCTGCGCGGAATGCAAATGCACACGGTCAGAGCACCATGCTTCTGCCTGCTTGTTTCAGTACGCAGATGCAGACGGTAAAAAAACTACACTTAAGTCAGTCAGCTGGACCTCCAAACAGGCAAAGGTATTCATTCCAACAACACCGGTATCTCTACATTTTCTGCCTGCGTTTTGGCAGAAAATAACAAATGAGGAAACGTGATAACTATGAAGATTTTTAAATATGTACCTGGGGGGGCAACTTTGAAGACCTTTTTTTCCAAGTTTATATATTGCTATTAGCATATGAAGGGGCTAACAACTGGTACAATCTCATTGTGTAGATGGTTATAGTATTTATTATGAATTATGAGACGTTGCCTTGTATAAAACAAAAGCAATTTAAAGTGCTTTGCCAGGTTTCGAAGAGAACCTGTCTACATTTAGACTGCAAGAATTTGTCGGGCAGAATGTACTGCTGATTTTTAAAAAATAAATGTAAAAACTGATGTAAAAATGTAGTAATAACTCTATGGCATTTGTGGTACATACTATTAATAAAATGGATTTCAAATCTTATAAATAAGGGCAGATTGCAATGCAACTTTTACAGTACAATGTATGTAATTTTAATGTGTTGAAGTCTATATGAAACTGTGTCCACCAAAAAAAAAGATAAAATGTTAATAGGTGCATTTTTAATGTTACAAAGGTACTATTATCACTTCTGTCATTCAAGTGTTGTACGAACAAATTAATCTAGTGTATCTTATAGATACATTTATTTGGCACGAACATAATGGATTAAAGGTAGAATATTTTATGCAGGGGAAATGTGAACCGTATTATGGGGATAATACTGTATTCCTTTTGTACTGTATATCATTTAATAAAATATAAAATGCTTAATGCCATTGGTCTTTTTGGAGCCATCCTGTGATGGGAAGCAAGTCCTATAGTCTAGTACAAAAGTGTCTTTGGATGCAGACGCTGTGGGGTCCGTTCCAGACTGTGGTTCATGTGACACACCCGTCAAACACTTGTCAGTTGGTTGTTTTATGGACAGGGAATTATTCGGTACAGAATTTTACTGGAATAGACAGAGAAATATTTGATTGAATGGTGATAGGCAAGTTATCTATAGTATGGTAAGGTTTGCACAGTATGGTAAGGATTAGATTAACATTACTTGTTGATATATTTGAAAGGGCTGGGTATTGGCACAGATGCCCCATTGCAATTTGATTTCAGTTCATAAGCTCATGATTCTATATCAGTCTGATACGAATGAGACATGAAATGCTATATAGCAGCTTTCTATATTGGGAGAGAGACTTGACCTAGAACACCAAATCACAAATGCACTTTGCTTGCTTGCATCCTCGATGACTTACCATGTTCTGCCTGGTACATTTGAAGTCATCATTGAAGTAAAGTTTGTGTGATGATTCATAAGTACAAGTGGAGGATGGTAAGTTATCGAGGATGCAAGTGTGTCCCAATTTCGTTTTATGCCCGTGCTACCTTCCTTGCACACTTGCTCATTCCTTTCCTCGTCAGCTTCATGAACTCATCAGCTTCATGAGCTTTTATGGTACATCATGCGTGGGTGTCACCAAGGGTGAGTTTTCTACTTCCACACGAAGTGGTGATTTGAGCAAAAATTGGCCCTCAATGACTTGTTGTCTAAGGTATTGGGGCAGCATTTGACATCTCCAATTCTGAATAACTTCATGGGCAATGGTAAGGTAGCGATTGAGGGTGGTGCAAATAAGGCTTTTGGAATCTAGCCTATTGCAGCCCTCCTATAGGTGAGAGGAAGTAGTGCCATGTTTAGGATGTGGACCAATACAAGGAAAATTAAGTGAAAATATTTTCAAAGTCATGGGGAAAAGGTATAAATTAACTAGATTGATCTTGGGGATTTTGTGAATCGATAATGCGTTGTCATATCCAGAATCAGGATTAGTCATAAAATCGTTCCCCCCCCCCACCACCACTAATATTTTAATAACATTTAGATGGAGTGAGTACAGACTTGTGTCTGGGGCCTGTCCGCTCTATGTTAGCCACAAACTCCTCCCACCCTAGCCTTTACTCAATGAGAGAACCATGTAGCTTTCATGTTTGATATCAGGTTAAAGTTTATGAGAACCGCTCATTCAACTGCAAGTGTGGACCAGTGTAATCAGCCTAGCTGAACTCGGTCCTCCATAAACTGTTGCTGTTCTCTGGCAGTCTTGACAGTTCCCCTGAAACTCAGCTGACCTGACTTTTGTCTGGGGTCAAGGGCAACAACTCGTTTGCTGTAAATAAGGTGGTTAAGCATAGTTATTGGAGCGTAAATCTTGGCGAATGTGCTGTCTCTGCGTCTTTAAGGTCTGAGTCATTAGATGCTACAGGAGATTGTCACAGGGTCAGATCCATGCAAGAATTTTACCAGGATTGCTCAAAATAACTTTATAGTATAACCAAGAAGTATACTGAAAATGAGTAACATGATTTTACACATTTTATTCCCCTTTGTCCCATGTCATAATCTAGCCTTTTATAGTCTGTGTTTGTTTATGATAACAGTATATAATCATGGGTGACACTCTCACTTTCAGACTCAGTCAACAAATCTTATGGCAAATCTTTATTATTCCATTATAAACCTAAAGTCAGCTACATCAAAAGTGTTGAGGTGGTTTGCAAACTCTACCGACTATTTACAAGTTAATAAAACTCTTACATAATTGTAAATGTCTCGAATTGAAAATCTTTCACCAGCCAGGTGACTAAAGTAGGCCATCCTGATATGATTTTTAAACGGTCACTATGCACCATTTCAGATGACTGTCACTGATAAACTGTTTCCCCTCTCAAATCTAGTAATGGAAAGACTCTTGTTGAAGAAGAAAAAAATGACTGTAAACTGACTAAACTAATTGGGGTGGGGTTTATGGAGGAGTCATCAAATTTTTTGTATAATCTTTACTACCGGAAAGATAGTAGAAGAAAACTGGCATTGGAGAAGACATTATGATGTTACAGCAAAGCAAATTTATTTGTATAGCACATTTCATACCATTAGGCAATTCAAATTGCTTTATGTAAGAAGGATAAAATACAGTTTGATTGTACAATATAAACACAGTTATATTATACAATATAAAGATACTAATGAAGTGGTTTTAATTAAAAAAAAAAAAGTTTGTATTGCATTTGATAGACATCTTTGGTCTAAAAGATACCACTTTCAAATGAAAATGAAAAAAAAAACCATTATTTTGAAATCAAACAATGATGAGGTTGTATTCAACTTCTGAACAATAGTATAATATGTTGACCGAATTCCATTATGGGCTAATGTTAAAGTAAAATGCATTTGGGTCTGGATGGACCATTGGATGGATGGATGGATGAATGGATGGATGGCAAGCATCTAGTGACATCTAGTGTTAGAATTAGGAATAACAACGTGGACATTGGTTTCTTTCTTCTAGTACACAAAAATCACTAAATGGCTTAATTGTACATATTTCTTAAATTATTAAGATAAAAAAACAAAGTAAATATGGTCCATATGCCACTTCCGTGGAAGAGAAGAGGTTTTGGTTAATTTTCAGAGAAGATGAAGTTGGTATGTTCTGTTTAACCACTGAGTGGGTGTGTTGTGGACAGTCAGTGAAGTCTTGGATTGAAAAGAAGAAGCTACATTTTGGGATCATTCTTTGACTATTGACATACACTCACCTAAAGGATTATTAGGAACTAATTTCTCATTAATGCAATTATCTAATCAACCAATCACATGGCAGTTGCTTTGTGCAAATTTAAAATTTGTTTCTTGAACATGACAATGAGTTCACTGTACTAAAATGGCCCCCACAGTCACCAGATCTCAACCCAATAGCGCATCTTTGGGATGTGGTGGAACAGGAGCTTCGTGCCCTGGATGTGCATCCCACAAATCTCCATTAACTGCAAGATGCTATCCTATCAATATGGGCCAACATTTCTAAAGAATGCTTTCAGCACCTTGTTGAATCAATGCCACGTAGAATTAAGGCAGTTCTGAAGGCGAAAGGGGGTCCAACACCGTATTAGTATGGTGTTCCTAATAATCCTTTAGGTGAGTGTATATGCGACTAAAATACAAAGTTAACACATCCTCTACTATTACTGTCTGGAAAATGGATGTGTGTTGTATGATTCTGAGTGATGCAGACAGAATTGTGCATAAATTTGCCCCATGTATGTCTTTATAAAGAAATTGGCATATTTTGTTTCTTAAATTAATAATTAATTGTACATTACAGTAAATTTACAGTCAAAATCTTTCACAGTCAAAATCTGTTATTTGCCAGCAAATCTTGAAAAGAAAGTCAAAAACGGAGAAATTCACCCCTACACATTAGTATTTGGTACAGCTGCCTTTTGCTGCAGTCACACTAATTTAGGGATATATAGTAGAGATGCACCGATACCGATAATCGAACGCTATCCCTGCCCCTCAGTCTTTTTTGCTACTCAGTGGGTTTGAGTACAGTGAGTTCCGCCTGCTGTGACGTCATGCGCATACACTTCGCAGTATGAGGAGCGTGAGATAAGACGTCCGATCTGGGAGTATTTTACGCTTTTAACAGAAACCGGTGATTTGCAATCTATGTAAAATAAAGTTTTGAGGTGGGAATAGCGCACGCAACTGCGAGACAAAACAAAGCAATGGATGATTTGGGAATCGCTAACTTGGACTGTTTTGTGAACTCGCTGGAGCTTGTGATATAAGAGAGGCTGGCATCGCAACAAAGTGTAACTGAGCTGACGCCAATGGGAGAATAACTGTTAAAATTTTAAGCCTTCGCCACTTGTGTATACTTGCTTTGAATATATTTATATTGAACTGCAAATGCCTTAAAAACGCTTAAAACAAACGAGGTGTAACAGTACATTATGTATGTTTGTAGTAGCCAAATTATATTTTTGTCATACATTGTTTCCATCTGTATTTAGTAGCTTATAAATTATATATATAAAGTATAACAACGTAAACAGAGCTCTTGTTTCGGAATCTGTATCGGTATTGGCAGGTGTCTATCGGAATCGGATCGCCCATCTATAGTAAATAGCTACCAGGTCCCATTGCTCAGCAGTGATTTTTGTTCATTCTTTATGGCAGCCTTGTTCCAGGTCCTTCAGGTCAGATCCATGTCGCTTGTTAACTTCAATTTTCAGGTGCTGTATGGGATTTAGATATGGGCTTCAACCAGATTTTGCTTAGCACAGTAAGAGGACCCTTACATTTTTCTGCTTTCATTAGCCCTGCTAAAATGTGTGAAGATTACATAATGAAAACAATATATAAGATTAACTCTTGATAGGTTGCTAAGACACCGTTGCTAGGGTAATCACTTACACAGTAAACCTATGTATGTATATAAGTAAACCTTTTTCCAGTGGTAAACAAAAAACTACTGGAATCTACTAACTGTGAAAAACCATGTCAGTGAAGAAATGTTAGGTTGTACATGTTCAGTCTTCTTTTATGTGTAGTTAACAAAGATTTTTACAAGGGTTTGTTCATGATTTTTTTGGCCTGCTGAATGATTCCAAGGGAAGCCTGGCTAAAGAGGTTGCCTCTCTTTCAGTAATAAATGTCAGGCTTTCAGCAGACATGTGGGTGGCTCTTGGTTGTAAGTTTCCTGGGGAAATGGAGGTTTGCCATGGTTTAGATGTTTTTCTGTTGCTCTGTGTATTTGGGATGTTGCAGCCTGCCGGTCAGCTTCACAAAGTGACTGCTGTAGGCAGGACATGCTGACTAAAGCGGCAGCTGGAGCAGGGCTTTGTGGGTAGATGTGTAGTTTTGCTTTGTGGCTTCCAGCCATACTTCAGAGGAGTTCCAGGTCTTCTGTGCTGGAAGCATGACTACAACAGGCAGTCCCTACCCAGCACCACGATGCACGGCCATTATGAACATGGACTCATCATTTGAAGGCTGGCCAGTTAAAAAGACAAGTTTTGACAAGCATCAGCAACATGGCTGTCAGCCAGTGAATGTCCTCTTCTCCTCTCCAGGGCTTGTAAACACGGCTTCCAGTCATATTGGTGCCTTTTAACCCAGCCGCTCTCTCCCTTGTCCTCTGCCACCCCTCCTCCATGGTCTAGGTTTAAAAAATCAGATTGACCCTACCATGAGCAGGCCAACAACTCAGTGTTCAACTATCTGCTGTGATAAGATGCAAGTCATTCTTATTCTTCTGAGAATTTTTACCAGGAATATTTGGTACAAACCTGTATGTTATATGGCCAGATATTCTGCAGCAGTGTTTCTCAGCTCAGTCCACTGGCACCCTCGGGCGGTCCCCCCCCCAAGTCCCAGTATAAGCAACAACGTGTGGGGGTCTCTGAGGACCGGGTGGAGAGACTGTTCAAAAGGCTTGAGGCTTTCTTGACTCATGTAGGAGGGTCTGGCTGGAACTGCACAGCCGGTGGGTCTGACGGAAAATGAGGGTGGCGGCATGTACTCTAGCCGTCTGACGGCAGCAGTCGGCAAGACGCCCAGCGGACGCGGCTCGTCCTCCTGAACACCCTCCACAAGCCCACCCCCTCATCATGTCAGGGGCCCTCTGTGCCAGCAGTAACCAACATTCCTAGGCCAGGCCATCCATAATGAAATCAATGGAAAAGAGGACACCTGCATAAATGTACATTCAGTCTGAGTTGTCTAATCAGGATTTCTTTTCCCCACATGATGAGAGGGCTCTCTGATGCTGATTGATCATCTTTTCTTGTAGTCCATCAGCTGCATATAGCAGATTCTCAATGGTGGAATATGGTTCACATGTTTATTGTTTCTACTAAGAGAGGATTTCTTTGGTCCTTTAGTGAACTGAACTGGCCCACAGAACGTCTCTGGTGACTTGGACGTAGGCCAGTATACAGCCTACAGCTACAACGCCTTGTCTCAACAACTCGTTTGATGACACAGCTATGAGTGAGGTACAGGAGCATCTAATTCAGTCCTCCAATACCTACATCCTGCTCTATGACCACCAGGACCTGCACTGGCCTGTTATTGTAAAACTGTGACTCCGCCCCCCCGCGTAATGATGATGTGAACTAAAAATAACGTGTTTACACGAACGTGTGGGTTGCACTTGACATAATGGAAGGTTATAGTGGGCTTGGCAAACCCCCCCCCCCCCCGTTTCTGTCAGTCACACTTCCTGACTGGTGCCGTGGGTGTCATACAGTCAAGCTGTGTTGTACATGCCTGATCTAGCACATTTACATCTTCAAATATCTCCCAGTAGACAGAACCACAGCAGATAACCATCTACTTATGGATACATGCTGACCAGCAGTTAGCCACACACCAGACCCTAACAATACATTACCAATAGCACCACCTGGTGGCCATGCTACAGCAGCAGTTATTCAGACAAATTACACAGCATATTCATTTTCCCCAGTCTAATATTAGTGTATATATTAAAAATTGATAGTATCTTCACAGCATTTAAAGAAACAGATTACATACATAATGGATAAACAAAACATAACTGTTTTCACACTGAGAGAATAACAGTTCAAAAATGAAGAAAAAAAAAAACAATTCTATGTTCCTGAAGTCTCCTCATATTTGTGATTTTACTTGCTCAATGGTGCATAAACACCAAAACCGTATTCAAAAACAAAAATGCTTTTAATTTCTGAGGAATTTTTAAAGATTAAATTGCAATGTTTTGTAAGGAGGGAACCCATCGCAAATATTCACCCTGTTCTCACATCAGCCTTACTGGGAAAAATGTACATAAAACCTTTCAAAAAAGAAAAAGATTTAAGAAAATTTAAATCAGTCAGTAACACTTTAACTGAGGGGGCACAGATAATGTATTAGTACACTCTTAATTTCTGGTTCATTAATACATGAAGTAAGTGTTTACCTGCTGTTCCCATGTTTATCATTAACATGCAGGTAAAAATATGTGTTCATGATTTGTACTTAAGTAGCAACTGAGTTCAGCTATTTGTACCCCTTCGAATAAAGTGTCACAAAACAATCTTTCATATTCTTCTTAAGGACTGAAAGATACAAAAACAGTTATTTCTGCTTTTGCTCTAATTAGTAATTCCCTTTCCCTATGGTAAAGAACAGCATCTTTAATAACACGAGAACCAAAAAAACTTGTCAGACACTAGCTGAGCCCCTTCTTTGCAAGGAAAAAAGCAAACACTCCAAATTAAGACAAAAAAATGTCATCATACTGCAAAAACACGGTCCCCAGAGTTCCCTCCTCAACAAATTAAACAAAACTCTCACTCTTCATAAAATGATCAGCACTTTGTAATGCTTATCCAGGTTTAATGTGCAACATCTGCAGTAGGTATGTGCAATACATACAACTCTTTATTGTTATCTGATCCAATGTATTCACAGCACAGGGAACCATAAGGTCAGATAAGTGAAAGGCCATCAGAACTAAAAACAAGAAAATTAAGGGATCCCAGCAATAAAAAGAACCAGGGTCTTTCATATTCTGAGCGATGTTGGTTAGTGAAGGCAAACTATGCAGATCAGTCATGCTGACAGCACAAGTCATGCGCACTCAGTGAGAAGAACATCACCCAGTGACCATCACAGCTTCTACCGTGCATGGAGGTGCTATGCAACATGATGGACCTTTCCACCTCTGCCCCTTCACCTTGCGTAGAGGTCCGCTAATGTTTGCTCTGTCCGGCCCCTTCTACAACGATGTGTAGAAGAAGATGTAGGCAGCAGACGACTTGACGGAGGACGTGGAGAGCTCAGTCACTTCATGGTCGTCAAACTTGAACCAGCGCTGCCTTGCCATGTTCCTGCAGAAGGCCGTGTAGTGGCCACCATCCAGGCCCCCATAGTGGTTCTGTTTCATGGGAAAATGTACCATCAAACTCCACTGCATAAAGCGCGAGGACAGACCTGGGAGTCAAACTGAAGGCGCGCATACTCACAGACATGCCGTAGAGGTTGTACTTTTTCAGGCCTTGCTTTGGCCCGATAACATACTGCGTCAGGTCCAGATTTTCTAGAGGGAAGTCAACGTATGTCTGCAGCTTCTGTTTCCATCTCCCATCGTAGGAGAAGCTTAAAGGAGACAGAAGAGGCTATTAAATGAATATAAAACGAGTATGTTTAAGGCACCAATGCCGTTTATCAGCAGATCGAGGACCAAGCCATACCGCTTCAGATGCACCAGGAGGATGGGCGGGACTTTCCAGATCTCCAGCTTTTTTGTGGCATCTCGATGTGTCTTGCAGTGACTGCAGAACACCTTGTTGTTGTCTGTCAGTTTCTCTTCCTTAGAGAACAACTTCAAGCAGTCCTGTGGAGAGAGGGTTTTTAAAAAGCTCAATTTCCAGACCTGTAGGCAAAGCATCCACCAAATCACGGCTTAGCGGCCTTACCTGCAGGGAGCATTTGCTGGAGGAGGCCAAGGGCAGCGACAGGTACATGAATGTCTCAAAGGTACGCGACTTCTGCTGGCACACCAGGCACTGTACAGTGGACTTGAACTGGCCCTGAAATAGTGCCACAATGATGGACTCGTTGAGCTGCTTGTGTTTGTTCCATGCCAGTTCTGCTGCCCTGTGATCATCCAGGTGATCGTTGGCTTCCTCTTTGCATCTCTTGCGTTTGTCAGCCTGTGTAGACGGAAAAACAATCAATGGACATCCGAACGACCGAGAGTCGAACCATGAAAAAAAGTCAACCGTCAGCCCTAAGATCACCTTTCATCAACTTCCAGGACCATCTGGAACTTAAAACCTTTAAAATACACAACCTGATCCTTCAAAATCCTTTCCCATCCTTATAACCATGCTGCAGTTCTTGTGAGCTCTTAAGCGCAGAACACCTGCTATTATCATTAGCCAAGGGAAAGAAGTGATCAAATTCATCCAGATGCAATACAGTAAGAACAGGGGCTGTTCTAAACCACGCAGAATGTTTTCTATGGGATGGAGAGTAGGCCTAAGAATGCATGGCAGACACAAGGTGGGGTCTGACCCACTTGCTCAGGCACTGAACAGCTGAATCTCTTCCACCTCATTTCCATGGGTACCCAGTGAAAACATCAAGCCCAGGCATGGCCAGTTCAGATGAAATCAGGCATGATGCATGTTCTTGGTGGAGGGCGTGAATACATGCAGGAGACTTCTCTTATGCAAGACAGAACATATGAAAGACACGCACAGCACAGAAAGCAGAATCACACACACTACAGGGTTTACTTACTCTCTAATTGGGCCATAAAAACGAACACCAAAAAAAGGAGAAAATTAAATGCCGTCAAAAACATGTAAGAAAAGCAGGTCAAGGCATTACTTTAATTGTAAACCAGATGCTGTCAGAATGACAACAATGTCTTCCCAGGTAAGCCCTGTCTTTCCCTCCCCCATCTAAGCCCTACTAAGGGTAATAAGCGGTAATAAAATCCATAAAATACTAATACTATGTTTAAAAGGTCAAGTGTTTTCTGCGGTCACTCTTCCCTTAGCTGCCACTAAGCAGCACTGTGTCAATTTCAGTATTTTCAAAATTGAATTGCTTCACCCATATAATTTGCCTACAAAGTTTGAACAAGATCCCTGAAATATGTTCTGAGTTACTGTGCTAATGAGGTAAGTATCTGGAGCAGCGATGGACAGTTTTCCAAACCATAGGAGTTTCACGTCTGAGAAACACCGCAAACTTTGTGTCTGATTATCTACAGCACTGTAGGGGTGGAGAGCGTTAACCCTGGACGCTCATCACCCCCTCTGCACAAGTGGAGTTTTACCATTTTTCGGTGACTTTAACCCAGTAAGTCATGATACGTGTTCTTAGGTGTGCGACACTCACTTTATTGAGGTCCTCATGCAAGCCATCCATAAGGAAAAGCAGCAGCTCCTGGGAGTCCTGCTGGTCATAGCCTGCAAACTGGTCGTTGATCTTGCCGATAGTGACCTTGAAGTCGCGGGGGCTAATGTACTTGTACTGGCCGGACCAGAGGGCCTTCATGATGACGCCAAACTCCTCCACCACCTCACCCTTGTGCCCCAGGATGTTGGCTCTGCACCACAGAGAAACACAAGGTTCGTTAATCGCTCCGAGGAAGAATGAGGAGTCAAGGATGAAGAATGTACAGAGGAGGCCTAGTCTGGCCTGAGCCGCACCTGTTGATGTCTTCATGGTAATAGTCCTTGTTGAAGTAGTTGGCCATCGTTGTTGTGTTGCACAGGCACTGCAGGATGGAGTTCATGTAGCAGGTGTTGCCCAAGTTGCGCAGGCCTGTTAGAGATGGCCCAAGCCCGCCAAACACAGGGTTGAGATTCATAATCTTGGCTGCTGATGGCCGCGAGATCTCAGCTTTGGCGTAGGCTGTGATGCTGACTGGCCTGAAGCAAAGAACATGGAAGTGAGTGTCCTTTCCCTTCGTCCTTCACGCCATAATTGAAAAAAATTGGCTCCCGTAATTCTGCTTTATCATGCATTTGCATTTCTGAGGCCATGAGTACTGCAACCACACAACAGCAACATCCCTGAACCACCGGAGCAGACTGGAGGCCATCAGAAATGACACCGAGTTTACGGGTGCATACTTCGTATCACGGTTGACAGTGGGCATGGCTGCAGGCTTCTTCTGACCCTCCTTCTGTACGTCCTGTACAAGGTCCGGGGAGGAGTAGGAGCGCTTCAGCTTGGACCCCCGCTCAGGCTCCTGCTCCACCTGCTTCTGCTTGGGTGTCGGGGGCGTGGCTGGGGGCGTGGCTGGGGGTGTATGTTCCACACCCACCTCAGGCGGGTACAGGTGCACTGTGTTGGTGGGGGAGTGGTAGTACCGGTATGTGCCAGTAACAGTGTCCAGAAACTGGTGGGAATAAACAAATTCCTTTAATTTCTGAAAGTGGGAAAATGGTACGAACATGTGCAGATAGACAGAAAATCAAACATCTGGAGTAAAAACACGGCCAACTGCAACAATCTTGGCTTTACCCTCATCCAGCCTGCTGGCAGTCCGGGGACAGCCCTTCCCATCTCTGCATTTCTTGTCCTGGGCACTGGGTCCTGCTGGGAAATACCCCCCATTAGGGCAGTTTAATTACTGTTTGGCCTGTATAGATATGACCAATGTGCTATTCATCTGCTTTTGTAATTGTAGATGTTTGTAAATGAAACTCTGGAGGATTTGTGAAATTATAACAATGTCCTTGTGTGACATCACTGCTAGCCCCAACTCCTCTCAGACATTTCAGTTAAACACACCCTCCTTACATGTGTCTGATCACAGAGCTTTGCCACAAACCCATCTTCTGTGTTTTGAATGACACTTTAAGCAGAGGCTGCTGGAACCTGACCTGGGCCGGTCATGTAGTAGCAGGACAAACCTTGGGTCCCGGAGGAGGGCCACTGGAGGCTGCTGTGCCTCCTGGGCCTCGGTCAGCCATCCCGTTGCTTTGGTCTTTTGGCCCAGGCTGCTCTTCTTCCTCCCTATCCTTGCCACTTTGCTCCTCCTCCTCCACCTCCTTCTCTGCCTGCTGCCTCTCTTTCTCCCTCTCCTCCTCCTCTCGCTGCCGTTCCTCCCTGGCCGCTTGCTCCTGCCGCTCCTTTTCTTCCTTGACCCGTTGCTGCCTCTGCCTCTCCTCCTCTTCCTCCTTCTTCTCTTGCTCCTCCCTCGCCTGCCTCTCCCGCCTCCGCTGCTCCTGCTCCTGCTTGGCCTTCTCCATTAGTAACAAGGTTTCAGCGTGAATGCGGCTCCGCTCCTCCTCGCTCAAGGAGCCCCTGGGATCAAAGGCGGGCTTGACTGAACGGTCAGGGACGATGGGGCCATCGATAGTCGGCCTCTGGGATGCAGGAAGCTCGTCGTTTGGCCTGGTACCGTCGGACACCTTGACCAAAGGCTTTTTGGTGCGGTCAAACTGGAGGAAGAGGGATAGAAATAGAACCAGAACAAAGAAAGAGGGGACAGGGTGCTAAGCGCACATGCTAACAGCACATACCTTCGGAATGACCTTGGTGGGCCCTGCTGGATGACTCTCTGCCGCCTGGCTTGAAGGAACATCAGATGGGAGGGATGCAGTTACCACCTTTGGTGTCTCAGGCATATCCTCCATCATCTTCTGCGTTATTTCATGCGCAGCTGAATTCCCATTTATCTCTACGGGGGGCGCTGGTTCCGGTTCTGGCTCAGGTGGAGTTGGTGGCTTGGGCTCCTCCAGGGATGGGTAGCTGAAGTTCACTGACATCAACAGGGATAACACGATAAAAACGATAAAAGCTGGTATATGTAATAATATAAATAAAGTATGTATTACACGGCTGTGGGAGAACAGATACATGCTCAAAGTTGACGTGAATCGCTGCTTGGAGACAGACATGCACACTTACATCTTGGGATGACGTCATCCCGGGTCTCTGCTCTTGGTGGTTTTACTTTGGCATTGGACGTGTACATTGGGTAGAAGAGCAGCCAGGTCTCGTATCCCCCCTCCAGCACCAGCGGTTCACTGCGGAGGAAGGTCTTGCTGTCCCACTGGGGAAGACAGAGACGGCAGCGCGGGGGGTCAGCTTCCACACCGTTCGGCCTCTCAAGGCAGCCCCCCCTCCCCTTCGGATGACTGGCACAGGGCTACCCACTCACCTTGTAAAGGGCGTCCTTCAGGCTCTGCAGGATGTTGCCCATCTGGAGATCTGTGACCGAGCTGAACCAGTCCAGCAGGACGACGTAGTCCGCAATGCCCCGATGGCTCCACTGCTCTTTAGACTTCTCTGGGAGTTTGACTGCGATCTGATCGACAGTAATTCTGGGGAAGAGGACACCGGCACATTTGAGTGTGGTCCTACTGTTGTGCTACATATAACCAGAATTCCACATGTCCATCCTTCTTCTGACTGCCTACACTGGTCTGAGGCAGGGGGAGATAAAAGGGATGCACGTGCACACACACACATACAAACATATACGTATACAAACATACACACACAAATATATATATATATATATATATATAAACATACACACACAATTTTCAGACATTATTTACGAATGGGCTGGGATTCAAACCTCCTAGAGCTGGGAAGCAACAGCGCCAACCTCTGTACCAGAATGATCACGTTTCAAGTTTTATTTATCTAGCCAACACAGGAATTAACCAAAAAAAGTGACAGAATACAGCACTGGATGGCTCTGAAAGGCTTTCCGACCCCTTCCTGAGGTTTTGTCTTTACCCTGGATGCACGGCCTCCTCCGGAACACTGATGCAGGTTTGTGTCGGCAGCTGGATGTGCGACTCCTCAAAATCCGTGCCCTTCCTGGCATCCATGATGATGACACTCATGGTGTTATCTTTGGTCATTTGGAAGAGCTGCTGGGCACTGATTCCACCCTGGATGACACTTCCTGTTGGGTGGGGGATGAACAGGTGAGGTCATCTGAGTTCTGTTGGCCAGGGGGATTAAACACTTTATGGAGCAGCATCCTAACCTTTTGGAGTTTCATTCTTCAGATCTTTCGGATCCCCCCTGATCTGAAGCACAAAACAATGACAAAACAAACAGTATGAAACCATATTAAAAAACCCAACAGCATAAATATGACAGGTTACTACTCCTGCTTATTTTGCATGAAGCAAATGTACTTTGAAGTACTACATGTGAATCGTATAATATTTTGCTACATTTGTGTCAATAACAATCTGCTCCTATATCTACCAGCTACAATTTGACATCATACACAACGTACACCACCACAGTCGGCTCCAGGTTACACATCCGCAGATTCAGGCAACCACAGTTTGAAAACATTTGGGGGAAAAATTCAGTTCCAATTATAGGTAATCTAGAGATTATGTAAAGTATATGGGAGGATATGTGGTTATATGCAAATATGACGCCACTTTATATAGGGGACTTGAGCGTCCATGTATTTCGGTATCTGTAGGGAGTCCTGTACACCACTGCCCATGGATATGAAGGCCTGACTGTACAAACTTATTTATCCAAGCTGGTTTTTATTGTAAATATCTGTTGGAGAGAAATAATCTGTCTGTAAACCTATTATAAACCTATTATCATTTCATTATGGCCAGTATTATGTTGCAAAATGCAGGGTATTATATGCTAAGCTGGAATGGAAATGTACTGACCC
>JAABNY020000008.1:7241577-7257418 GCA_015164015.2 Brevimyrus niger | reverse complement strand
CCTACCTCACTATGTCCCCGTCCTTTACTCCCAGCCCAGTATATTATTATTAATATAGAGTATTTAAACTTTTAATTGATCTAATTAACGTATAGTTAAAACAAAGTGCCGAGTACACTCGTAGCTAATGGCTACGAGTTGTTAAAATCTTATCTAGCCCTGATTTAAAGGAACCCAGGGTTTTAGCTTGCACTACACTAGCAGGAAGACTATTCTATACTCCAACTACATGCTGTGTAAAGAAATGCTTTCTCAAATTCATTTTAAAATATTCTCCCGATAATTTCCACTTATGGCCACAAATTCTAGTATTTAAACTGATATTGAAATAGCCATTCGGCTGAACAGCATCCAGACCTGAATTAGCATAACATATTTTTGGAAATGAATGTAAATGTAACCAGTCTTGTGCTACTATGAGTAATAACTTCGTATCAAAATTAAACAAAATGTTAAAAATTACTGGTCTATTTACAAACCAAAAGGCCTTATGTAAATCCCAAATCACCATCCCTTACTTTCTCCATATCACATGTAATGCCTTCATAAATTGATTTAAAATATTGATATTTATCTGCACTGAAGGTGCAATTCAGCTTGACTTTATTTGTCATGTAGCTTTTAGAAGGTAAGAACAAAAGTACCGCTCACATTATCCTTCTTGGCATCTGACGCCTTGTCCAAAGTGCCCTTTCTTCTCTCCTTTTCTGAACTTTCCTCTTTCTTCTTAGCATCATCTTGTTTTTCCTTCTCCTCCAGTTTTTTCCGTACCTCAGCCTCCTCATACCTTTCCACAAGAGACACAGTTATTAAGAAGGTTAAGCAAAGTCATCTCAAACACCCCAGCAACCATTACTTTACATTTTTAGGTGTTTCACAAAAACAAATAAAAGGTCTTTAAATTCAGACCTCAGGGATTATTACCCAAAATAACATTTCATGAAGATGCCATTTAACACTGATTTTCATGATCATGCACCAGTATAACATTGTGTATGGCTGTAATAGCACAAGGTCTAACCTTAGTTTAAGGCTTCCAGAAAGCCTTTCTGCCTCCTCGATGGCTTTTTTGAAGCTATTTGGACCAAGCAACGAAAGGTAATAATCCTTTGGGAGAAAAAAGAAAATGTATTTATTTGTTTTATTTAACAGAACAGAAGCATTTCCTTTATGCCCATTAGACAGAACCGACTTTATATGAACAGACACTGAAACTACTCTTCAGACAGAAATATTTTAGTTGCATTTGTTTTACAGTCTGTAGGTCACATGGTCAATTTTCCTACATCAGTCGTAAATATGCCATTGACACGTGTAGTTGGACGTCACCTTCTGCTGCCGGAAGTCAGTCCTCTTTCTGATGAGATCGTAGACGGTGAGATACTTCATGTACATCACATAGGCCTTTTCCTCATCTCTGTCCAGGCGATACTCCTCCGCCGCTTTAAATATTTTACAGGCACTCTGGACATAGCTGGAATACGCGTAAAATTATAGCCATAAAAATCTCTCAGCCGCAATAGAGCCAAAAAAGTCAGAAAAAATAGAAATACATCAACCAACCACGAACAACATGACATTCAATACAGCCATTCTAGAGCACGCCACGGAACGGATCCTATCATGTTCGGAAAACTTTTGTACAGAATAATAATTTGTGAATAATGGAGACATGCAAACTTGTAAAAGTGAAGCCATAATATAAATACATTAGAACACTTAACTTATCACACATACCTCCGCGTACTCGTTTTTTCAGGCTTTATTTCGGCTTTCTTGTTGAGTTCTCCCAGCGAGGTCGACAGGTACAAATCCTTCACCCCAGATGTTACAGCCGGCATCTTTGCGGGTTTACTAATGACCTTGGACAGTTAGTTTCACATGCTCGTTTTTAGGTAAATGCTGACCTACGTGAAAACAAACATAATAATTACATTTATTTAGTTCGGCTTTCGATGCTAGTTTCAACACCTGGCGTATTTACACAATATACTTAGAAAAACGAAGCGAACTCATAAAACTAACAGCCTTACTTCCTCATGTAAATAAGTTATCCGTCACTGACAGTACTGTTTGCCAAGTTTCACTTCTACCTTACCGGTGACCGTACCAAGCTCGGCAGTACATTTTCCAAAGCTACATAAGTGAAGTATTAGCCGATACACCAGGTAATTGTTGCTTTTAATATAACACTTTTAATATACTGCCAATCTTATGAACTACTTATTTATATTGCATAATTAGCGAAGACATTTGCACCAAATCGCTATTTTAACATCTCATTTAATTAATCGAACGGCATCAGAAAGTAACGCCTACCAGCAAGTCCACTGGTCAAAAACAGCACTGCGTAGTAGTGTCGCTAAACTAACGTAACCGGACAGCTTACAATATGTCGACAGTAAGTAACCAAGACCCCTACTACAAGAGAAACTGCCCCAAAATATAGCTAGTTTAACCCACCGTTAAGGACAAGACGCTTAGCCCAGAAAACTTTGGGTGATCACTCCCCAGTGAGTACTGATCCAGGAAACACCACACACACTACAGCTACAACCCAGGCCAGCTTATGCAAAAAAACATAACTAACAATCAGTAAAACATGCATTAGCAATGTTCCAAAACATAAAGTGCGCGCTTCATCATATCGGCTCAGTTAATTCCAGGAATATCGTAAAGGAACGGAATACATACGTTGTGTCACTAGCAGCGAATATGTGGTTTGTTTTGGTTTCCCCCGAACATCTGATTCCCGGAAGAGCCCCCAAAGTCCTACCGCAGGAGACGTGACGTCATATTCAAAACGTGCCAACTTTATCAGCGAACTGTCAAAAAACGCAGAAAGTTTGCTGCGCTTCCAGGTCACTTTATGTACACATTAATTTGTACGTGTTCTGTGACTTTTAAAAAAACTGTTGGAAAATGTATATATGAGGTTTAATTCTCAATATATATGCTCTCCATATGTTATTTTAACAAATGCATTGTTTTGCCAGTTTACTGTAATAATAATATTGAATACCAATACTTTATGAAGATCAAACTCCAACTTTTTAAATTTTTTATTTTTTTTTAGGGGGGGGGGGGCGCAATGGGGTTTTGAATAACTAACCATCTGGCAAAGCGACTGGACCCCTCAGCAATGCGGTTTGCCTACACTCCCATAGAGCGCATGCACAAAATGGTTGCCGTGTATCACTCCGCCTGCATACTTATTTCAACATGGTCTCCTTTGTTACCACGCTACGAAAAACCATAAAACTATCGCACATTGTCATCCAATGTTAAACTGCACCACCACAGACGAAGTGGCACTAAGTTACCCGTCAAGGCCACGGCGACTCAACTTCGACTGCCGCGCCGAAGTGGTGGAAATAGTGACCCTGTCAGATCTGTATACATCCGCGCAGGATACGGGGACTTTTCTTTGAGTAAAAAAAAAATTGAGCGTCGAAGAGACGGCATTAAAGAATTACCCCCCGTGTCCCTAAGAGCCGCCGGCGGTCTGCCACGCTGCACTCTTGTTTTACCGAACCCGGAAAAAGGTAAGGCTAAAACAGGGCTGCAGTCAACATGTCAGGCATTAACGAAGCTTTTCCAGGTCAGTGTCGGGGTATTTTATGCGGCTCCACCGGATGTGGAAGTTGATCTCTTTTGCTGGTACAAAAATAATTCCACTTCCCCCGGAACCCCGATCATCCGACCGATTTCCTGTTTATTGCATTAACTTGCGAGGTTTCCGGAGTTACCGGCGTTTAATGGTGTTTAAAACGTTTTCGCGAGATTGCATTTTGTTCCTGCATTTGTTTAAAAAGGGGGGAGGGGGTCCGCATTCATGTTGTTGTTGTGGTAGAAAATGGTGGCCTGTAGTGAACCAGGGGGTGCCGTGAGCCTGTCGCTCTTAAAAGCGGGGAAGTGGTCCCGCCTGGCCCCGCCGCCGCGCCTCGGACGTCGCGCCTCCCGGTCGTGGTCCAGAGCGGACCTGGATCAGGAATGGTTAATTTATCACCGTCAATTAATTTACCCAACTTTGGTCATGCCTACTTCTTCGCGCCTCTTTCCCTGCAGACGCAAAATCCCCCCGAATAAATCTGAATTAATTTATAAGCATGATTATCCTGAATCCAAGTTAATATTTAGAAACATGCCAAAATGTCTTATGTACATTTAAAAATATGAACCTAAAACCGAAGGGTTTTCCGTGGGTAGTGACCGCATTGACTGGGTGTGAGTCCATTTGTTCTGCAGTCACGACTGTAGTGCAATGAATCATGTTCAATAGATGAATATCTACTTAAACAGTAAAGTTCTGTTTTTGTGTCATTTTAGGAAAATTCAGATCACTTATTATTTTTGTCAAATATTAACGTTTATAAAACTTAGTTACCTAAAAGCATCCAAATCTAAACTGTAAATACCGTTATTTTCGTCACTCAGAAAAGCTCATTTTAAGGAGCCAAAGCGGTTCCTTGATTATTTAGGCATTTGTTTATGCAGTGTAAACCATAGAACCAGAACTTCGGTTTTATGAATAACTGCATATTAGTATTTACGTAACCTTTCCCAGACGTCCAGGAAGAATCTGAGTTCCGCAAGGAAAAAATAGGAAGGTTACATTAATGGACAATAGCATTTTTGAAGCATCTTCCAAAAAGTTGGATTATGCAAAACGTTTACTACATCAGTGTGTCGATATAGTACGCCATTTTATTTTAACGCATATTTCTTAGCTTTTAATGATACCACTTAACCTTTGGAATTTTATATTTTAAATGTACGGTCGGAAAAAGAACCACTTAGAATTCATAAATACTAAATATCTTTAAGACACCCCAGGACTGTTTTTCCGTGGTCCCATATTTCAGCCTTGGTTAGTATACAAGTCCAGTCCAAACCATGTCCTGTTATAAGCATCAGGAAACCTCCATACAGCTCAATCTAGAAACAGTGATGCCTTAATTCCAGCAAACCATCAACCTGGCATCACCCACCCACCTTCCACAAGTGCTTATCCAGAAACGCGTCTGGCAGTTCTGCCATCACATTTCTGAACCATAGTGTTGCCTTCACCTTGTTTTTTGCAGCTATAATAAAATAAAACACGCAGAGATTGTTAGTCTTTTTACATGTATTTCAAAGCGCTCTCTTTTCACAGTACATATCTGATTGTATTGTTAATGTTAAAACACGTTCCACATGTTCTGTGTGTGTGGGGCTTGCAGGTCCTTCATGTGTCATTCGGGTTTCCTCCCACAGTCCAAGACATACATATGTGTGAATTGGTGTGTTTAAATTCCTCATAGTCTGTGATTGAGCTTGTGCATTCTAATGTGATTGGCACCTTCTCAAAGGTGCTTGCTTACCTTATGTACACTGCTGCCTGGGGTATGCAGCGCCCCCCCGGCCCCACCCTGTGACCCTGAACTGGATGAGCAGTTGGAAGTTAACATTTAAATGTCAGTCCTGGCACATACAACTGAAAAAAATAACACCCCTTAATTACGAGCCACATTAAGTCAAGAGTCTTACAGTTAACTTACGTTACATTTATTAATTGTATTCATTTGAATTTTTAAATTGAATTTGTATTGAGTATTTATTGATAAAAATATACATACATTGTATGCCTTGTGCAATATGGTATCTTACTGTTTAACTTGCAGCTATAGACTGATTTAATACCTAACAAAGTGCCTTGCTGGAAGTGACTATCTCCTTATCAACACTAGATGTCCCTGGTGGATTTGGGGAAAAAGCTTCTAGAAGCTGCCCGATCGGGTCAGGATGACGAGGTCCGTATTTTAATGGCAAACGGAGCCCCCTTCACGACAGACTGGGTGAGTAAACCTGGATGTTGACAGTACCCCTATCTTTTGGAAGAAAAGGCTTATTGTGTAGCAGAAGTGCTTTATTAATATATTAATATTTCTATACTAGAGTTGAGTAGTGCTCTTGACGCAGCATCGTATTCTATGTAGTGGTGCATAGAGCCTTGTTAGTGATGGCATCCCTGCTTACCGACATGTCTGTGAGTGCATTCTCATTGTACCACCTCCCTCCTGTAGCTGGGAACCTCCCCCCTGCACCTGTCTGCTCAGTACGGCCATTACTCCACCACAGAGGTCCTGCTGCGGGCGGGCGTCAGCCGGGATGCCAGGACCAAGGTGGACAGGACGCCCCTCCACATGGCGGCCTCAGAGGGCCACGCGCGCATCGTGGAGGTGCTGCTGAAGGTAAGGCAGCCGGAGAAGTGCCAGTCGCCTGGAAGCGACGGCCTATTAGCCTCTCTGCTGTCTCCCCTATGGCTGTGCGTGTGCGTCTTGTTGTGTTGTTGGAAGGTAACACCTTTACGTACAACAAACTTTGACTAGCAAGTGCTTTTGATTCGGGTTCCCCATTGTGGTGTGTGGACCCGGTTGGCCATGACGGCTGGCCCTGAGTCACAAGGGTAGGGGTGGGTACATAAGTCAGGCACAGAAAGCAAAAATCCGGGCCATGATTTTATTTCAACCAACCAGTTGAGTAATCTCTCACTGTAACTCTATCTACTCAACCGGTTAGTTGAAACAAAATCTGGGCCTGGATTTTTCCTTTCTGGACCTGAATTAGCCACCTGTGCTGAGCGCCCTGAACATGAGTCTGTCCACGTATAACAAAATGAGAACTTAATACAGACCAGGTGAAATTAGCAAGAGAGTAAGGAGTGCCTTGTCATGAATTATATGTTTATTGCTGTAAAAATGTTCTGGGGAGCAGGCATTGGGTAGGACAGGGGTTGCTTCTTTGATGTCACTGTGACTGCCGTCCATTAAAGACAACCGATGATAAACCAGTTACTGGGCCACCATGTGACTTTGTCAAAACATACCCGAGGGGCATCCCCCATTATCTCATGGGCGACCTCTGACCTGTGGCTGGTTTCAAGCATGGCGCTGATGTCAACGCGAAGGACATGCTGAAGATGACAGCCCTCCATTGGGCCGCAGAGCACAGCCATCGTGACGTCGTCGAGCTGCTCATAAAGTACGGGGCCGATGTTCACGCGCAGAGCAAATTTAGCAAGAGTGCCCTGGACATCGCCATCGACAACGGAAACGAGGAACTGGCTGAGATCCTCCAGGTAGAAGTCACTTTTTATTGGCCAGTTAGATATTAGTAAGACATTTTGTCCAGTGTCCCCCCTGCTTTGTGCCTTGTGCTTCCAGGAACAGGCTGAGGTACACTGCGACCATACTGGATAAATAAATGTGGATGGCTGTTGCTCACACAGAATGAGAGTAACCTTTTAAAACTTGCATGCAATTTGTCCCACAGGTGTCTATGCAGAACCAGATAAACACCAATCCTGAGAGTCCAGACACTGTGACCATACACACCACGACGCCACAGTTTATAATCGGACCTGGAGGGGTGGTTAACCTGACAGGCCTTGTCTCTGCTGGGAATTCCTCCAAATCAGCAGGTATCTCATTAAGTTTTAAGGGTTAAGTATCCCTAGAGTAGTGTCCCCTGAATAATTAGCAGTAAAATAGAAATTCAAGCTTCGGAAATGTTTCATGCATGTGCATAAAAGGAGTGCCGTGAATCTAACTGAAATGAGAGAAAAATAACTAAAATCAGTGACCGAATGGCATGAATTTGTGGCTCAGCCAGTCTGTCATGTGATAAGGTGGCCTTATTCTGTTGAGGTTATTTAACCAGTTGTTCCTGGTTTCGAAGAATTGTAAACATGACTTAATGTCCACTCGGTCGGTATGTGTGTGCCAAGATGCTCTGTCAGGATACAGGTGACCGTACATGTTCACTAACTGATGTCACATTTTCTCTTAGATGAGACGGGTCTGTCAACGTTACAGTTTGGCGACTCCTCAACATCAGTTTTAGCTACATTAGCCGCGTTAGCAGAAGCGTCCACCCCTTTATCCAATTCATCCGAAACACAAGGTACTCTATGTTAAGTTGTTTAGAACATAATTTAGATAACGTAGCTTATTTTTGCATTGTTTCTTACCACTGCATTGTGTTTGCATTCATTTATTGATTATTTTTTGGTGGATTGTTCATTGACATTCAAATTTTTGCATTGGCATACGTAAAGGTATCAGAGACTATATGAGAATATATTTTTCAATTGATTTTGGTTTTCTTGAGGGTTTTATCCAAATAGTATGTGCTGTTCTGTAGCATTTATATCACTACAAGAATTACAGAATCGTACATATTGTTTATCTACTGAGATGTGATGGGTTTTTCACATGAAGGTGGCCAGTGTTGTCCATTGTCGTTTGTTTTTGTTTTAATTTCTACATGGCTGGTTTTGTTAGTTTGTTCTCAATGGAGACTAAGATTAGCATGAATGAATGCATTTTCCCTGTTTGCGGTTAAGTGAGGTGATGGGGAGCCCCCGGGGCAGGGACGTCCACACGATTGCGAGCATGGCATTATGCGGCCCTTGACCTTTCGTTATCACTATTGATCTAAGCAGAACAGCCTGTAAAACTTCCTTTGAATACCATCCAGAGGGTAGGTTTCCATGTGGAGAATACACTGGATTTGCTTTTACGTTGCTCTACGGCAAATTATACTTGAGAGCTTTTAGTTTCATCAAAGCATGATATCCCTGGCGTATTCGGGGATGTTTTAAAGCCATTGCATGTTTCGGACCTGTGTCTGATCACAGGCTTGCAGCATTATTACTGGTAATTTTACAGTGCCTCATTTCAGTGAATATTGTTTGCTGAAATAAAGAAAATAGTATTAGGATTTGAAAAACGTGCAAAATCTTTTTTTTTTTTTTTAATCTTGGTTTTCATATTCCATCAAATTCTTCTGTTTTTCTTTGGTAAAAATTTTAGCGAGCATGTATATATTAGTAAGGATTTCTAGGTTTCTTGACTTCTGCAGAGAAGTCTGTCATAGTTTGTCATGGGAGCCAGTGTACACTTTCTGTGAAGCTTTTTTCTTTTCCAGTCGTCGCGACAGAAGAGGTGGTGACTGCCGACTCCGTGGACGGTGCCATTCAGCAGGTAGTCAGCTCAGGGGGTCAGCAGGTCATCACCATAGTAACAGATGGCATACAGCTTGGCAACCTGCAGACAGCC
This sequence comes from Brevimyrus niger, assembly GCA_015164015.2. Classification (NCBI taxonomy): domain Eukaryota; kingdom Metazoa; phylum Chordata; class Actinopteri; order Osteoglossiformes; family Mormyridae; genus Brevimyrus; species Brevimyrus niger. The sequence goes on along the minus strand of JAABNY020000008.1, from coordinate 7,248,317 downwards.
AGTGGGATTGGCCAGCCCATAATAGTGACCATGCCTGATGGCCAACAAGGTAAATCCTTTGATTAAAAAAGTAATTGAATCATCCCCTTGATTTTTCCCTTGTGTCAAACAAACACTTTAAAAAAGACTGACATATGATATGCTGAAGTGATGGAATTCAATTGAATGCCCTTCCAATCAGACAGTAATTATTAGTCTATGAAAAGATGGCAATGCAAATAGATTGTTTTTGTGTACTCTTTAAAAACCCACGTAATGAAATAAATTTATATTGGTGTGATTAAAATATGCATATTTTTTATGATGTCAATATATTCATGATATGTTTAATATTGGATTTATGAATCACTGCTAACTAAACTAATGATGGCATTTGGTACTGCTCTTTATTGGAATGTGCCGTGTATTGGTTAACATTTTATGACAGCAAATGGTAGTAGTGGGGCAGTCTGCAGATCAAGCTGCAGTTTCTAATGCCAGATGTCTTCAGTTCTCACAGTCCCAGCCACAGACATGGCCGAGGAGACGGTGATCAGCGAAGAGCCGTCAGTCAAACGGCAGCGCATAGAGATCATAGAAAACCACATAGAGAGCCCCGAAATCGAGGTAAGCTGAAACCGGGCCTGCTTTCTGTTCCGCATCATCAGTGGTGAGCTCTTTATTGACAACTGAGCTGGATCGCTTGTCAGAACCTTCTCTGAGATTCCTTCTTAGAAATTTCCTACAATGTGTGCAGAAGTAGCTGCTTTTTGCGCAAATAGTGTTCAGCTTCTGAAATGGGTCTTGAGTACACGTGGGAGCCAGAAAAACATGGAAGGCAAATGGCTAACCTGCTGTAAGTGTGCTTGAAACAACATGACCAGTGTTCATGTCACATAGACCTGAACATTGGTGTGTGCTGAGCTTTCTATTTTAACATTTTGGTTTTGTCATTTTAGGTACAATATGAACACCCCAGATAATATAATGGAGGCAGTGGTTGTATAATTGAGGAAGTAAAGGAATGTACTTCAAAATGCAAAGGAGGGGAAAAGTGACGGAGAATGTGTAAAAATGTATCTATTTTTTTACTTTGATATCGGTATTTAAAGAATACATTAACATTGTAAAAAAAAATCTGCCCTGATGTCAGAGACATTAAATAGCCATTGCAAGATGAGCGGTATATTTTGCAAATAAAATGTCAATAAAACAATTGCTGAATATGTTCTTTTCTCAATTTTTTTCCCCTTCCTTGCTCATTTTCTTTTACCTGAAAGAAGCTGATTACTACTGAGTAGGGGACAATTGAAACATAAGGAATGTTTGTCAGTTAAATCAAAACTGGTTGTAAAATACATTATTTTCAGGAGAGCAGCTGAACAAACAGCACAAGTAATGAGCAAACCTTGTTCGTTCTCAGAGCTATTGAACCTTCCTCCTTTCGATCCTGATTTCATAGTGTGATCTGTTTGAAAACAATTAACTCTGAGGGAGAACACCAACCTAACACCTGCTTAGTGTTTTACAGCAAACAGCAGATGAACATGTAGAAATGATGTTTGTTAGCGGGATAATTATTCTGAATTTTAATAATCAGGGAGGGGAGAAGACCAAAACAGTGCTTACATTTGTGCAAAAATAAACAATAGTGGAAATGTAAATATTTATGCACAATACAGTTTAGCTACTTTGTTGACAAATTGTGCAGCAGAAGCCTTTTTTTATTTTTTCTTGATGGAGCTTTAGTAAGCTTTGCCATTTCATAGAACAGTGAAAGCAAACACGCAGTCTGGAATTTTTAATATAAACAACCTTTAATACAGGTTACTGTAGAAAACCCATTGCCAATTTTGAAGCACCATGTTGGTGATGAGTTGTACATGTCAGCCTAGGTGCATGCTTCTTTGAACCCATGAGCAAGGGTATCGTTTGAAGTATAAGGTTGCCCACAATTGTGTTGTGAGATTTTTTTAAAGAATGAAAGTCATTTCTGTTAGACTCAAGTTGTTTCCCTCCCTCTCGAAAATGAAAATTGTTTTTCCAGGAGAAGGAAACCTTACAAAAACAGTTAGAGGAGGCCAATCGGGAAGCGCAGAAATATCGGCAGCAGCTTCTGAAGAAGGAACAGGAGGCTGAGGCGTACAGGCAGAAGCTGGAAGCCATCACCCGTCACCAGAGCAGCAAGAAGGCCGCATGAGCCGCCCCCACCAGCACCCCCACCCCAGGAGGGACACGCTCAGCCAGCGGGAGAGCTGCCGTCGTTCTTCAGCTCTGTCTTCGGAGTGTGCTGGAGGAACAACACTAAAACTGTCTGTTACGTTGGGCAATAGGGACAAGGGCCTCGCCCTGCTTGCCGAGCGATTCGCCAGCTGTGCAACAGACGGTTTCAAGACCCACGTTAATCGAGGGTGCTTTGATGGGTTCCTGAGCTCTTACCGGCGTCCGTTTGCTCAAAAAAAAAAAGAAACGATAAAAGACTGACTGAATTTACCGGATTGCCTCCTTGCTCTTTTTAGTGGATGGTTATTTTTAAATATGTTTTGTAACACAGGTGGTGCTGCAGGTTTAGCCTCTGTGCTCCGGGTCGACTTGGTTGAAGCTGATTTTTTTCACCTATGCTTTTTCTGAAAACACGCGTGTTTTTTGTTTTTTTCCCCCTCCCCTCCATTGTTTATGGGTCAAAGCTGTATAAATTGTGAAACAGTAGGCAGTAATGAATCTGTAAGCTACCTGACAATGTGCACACTACAAGAAAAGGATCCCTCGGCTTAAAAGTAAAAGACAAAAAAGGATAATCCGGCAAAAGGAATTCTGCTATGAATGCCGTGGCAACTGTTACCAAGGTCACCGTTCTGGCAGCCTCACTTTTGGAGTGTGGTCTCCACAAACCAAATCCCTAGGTGATTAGATACACAGGATGGTGGAAACAGTTGCTCCACTGTTCATTTTTTTAAAATAAAATATTTTTTAGCATTTAAAATGGAGACAATTGAAGGATAGATTTACATGTACATATTTTATCCATTAATGTCCATAAAATAAAAGTCTTTAATTCCAGAAGTTTCCCCTTTTCCCAAAACAAATATTTTAATATGTATACCTTTTATATATTTAGTTATACCTTCTTTAACACATTATGGGAGAATGGAATTCTTTTATGTTGCCCTGGTAAAAATTCAGTCTTGTATTGATGCATACATTTTTCTATGTGTTTTATATGTATTTTGTGTTGTAATTTTAGAACTACAGAAACCATCCAACCATTTGTACTAAATCTCATATCCACACTAAGTCTTCTGTTCGGATGCATGGGATTTGTGGTGTTTCTGTAACTGCACCCATTTATAAAAAAAATTATAATACTTTTCAGTGTGAACCGTTATCAGACAGCTTTTTAAATTTCCTGTGCATTTTAAATGAAAAATATAGTGGAAAATTGCATTACACATACATGTCTCTTCATTCCATCTTAAAGGAAAAAGATGCTTGTTGTGTACCTGAATGCTCATTCAGAGCTGATGACGCCACACCTGTAGTTTGGTTTTTGTGCTTTTGACTGTTACCGTCAGCCGCTGACGATTCCCCATTTTTGTATACAAACTGCAGTAGGCAGCCTGGTGAGTCAAACCGGAGCTCATTATGCCTCCTAGGTAAGTGGGACCATATGTGAATTTTCCCATGCTATACCGGCCCTCTGCAGTGATCACCATGTCATTATTTTTTCTTTAAAGTAAATATTCCAAATACCATGTGCCTAAGTACATACTCACCACCAATAATTAACCAATGGGTAATATATTTCAAATATTTGTTGATCACCTAGAATCCAATTTTTATTTGTACACAGAACATGCTGTGAATGCTGTGCAAACAGACAAACTGACATGGTGTAAGAATTTTAAATATGAACCTAATAAGAAATGTAGGCAAAATATTCTCAAGATGATTTAAGAGCAAAATGATAGACAACGTGAGCAGTACTTTTGCTGCATAATAAAACTGGTGAATCATAATTGATTTAGTGATCAATGCCTCCTTAAAGAGCGGCCTGATCTAGTCATGAAGATTTAGCTCCGATATCAGGTACAACCGGGTTCCCAAAATTAAAAAAACTGTACTTCAACTATTGAACTAAAGGAACTAATAAAATGGAGGTTGAAGAGATTCTACAACTGATTCTACTTGGGCTCTACTAAATCAAAAACAAGTGCATCTTTAATTATGTACAACCTGTTTTTAAGGACCAGTGACTAACCCAATCCCAAACATAGTAATATACAGTATAAATAAGCATACCAAAGCCGCATGCTAGGTACTGGATGGATACCAATGGGTAATTGTGATTAAAATCTATAGATTAAAGAAATGGTGGGCACTGGTGGGTTTTTGGATTAATCCATCCATCCATCCATTTTCCAAACCGCTTATCCTACTGGGTCGCGGAGCCTATCCCGGAAGCAACAGGCAAGAGGCAGGGAACAACCCTGGACAGGGGGCCAGCCTATCGCAGGGTTTCTGGATTAATCTTCCTGAAAAATAAGGGAAGGGTAGGATTACATAACCTGACTCATGTCAATCCAAAAATGACGCATGTGCTTTTTCAAATTTACCTCTCATATCTCCAAGACCCTTTCTGTGGGCCATTGATAGCATTGTTTCCCTCCTCTATAATGATAATGACGTCACAATTTGGGTGTGCATCTTTAAGTGGGCCTATAAAAACCTGTGTGTCCTTCACACAAATAAAAACATCAGCCACCCAGGAAAGTCCTTGTCTGTCGTACATCGTGTCTGATTTTAGAGTGGACTCTTGAGAATGCAGGCTGCGGAGTACAATCGCAGAGGTAAGGGATGTGTAATTTATTTTGTCGTTTCTCTTATCTTGTTGCTACAGTACATGTATCTCTGATAAATATTTTAAAATCTGAAATGTGGTCATAATGTCAGATATTTAATGCAAAAGGTGGCACTTATAGGCACTCAATCAAAAATTTTGAAGTAAATGTCTGTCATGCTCATCATAGAGGAGTTTTTGTGTTATATTATCATGTCCCCAGAATAACTGATAATTGTAACTTAAATGTTTTCTGCATTCAAGGCAAAGAGCTCATTGACTATATCACGGAATACCTAACCCAGATCAGGCTGAGGCGGGTCAGCCCCGACGTCCAGCCGGGTTACATGCGCAGCCTCCTTCCAGAAAATGCTCCCATAGAACCAGAAAACTGGGAGGAAATCTTTCATGACATTGAAAAAATAATAATGCCTGGGGTAAGTTTTAAGTCCTCTATAATCATCCTCTCAGAAAATTCATTTTGTTGTATAAGTCTAGAGCGGTGATTCCCAGCCCGGTCCTCGGGGACCTCCAGACAGCCCATGTTTTTGCTCCCTCCCAGACAGCCCATGTTTTTGCTCCCTCCCAGACAGCCCATGTTATTTTACTCCCAGAAATGTGGACTGTTTTGAGGTCCCCGAGGACCGGGTTGGGAAACACTGCTCCGGAGAGCTACAGGGACTGTTCTGGATGAAATTAAATTGGTACCAGTGAAAAAATCATGTGAAACTCAATCGTGGTGGATGGTCAGTTAAAGTTATGAGAGGCTTCCTAAATGACTCTGTTTTCTGATGTATTGGAACTTGAAATTATATTATATTATTATATTATATTATTATTCTGAAGTATTTATCTTATAAATATTGTACCAGCTTTTTAGGTTTCTTAATGCTAAAGTTCCGATCCTTAAGCGTCTGAGTTGGTTGTGATGTATGGAGTTGGTTGGTTTCTGGAAGGTCTGATGTGGTTGTAGTTGATGCTGGTGGCTAAGCAAGCTGGAGCCCCTGAGTTGGCTTTAATGGATGGTGATTGTTCAGGCTGCTGTGTCTCACCATGCTCCAGGTAGTACACTGGCAGAGCCCCTACATGCATGCCTACTTCCCCGCTCTCAGCTCCTGGCCCTCCCTCCTAGGAGACATGCTGGCTGATGCCATCAACTGCCTTGGATTCACCTGGGTAAGTGGGTGAAGGTTCCTGTAACAAGCTGCTCAAGCCGACGAACAGGCGGCAGTTTGTCATGCATGTTTAATGTCTTTGTTTCTCCAGACAACCTTAGATCTTAAATTCAATTAAACATATAGTCAAGAGGGACAGTTTTGAAAGCTGAACACAAGAATGTGACCATATTTTTACACCTAAAATATCATCCATCTTTCCATCCAACCCAGTGGCAGAGCCGGGAAATTTTCAGTGGGGTGGTCAGGGCGAGACCAGAGGTCATTTTGGGCAGCATATAAATCAAAATATGAATATAAGGCATCTAGAAAATCAGGGAACATTCAAGGTACATAGACAATGTAACTCTACATTGTTTATAATTTAGGCAGTGGTGGAATTATCCAATAAATATTTAATATATCAATTCCTTGCAGTTAGGGTAACAAGCATACACTAAGAACAAGATTCCCAAACGTCTGCTGTTCTGAGAGCACATGTTTAGCTTAGCAGTGCGGTGAGTGTATTCCTTATCAGTACAGTAAATCATCAGCGATTCAGAGAAACAGGTACTGAGTGAAAGGAGTAAAAGGTTATTCAATGTTTAACCACAAAAAAGCAAACACTACGGGATGGCCAATGGGGCGGGGGGGGGGCAGATTTCAGTCTAGGAATACCACAGCGGACTCTTGTGAACCCAGCCCCCCCCGCCCCTCCTAGATAGGCGTCCTACACCCCTTTCACCTTTCCACCTTGCTATTCTTTGTTG
>JAABNY020000008.1:7206750-7218427 GCA_015164015.2 Brevimyrus niger | reverse complement strand
CAATAATTATCGATATCGACCGATATGAAACACTCATATCGTGATACAGTTTTCAGCCATATCGCCCAGCCCTACAGTCAGGTTTACAAACATTTGTGAAAGAATGGGTTATTCTGAAGAGCTCAGTGAAATCAAGCATGGTACTGTCATAGGATGTCACCTTTGTGATGTCAGTTTGTGAAATTTCTTCCCTGCGAGATATTCCACAGGCAATTCTAGGTGGTATTATTGCAAAGTGGAACAGCAGAAGCCCAGCCACGAAGTGACAGACTACTTAAAGCAACAGAGTGGGATCCCTGACTGTTGGGCCGCATGGTGTGTAAAAGTTGCCAATGCTTTGTTTGACTCAATAGCTGCAGAGTTCCAAACTCCCTCTGGCATTAACCCCAGCATTAAATCTGTGTTCCGTGGACTTCATGGAATGGGCTTCCGTGGCTGAGCAGCAGCATAAAAGCCTATCTGTGTCAGATGTAATGGTGTAAAGCATGCTGCCACTGGACTCAGGAGTACAGGAAATGTGTTGGGTGAAGTGACGAATCACGCTTCTCTGTCTAGCAGTCTGATGGACGAGTTTGGTGGGTGCCAGGGTTAACGTTACATGCCTGACTGGATTGTGCCAACTTGGTGGTGGAGGGATATTGATCTTAGGAGTTTTATTTACAAAAAATGTTTTGAGGGCAGAAGGCAAAATGATTGATTCAGAGACATAACCAGTAAGATTTTGGAGGAGGTGGATTCAAGCAACAAGAGGGGCAGGTGTAACCAATTACATGTTTTGGTCTCACCTCCTCTAGTGTCATTCTTTGACAAGTGTATCCACTACTGATTTTCCATTCTTAATTTATCAAAAATCTTTAAATGATGTTACTTTGATGGCCAATTAAAATAGTCTCTACCTTTGGAGACTTTTTGCTGTATTTTCGTTTCGTAATATTCTCCCAGGTTTTGTGATTGATACTTTGAAGTCGAAATATGCAAACATTGATGTTAACATCCATCCAAAGAGAAACTACAGTTGATTGCACTGGTTGGATCAGTCCTCTAGGGTGAGTTGAGCTGTTTCTTGAGCAAAATTTGATTGCTGGACAACAGAAGCATTTTAATTGTTGCTCAAAAGTAAGAACAATGCTCAACACCCAATACAGGTTTGCAGGGCCACACAGAGAATGTTGAAGGGCAGGTGCTTGACTGTGGTGGGGGGGTCCTCCTCTGTAAACTTGCAGTATTGTCAGATATCAAAAAAGGAGCCCTAAAAGGGGAGCACTTTCAACTGTTCAGACAAAAGGGGCCAGTACTCAGGTACCCCCCTCCCAGCACATCCCCAGGATGAGAAAAGCAAGATGACCACAATGACCCATAGTTATTTGTGTTTTAGTTTGTTTCGCAAAGTGCACTTTTCCCCATTTATATGCCTACTTGAAATGACCATTTTGTGCCATCCATGCTCTCTTGCTGTTGGTAAATCCCATGGAATGCAGAATGCAGAACAATTCAAATTTATTTATGTAAAACATTTTCATATTACATTGTCTCAAAGCACTTAACAAACTTGCTTCAAAATGTTTCTGTAATTACAAAAAAATGTCAATTCATTATATAAAACAAATTATATTCTTGGATACAGTTATTGGATCTCTTTTTGTACAATTGTAGTTTAAGTAAACATTTCAGCTCTTTCCTGAAAGCAATTAAACAGTCTATGTTACCCATCCATCTATCCATTTTCTGCAATCGCTTATCATATTCAGGGTCACAGGGGGTCCAGAGTCTATCCCAGAGGCTACGGGCACAAGGCATGGAACAACCCAGCATGGGGCACCAACCCATTGCAGGGCACACTCACACACCATTTACTCACACACACATATGGGCAATTTGGTAACTCCTATTAACCTCAGCATATTTAGGACTGTGGGGGGAAACCAGAGTACCCAGAGGAAACACCATGATGACACAGGAAGAACATAGTAACGTATGGAGCCATGGCAGAATCTCGAGCCCGGGTCGCAGAAATATGGGCATATATCTAATAATTTTTTCTGTTGTCTGTTTCATACCTATTATTGTTGTGGTTACTGGGCTTGTTTGATTTTCCAAGGTTACTTTAAGAGTTTGCATCCTTGAGTTGCAGTCCTAGTCAGGATTATAGCGATGTAAACATGATTTAAAAAGTAATTACATATAAAACCCTTTATCATATTCTGTTCCACTTTGGACACAATACCCGTTCATAGACAGTGCTACATTACATTACTGTATAGCTTCACAGCTTCATGCTCCCTGACAGGATCATTTTATTAATCTCCTCTGTCATTGGTATGTATGTCTTCTGGCTCTCATCCAGAATAAATAAAGGATCTGGGACCACAGCTGGGTCAAAGCCCTCTTGCACCAGCTTCACTTTCATCTGCTTGAATGTTCCGGTCAGCTCTAAGGAGCTCTGAAGTTAAAAAAGGTCCATATTAGGGAGAACTATTGGCCTCTTTTAATTTGCAAAATTACAATTCTCACATGCAATGACAAGTGTTGTCCACTAGGCGGACTCATTGTCATGTACTAAAAGTCTATTTACTACGTTACAATTTTTATGCAAGCAACTAGATTTTACATCCATCCATCAGTGTTCCAATTGCATATGTATTACAGGAGCTGCATTTTCCAGTGCTATTAAACAAGGTTATATGTAAACATTTACCTGAATTCTGATAAAGCGAGGCCTGGCGTAAGCTGGTAGGAAGGAAGCAACATGGTTGTACATTGTACCACCATCAAATTGCTCTTCTTTTTTCAGTGTAACAGCAGCCATGCCAACCCTTCCCTCGTGACCTTTACAGATAGCAAGACAATTGACTAGGTCAGTGATTCCCAATCCAGTTCTTGGGGATGCACAGCAGCCCATGTTTTTGCTCCGTCCAAGCTCCCTCCCAGTTCTTGATGAGCAAAAACATGGGCTGTCTGTTGGTCCCTGAGGACTAAATCATCAAACAGCAGTTTCAAATTGTTATAATATTTATGAGGAAAAGGCTGTGTCTATGTCTTAGGAACAGAACATTATTTTACCTTTGACTTCAACTCCATAAACATTTGCTTCTTCAATGAAGTCCAACATTGTGAGAACATCAGAAACTTCTGTTGTGGCTACATTCTCCCCTTTCCATCTGTGAATTTATACAGATTACAGCTATTTAGGATGAATAATGACAGTGGGCAGACACTGTGTTTCAGTTTTTCCCCAATTAATTGTCCTAATAAAATTGTGATTTACTTCATTTGATAGTGCCAACTACCCACAGAAGTAATCTGCAAAAATACTAAAGTGTAGTTCTGTCGTTGTGAAATCAGGAAGTACCTATATGTATCTCCAACACGGTCCTGGAAGTAGATAAAGTTGTCATGGTCAGACCTCAGCAGGTCCCCGGTGTTGAAGTAGGCGTCTCCCTTTTGAAAGACATCGCGAAGCACCTTCTTCTCTGTCTGCTGGGTATTCCTCGCATATCCAGAGAAAGGGGCAAATCTGGTAATCCTGGACACTAAAAGTCCAGTTTCTCCTTTAAAGAAAAACAATATACATAGTATGTAAACATTTTTAAAACTCCAAAAAAAAGTTGAGAAATACATATACAACCATGAGTGTATGTTTACAGTTACAAATAACTCACCTACTGGGACTTCAACACACAGACCCCTGGAGTCTCTGACTGGCTCGTCTTTCTCTGTGTCATACTTAATCAGTGTATAGGAATATAGTTTCTAAAGCACACACAAGAAGCCAGATTAAATGAGTGCTATGGAAGTGAATGACATTTTATGTTCATTGTATTAAGTATTGTATGTGTGTGTCTATCATAGAAATATTTTGTGGAAAGTCTCAATTATGTTTATATTCTTGATTTCTACTTATATTTATATTTTAAGTTCTGAGTCTTACTTTCTGCAGAACGTTGATCCTTCCGACGGCACCAATCTTGCCTGTGTAGTTCACAAACCCAATATTCCCTTCTGTGGCGGCATAGAATTCTCTGACCGTAATGTTACCAAATCTGTCGAGAAACTCCTTCCAAACATTGGCTCTGACGCCATTTCCAATGGCCAATCTCACTTTATGATCTCTGTCATTGTCTCTCTGCGTGTGGGGAAAATATCACATTCAGTAACTACAGAAAAAAAAGCTACAAAGATTATGTGCCACCATTTTTGCAATATTATAATGAATTTAACAAAAAAAAGCTGGTGTACAATAACATCTTTAGGAACCAGGGCGTTTGGGAAACGTTACGATCCGTCATGCGCTGCCGCACGTTTGGGTTTCCCCCTCCCTGTGCGTAGTGTTTCCATGTAAAGGCCACTGGCTATTCTGAGAGGGGCACACATCTACGGTGCTAAAAGCTACTTTCTTTGGCTGGGGAACGACACGCGTGACCAGCTGTGACCTGATCCCCTGTGATATGTACAGATACTATTTCAATGGCCAAAGTGAGAGTGTTTAAGTTGCCCGTTACCCTTCCCTGCATTGCCACGTGACGCTCTAAAATCTAGGGGAACGTTGAGATACACAAAAAATCGGATAGTGAAAAAAGTTACCCCTCCAGGTCCCCTAAAAAATGTCACTCTTTATAATATAACATCTCTTTAAAAGCTGCGCCGAGTACAATTCCGCAGTCAAAGTAAAACGTAATAAATCTATTTTTTCTCTGCATAAAAAAATGAATTTGCTAAAGAATTTGCTAAGAAAACACGAAACGAAACACGAAAACAACGACGCATGAAAATTCCAGGGTCTGTAATTCAACATTAGGATCGTTTTGGTGGACAGCAGTCCTAAAGAATGACATCTTTGTGGAGGAGCGGCAGGTATTCGCGAATAGCCAAATTTGGTGGCCGCGAAAGTGAGCAGATGCTCGGAGAAAAGGCGCCGGACAGCTGCCTCGTAAGCGGGGGACGCCCCCCTGCGCAGCTGAAACATCCCCGGGCTAAGCGGGGACAAGACAGCGCAGCGGGCCTGAGGCCGTCAAGGAAAGCAGCTGTCAGTTATGTCAAGTTCCGAGAAAAACACCTGACACATTCAGTTCGCTATCCTCTATCAAATTTCTAACTGGACAGAGATATTTCCCCCTCTTAACTAGTTAATACAGTAGCTAATAAATCATAAATTGATTGCCAGTATGCAGACTTCCATATGGCTGTACAAATGGACTTATTTTTTCGTTATTTATAGTGTTTAAAATAGGTGATATATGCAGTCTACGGTGCAAACATTGTTTTGATTCGTAAAATTGTTCACCGGCTTCCAGGCATTACGCATTAAGTGTTAAACAGACGTACCTTTGGTGTGTTGCAGAGATAGCGCAATATCTCTCCGATGTATTGGATTACTGTCACGTTGTATTTTCTGCAATCATCCCAGAACTGGGAGGCTGAAAACTTACGTCGTAAAACTATTGTTGTGCCTACAAATTGCCAAAACATAGAAAGAAAACCTTTATCAGTTTTGACATTGTTACAGTTATTATTTGAAATGCCAGATATCAGCAGTGGAAGTAGAAATCAAATATTCCGATGTGTATTGTTTTCCATAATAATGAACAAACTCAAAAAATATATCATTGATTTCTTAGGGCTACGTGGTTCCTTGTGTTTCAATTCAACTCTGCAGTCTATTAATAAATAACTATAATAGAATCTTTACTGTCAGTAGTGATTAGAATCGAACTTTAACCCACTTAGATAAATATTCAACAAAAAGGTAAAGGCTTCTGGTTTCTGGCTGACCCAAGCTCTAGTTCTGGAGATAATATGCAAATACTTAATTCACTTGCATCCTCACGAAAAAAAATGCATCTGAAATAAACTTGTTACTGTGCTACAACGGACCTCTCAGGAGCCATTTGTTAAATCACTTATCATTAATTTAATTTCATTCTGCTTATTCTATACAGGGTCCCCTTAAGCCTGGAATTTGTCTCAGGAAGCACAGGGCACAAGGCAGGGGACACTCTGGCATGGATGCCGGTCCATGGCAGTATACACACTATTTAGAGATACCAGTTTACTTAACTGGACCTAGAGGAAATCGATGTTAAGTTAGCGGTCGGGTTCGTGCCCGTGTGACCCTGCCCCATGTGCCTTTTCCCTGTTTGGCCAGCAGTTTGTGCTGGGCTTCCTGTTTGCTGTGTTCCCTGCTTCTCAGACAGACACCCCTGTGTCATGAGTTTGAGGCTGGCTTTTGTTTAATACATGGTTTTATTTTTATCCCTTAGTGTCTGCTATTGTTTATTTATGTCTTTGCTTTGTTTCCCTGTTTACGGTTTACGCCTTGTTTTATTATGTTCTGCTTGTGTTAATAGTCTTTCCTAGTGTTGGGAGCCCTCAGTGTTTATTAATGTTTTCCAGTCTCTAGTGCTTGTTGATTGTAATATACCTCACCTGTTCCTTGTTGCCCTGAGTCCCAGTGATTGGTCAATTTGATTATGGTTCTCATCTGTCCTGTGTCAAATCTTGTTAGTTGTATATATAAGTGTTTGCTTTTGTTCTATTCCTCAGTGGGTCGTTGTGTTATCAGTGTCATTGTTAGTTGTCATGATAGTTATCCCATTTCAGTTACTGCAGTTTTTCTGTGTTCCGCTCTACCTTTAGTATTGCTGTTCCCAGTGTTGCTCCCTGACTTAGTTTTTGTTTTGCCTGTTTTGTTTTGACCCCTCACAGTCCATTTATTTTCTGGTTCTTTCTTTGCGTTCTGTTTTGTTAAATAAACCCCTTTTTGTGGAGTTCTGCTACGTGGATCATCGCTCCATCATCATGCCCCACCATAACAGAGAACATACAAACTCCATATACACTGAGCCAGAGGCAAAAATAAAGCCCACAGCCCTGGAGATATGAGGTCACGGTACTCATTACTGTGCCACTACAGGGCTGGCGGCAGGTCAAATATGAAGGGAGGGCTACAGGATACTTGGGCTTTAGGGTGTTCATATTTAATAAGAAGCTCACTTCCTTCCTCATTATAATAATCAAATCTATGATTGGTTGACATTTGCCAAGCTTTAGGGTGTGCCAGGTTTGTGATTGGCTGAACAAGACCCATCCTGGCACCACTACAGAGCTAGGCCTGTCATATCAGCCAAATTACCTGTCAATCAGCCTTATATGGAAGAAACTGGACACTGGGGGCAGCATGGGGCTATCCTGTGTGCCTGTAATCAGAAGATTGCCAATTCTAACCGAGCCTCAGCACGTCTGCAAGGCCCTTAACCCCCAGCTCCCTGGGCACCACAACAGGTGGCTGCCCTTCTCAGACAGCTTAGTCTACAAAGAGCAAGTTGGGGGAGGCATAAAGAGAATTTCCCCACGGGGATCAATAAAGTATCAATTGTTATTAATGTTATTATTATTATTATTGATTAAATAATTATCCTTTAATAAGACTAATGCTAAAACAAGGAATATAAACGATAGAGTGAAGATTACAGTCCAGGGTGACTGACCTACATTTTGTTAGAATGAGGTGTACTGCAGACCACAGTTAGAATTCAGTTAATGTATTTTTTATATAAAAGTATAATGTCTTGGATCCTTAGATATATCTACATGCTAATCCCACTTTTGAGATTCAACAGCTAAATACACGTGCTTGCCCAGTATTCCACCTTTTACGACAGAAAGTAAATTTTACCTATTTCTGTAGATCCAAGGAAGCCTATGATAAAACCAGCGGCGTGATACAAAGGCAGATTGATGTAAACAATGTCCTTCGGAGTGACACCGTTGGTTGTCAGCACCGCCATGGCGATCAGAAGACGATGCTGATTGACTACAGCTGCTTTCGGGAGGCCTGGAGCAAAGGTGCAGGGAGGCAGTGCGTTAAAGTTCGAGCTTCAGAACTGACTGACGCTGCACTGGAAAGCTGCAGTTTTCTGCATGTCTCACCCATATGCGGCTACAGTTAAAACACTGCCAGTTCAAGCCTAACAAAGTCGACACCCATGCGTGCAAAATGTAAACATCACAGAAGCACATGGCTTACATAAGGACACTGAATGAGGGTAGTTCTGAAATCTAACATAACTGAACATGATTAAATACCGGAACACACTGATATTGAACTAACACAAAGTGCCATAAATGGTTCGACGAATGCATATTGATGATATAGGACAGGAGTTGCACGTGCCTGTTGTTCCAGATGTGTAGATGTAAACGGCTGGGCTTTTTAACGTTATGTTCGACCTGGCCGATAGCGGAATGGGCTCATCCGACGCCGCCTCCACCTTGTCCAGCAAGGTCACCATACCCTGGGTGCTCTGCTCCTTTGCCATGACAAACACGGTGACATCCTGCTCCTGCAAGGCGGGGAGCACTTCCCGCACGGCATCTGTGAGGTCTGAGGAGCGGGGCAGGAATACGGAGAAGCGAAGAAGTTATGACTAATGTTATGACATGAAACTAAGGGTTAGAGGTGGAAAGTACAAATCCAGACCAAGGTTTTGTTCCAACCAAACAGTTGAATACTCTGTTATTGTGACTATTTATCCTCAACTGGTTGGTTGAAACATGGTCTGGATTTATACTTTCTGGTCCTGAACTTCCCACCTCTGCTAAAACCTTTCCATGTGCAAACAAGGTTTACATGCATGTTCACTTAGAACAGGGGTGGGCAGTCTTATCCGCAATGGGCCACTCTGTGTGTGGGTTTTCACTGCAACTCCCTAATTAGAATACTAATTAGAGGACTGATTGGCTGAAGAGTCCTCACACCTGGGTTTAAACAGCTGACCCACAAGTTATCCCAAAACCTGCATACACACCGGCCCTTTGCGGGTAAGATTGCCCACCCCTGACTTAGAACATTGTGATCTGACAGAGACCAAAGTACTTAACGGTGTATTTCATTTAAACCCAGTTCAAGAAGGGGTATGATTCAAGAATGATCTGGAAAAGAAACACCACACACTGGGCATTCTCATTAAACACACATACATACACATTTCATTTTGATTCAAGAGAGATGTTTGGTTAGTGTTTTCCCAGGCTGAGCAATGCATTTGATATTCCTCCATAACGTTGCTGAGGATTAAATAAATAGGTACAGATGTACATAAATAAACATTTCAAAGCAAATCACCCTAGTTAATTAAATAAAATGATTTTAATTTTTTACCTGCAGCTGCAATTAGGACCTTTGCCCCACAGCAGCCGAAACAGTGCAGGAGAGACTTTGACCTCACGTTGTAATTGAGCAGAGCCACTGAGCAACCCAGCTTCTCCAGCGCGAGCCAGGTGAAAATAAACGCCGGCTCGTTTCCCATGTAAAGCGCCGCCGTGTCCCCTGCTTGCAGCCTGCTGTGCCTTGTCAAAGCCTGGGCGACTTTGTTGGCTTTTGCGTCTGTTTCCCGGTATGAAAAAGTTTCATTTTCAAAAATGATGAATGGTTTGTCGGGGTGTTTTTCCACTTGCTCGTAGAATTTGTCTAATACAAAAAACAGTCTTTTCCCCATCGTGCGCCTAGCAAACTTCATCAAGGCTCTTATAATTTTTACCATATACAAGCAGTCCATCCAAAAGTAAGGAAAATACAAATTTATAACCAGTGGTAATACAACCACGGTGGCAAGAAATGCTGAGAAAATGTACATTGTAATCAAAATCAGATGCACATGAATTTATTGCCGAACAATTTTTATCCACCAGTTGAATGAAGTCAGAAGAGCATTATTCTGAAGTATAGCAAGTACACCTAGCTTCCAAATAAGTGTGGACTTTGCTAAATCGGTAGTTTTTTTTCCAGCGTGAAGGCGGGGCATTGTCATCTTCAATGATTTGCACCGTCATGTTTCGAATACTGATGTGCTTACAAAGGCTGTGCCGACTTCCCGCAACCTTATTACATTTCTGTTACCCAGTCGGATTATTTAAAAATTGTAGTGGTGCATCGATATTTAGTAAAGTTATAAACAACCAACATGGCTTTGATTTAAAGGTCAGATTATAGACCAACAGTTAAGTCATTTTAAGTATCTTATAGTTATGCACTACCAAAACAATCTGATTTACTTAAAAATCTTGTATTGAACGAATGTGAACGTTACAAAATGTCTTGTAATATCTAAAGAATACAATTTTTAAAACACTACATTGTAATTCACTATATCATGTTGATTAGTGCTATTTTGAAGATGGATAATATAGAAGGCACTTTAAATTAAAAATATTACACGAACGCAGACCTGTAGACAGAAACAAATTTTATGGGGGGTCAAACCTAGAAATTTACTATGTGTCTGCATGGTCCGAGTTGTTTTGAAGTTCCACTATTGAGGAATGCTGTGGAATGCAGGGGGGAATAGATTTGATCACCAGCAGCCTCACTTCAGCTAACCCAGTTAATGTCACCCGCCCAGTTTATGTAATGTAATTCACCTAGTTCTAACTGTAGAAACCTCTGAGTTAGGGTTTTATTGGGTACATTTAACTGGGTATATTCAACAAGAGAAGTACATGAGGAGAGTGTAGTGAAGGTGAGGTTTGTTGTGTTTTCCTGCTGTTTGCTTGTGGAGTTTTGACTCCATTTTGCGTTGGGGGTCTAATCATGTTTAGAATTTAAGGCAACCTGTTCGGTTAGCCCATGCTTCCCAGTATCTCTGCTGTGTGTTGTATTGTGGTGCCTTAGATCTTAGAGTTGTCATATTTGATGGAGAACGCAGTTAGGTGGTGCCATCTAGAGGGTCCAGTAGAGTTTTCCCCATCTTTCTTGTTTATTCTTTGTTAGATTTTGGTTTCTGATTATACATTTCTGGTGGCATTAATTACATAGGAGAATAGAATAAGATGTCAAAAACAGCTACTGTAAGAGGGTTATTCATGGGAAATAGTATGAGGTGGAGTGAAGATTATGGACAGGTGGTGATTAGCCACCTATTGAAGGGACAGGCAGTTGGACCTGGCGATATGCAAGCCCAGGATGAGGGGTTTCATTGTCAACTAGAAGAGTTCTTGTGGTCGACCACCTGCAGCTGCTGGTCCTGAATGTACCAGTTGGCACCAAATCTCAATGACAGGCTGAATGTCCCGTAAGATGCTGGGAGCTGCTGCCTGACCTTGTGGGAGTGTCATCCCCAGTCTAGGGATTTCTAGGTCAAACTGAAGGCCTTATCTGTAGTTCAAAGAATACTCTGACATTTCACCTACTCAAGTTCTAGACGGTAGGTAAATTTTCTAAATTCTCAATGAGAAACGCAAAGATGACAAGTAGCAAAGACCATGATTAAATGACAGCATTCTTGTTGATTAATACTACAAAAAACATGAATCCCAATACCATTATGAATGGAAATTATCCAATGAACCAGTAGGTCCAACAACAACCTGTTTACCCACAACAGTGGATTTGCATCATCAACAGCTTTTTTCTACTTCTTCCTGCGTTGCCAAATGTAACATTTGATGTGTGGAACAAGCACATCACGTTTATCGCCTATGTCATCTCCGGTATACAGTGACATTTTGTGGGAGTTTGAGTTCTATCAACAAATCTTGGTAAAAAATACTACTTAACGAGATCCGAAAGTTCCTTACCTGTTTAACGAGTTTAAATGCTTAAATGCTTTAAATTTCCATATCCAAAATTCCCTATCAACAAATCCGCCCTTCCGTTTTCATAAACCCGGCTGCACAATTGGGC
>JAABNY020000008.1:7184751-7195210 GCA_015164015.2 Brevimyrus niger | reverse complement strand
TCCCCCTGATTGGTAAGTTATACCAACAGCACCCAGATTCCTTCCTGATTGGTAAGTTTTACCAACAGCACCCCAGCCTCCTCCCTGATTGGTAAGTTTAACCAACAGCACCCCAGCTTCCTCCCTGATTGGTAAGTTTTACCACCCCAGCTTCCTCCCTGTTTGGTAAGTTTTACCACTGGCACCTTCTGCTTTGATTAGCATATTATTGATGTTCCATCATTTTTAATTCCCTCTCGTTCCTCTCTTGGCTCCAAAATATAGCTTGGAACCCCACAAACCCATGATGATCTGCACTTAACAGAGATAATCCACTATGAACTACTGACCCCCAAACTGAACTTTACAGCCCCCTTTACTCTGTCTGAACTGTAAACCTTAAGCCCATTAATTTCTGGATCATGAAAACTGACATTTCTATCTTCCCTGCCTCATGCCACCGGCACTGTGACCGTGTGACTGTTACATGTCTGCCACAATATGTAAAATAAATAGCTTAATGCAGTGTTTCCCAATCCAGTCCTCAGGGACCTACAGACAATCCATGTTTTTGCTCCCTCCCAGCTCCCTGCCGGTCCGTGGGCTGTCTGTGGGACCCCGAGGACTGGGTTGGGAAGCCCTGGCTTAATGGCATTTTCTTTATGTAATAGTAAGATAATAATCTCAGATATTCCTCATTTCACCTCCATAACAAAATGGCATAAATGAATGACTATTTGACTTGATATAGGTGACTTTTCTGACGTCCAGAAGATGGTGACGATGGGCCCTAAGTAGCTGTTCTTCCTGCTGGCCCATCTGCCTCACTCTTAAGTGATATTCAAGGGATTCCGGTGGCTAGCAATGCATCCAGCATATGATGTCAAAAGCGTCGTCCCACCCCAACACACAATGACTGGAGGTGTTTGTTGGATGGTTTTATGGATCCCACATAGATTGGTGGGCCCTCTATTTTGATTGCTATGTACATTTAATAATGTGCTGTGTCTTCAGCAAAAAGCCATATAGATACCTATGAATTTCATACAGTGTTTTATGTTCATTGGTAGTAAAAAATATATATATATATATTTTTTTTTATTATTAATATATTCACATACTTCATCATACTTGTGTCATCTGTCTAAATTGATTAAATAGCATTCAGTTTAATAATGAATTATGGTTTTTACCATGGGGGTGTAGTGATTAGCACTGTCACCGCACACCTCTGGGACCTGATGTTCCTGGGTTTGAGTCTTCGGCATGGCTCCGTGTGTGTGGAGTTTGCATGCTCTCCCCATGTTGTCATGGGGTTTCCTCCAGGTACTCCAGTTCCCCCCTCCACAGTCCAAAAAATCATGCCGAGGTTAATTGGATTTACCAAATTGCCTGTATGTGTGCTTGTGTGAGTGAATAGTTAGTATGTGCCCCACGATGGGTTCCCTGCCTTATACCCCTAGTCTCCGCGATCAGCCCCAGAAGCCCTGCAAACCCGAACAGGACAAGCAGTTACAGAACACGGATGGATTTTTGCATGAAAAGAAATTTTGAATCTAAGACACCATGTGTTTTGGAGAGCTGAATTTAGGTTGTTTATAGTTAAGCTGCATGACTGCAGGTCTCTGCTTTCAGGGTAGTGACAGTAGCAGTGACAGACTCTATCAGTGGAATCATTTTTTTGTCAGGTTTGAACATTTTCAGTCATTTCCCTCTAGTGGAGGCTCATCGCCACTGTACAGGCCCTGGTAACATTGGTTCAGACTGCTTCCACAAGGAATCGGTCCTTGAACGAATAATCCGAAACTGATTAATTTCTGTCACCTTTATTGTTAGCCGGGAGACGTATTTTCACTATTCCCTATCATGCAAATGGAGTGTTGGAAATAAGCGGTAAGATGTTTGCTCAGCTGCCATTGTCTCCTAATGGAAGCCTCTCTGACCCACTGTGCGCTGAAGTGAGCTGACAGGTGCCACAGACGTCATAACCTTATGTCCTCAAGCCTCTTTAGTTTTTGCGGGAAAAAAAAAAATCTACTTTTTCTCACATGGGACTGAAAGTTGAGCTGAATAATTATTGTGAATGATTTGATTAATCTGAAATACTGGCATTAGTTAAAGGCGGGGACATTTAAAAACAGGAAGGAAAGTGTCATATTTTAAATTAATTTCAATCATTTTTTAATGAACAGGATATAAGGAGCATTTAGTACATTACTGGCAATACACCACGGCCAGATCTTGATTCTTAAACTCTTCAGCCTGTATTGTTTTTCCAGTTTCAAAATGTGTTACCTGTGATAATGAACTCCAGCACCGGTCTAGTGATGCTTATTTTTGCACAACGCTGTTTTTGGTTGTGTGCTGTGACATCTGTGTGCCTTCATCTTCTCGTGAGGGTTTGCCTACCATTTTCGATGATTGGTTCAGTCAAATTACAAACAAAGTGTTCTGGTGGGTTTGACCCCTGGGTTTGACCACGCTTAAAAAAAAAAAAATCACTAAATTAATTTCACGCAAGACTACAAAATAGATAGTCATTTCTGTCGATTATGGTGTAAGTGAAAGATAAAGTATAATCCAATTATACAGAAATACAGAAATCTAATAATCTTGACTAATGACTCGCTAGTCAAGCAATAGATCCTGCAGGTTAGGGGTGAATACAGGGTGTATTTTCATTTCACAACATAAGATATTAGTTGAACTAAAACCATAATGAGTGAAAAAGGACAGTATTTCTTAGAGACACGCTGCTGTGACTGAGCCACACCTCTGTCTGTTAGATCATCTCTGCAAGGTCTATTGCTGACGCCAGTGCTACTTATGGGACACATTTGACATTTCGCACCTAATAGTCTGTTTTCCTCGAGGCCAGGTGATCACATAGAGCAAAAGTGATTCATCTACATATTGATACCTGCTCCATTGATCACTTTGCTTGACTTCATAAAGTATATGGTGTCTTCTGCAACACTCTGGAAAAGTGAAATATGGCGGGCAAACTGCTCACGGTAGTAATTCTTATAGAGAAGAAGAGAAGAAGAGGTGGAACCAAGACAGCTGGTTGGTTAGTCATACCTCCTCTAGTTGCTTGGACCCACTTCCTCTAGAATCTGATTGATTATCTCTTTGAACCAATCATTTTTCATTCTGCCTCTCAGAAAAAAATTGTGTAATGAAACGCTAATGATTTGGCCCATGAAGACTGAAAGTCCTCAAGTGTGTTATGTCCAGCTGTATGATTAAATGATGTAAAGTTGGAGGATGCTGTGTTTTAAGACCCCCATTCCCTGCAATGGTCATATTACTGGACCCGCGAATCTTGCGGCATTCTCTCTGTAACAGGCATCGGGAAGCACCACAAATCATGTGTCTTCAAAACAGTAACAAATGAGCTGAATCTAATTTATATTTATGTTTTATTAGGCCACTAACCTTGTTCTCCACAATGATTACAAGAACTGCTACTCCTCATGCTAAGTATAATGTAATGCTTTTAAAGATATATTATTTCTTTAGGTATTTCAAAAAGGTTTTAAACCCTAGCATAAGAATGGAATGATAAGAGAAGGAAATTGAATCATTCAAGAAAAAAGTGAGGTTATATAATAAATTAATATAAATGAAAGAGCCTGATAACATTATAGTACATACAGTATTCAGTACTTTTCATTCTTCATCAGACATGGCATACCATTATTAGCCTTATTGAAATAAAAAGGTGTCGAAGATGCTAGATACTACCTAGGTATTTATTAGAAACCATGAGCTTGTATTTACTGAATGGGATTTTTTTTTTATTATTTCACTCAAACTTTAAATAATTAATAAAGCTTAAATGAGACGCCATAACAGGGTGGGGGGGAAGGGGGTTGGATGATTCCAGATGCTCTTTGTGACAAGGTCCCTAACAAATTTTGAACATAACTGGATTGGTTTGGGTTGGGGGCGAATTAGATTGTGGGAACAGATTCCTTCAACCTGACCATTTTAACACACTCTTCCATTAACAACTGAGTATTTCCTGAAACAGATCTATCAATGAAAGTAGCTTCCTTAATGGAATGGTAATGAGCTTTGACAATAAGCAACTACTTGGCATTTTCTAGGGCAAACAGTTTCAATGATTAAGGCCTGTTAGGTTTTCTATTAATGTTACTTTTGATCTATTATTTTCATTACACCACTTCTTTAACTCAAAACAGGGTGTTTATTTTCTTCTTTTGTTTCACAAGAAGACAATATAAGTTAACTATATTGATATGTATCCTGCAGGAATTTTAGAACAAAAAAATGGATTATTACCCATTGGGGGGGGTTGGGGTCTCCACCCATTATGAGGGAAACATGGTTATTTGGGGGGTTGTATTACCTGGTTTTGATTTATATATAGATAATAATTTCCGCCCATTATTTTTCCACAAATCAAAGACCTACAATTCAACTCCTGTATTTTATTTTGACATTGCAGGCCTGGGTCACAGCCAGTTGTTTAAAATATGCGAGAAATGTTTCAAGTCATAATATTTCTTTACCTGAACTATACATCGGACAACTAAAATACTTTAAGATTACATGGCCTGTAAGCTAAGTTGTCCGGAAATATGACACTTGGAAGTTATGTCAAGTTGGTTACGTAGGCATAACAATATATGAAATATTAATTTCTTTAATGACATAACATATAATGTATTTTAATATTGCAATAGAATTTTATATGAGCCCCACAAACAATCGTTTCTATTTCCGTGATCATCATGCATGCCGTTTTTTAGGCAATATTTTTTTTTTTGATTAAATTATTTTACATAAAAATGGTCGTATACTCTGAGGTGTAACCAGGATCTTGAATGTAATTTGTCATTTACTGGCACGCAAAGCTCGTATTTAAGCGTCGGCATTAATAAAAACCATAAGGCGAGTTTCAGATTTAACAATATAATTTTCAAAAATCCCTCTGAAGGCGGGTTCCGCCCAGCTCGCGGGGTACCTAGCGCTGATTGGTCCATAGCGGCTCATTTGCATTGACGTCAGTAAAGGCTGTAGGTCAATCCTTGCGGGTGCTTTTATTGGATCTGCCGCTGTCAAGCTTTGCTGAAGAATTGGAAGGGCAAACGCTAGAAAGGCACTGAAAGACTAACAGAAAACAGCACTCTGCGGCTATTTTTCGCTTGTGCATTTATAAATAACAAACAGTAGGATCAATTTTTCTAACTTGAAACTTAAGGTCGCACGGCAGTTCTTGTTTTTATACGATTCCATTATTCAGAGGTGGTACCACAGATAATTTGACAGCCTTTACATCATTTTTTTTTTTTGGGAGGGGGGAGAAAAAATCGTGGGCCTCTGATAAAACTGCAGCTCGTTTGAAATGCATTTTCTTCTTGTCACTTTTGTTACATAACTGCTAACGGGAATGTGAATGATGGTTTCACAAAACGGATCCTGCTTGCTCTCTGTGTTATTTTTGAGAGTTGAAATGGCATGCCTGGTTTGACCAAAACGCATTTTCTTGTATGGGGTGAGACTTCAGATCAAAGCGGCTGCCAAGACGAATTCTGCGCTTGGACAATGCTTTAAGCCTGTTGATTATGAATGGCACTGAAGTGGACCGAACTGTAGCAAAATGAGGTTTGTGCCCCCCCTGCCTTAAATTGAGAGGAGCCGATTTGTTGAAAGGGAACATTTTGTTTTTCTGGCAGAGAAAATTTGATGTTTTCTGCGTGGACAGGAGACATCGTCGATAAACGTGGATAAAAATGGATAAAGCGATTGGCTGAACCGAGGGAGACTGAGTTCAAATTCGGGAGTGAAAAGTTAAGAATTGAGTGTGTTGATGATGATGATGATGATGATGTGGGTACGAGGACGAAGAGGGGAGTGAGTGGAAGAGGAATTGCGTATGGAATTGAATTGTCGAGTTAAAAGTACTCCCGGATTCATGCATTTGCAAGAGAAGGGCGCATTTGTAAAAAATACATATAATTTACTTCATGTAAAAGGCAGAAAGGAAATCTATTTCCTGGTTGGGGGGTGGGGGGGAAGGAAGATATATTATTCAGGGTCACTGCAAGGGAAACGACAGAGAGCGTTTTGCCTTAAGATTATGAGAAAGGAACAAGAAGACAGCGAGATATCCGAGGAAAGAAACACAAACTGAAGGGCAGAAGCGAAGCACTTGAGCAGAAGGAATCGGCAGAATTTGGGTTGAAGTATGGGCTGTGCTTCAAGTATCCATATCTCGGATAGGGTGGTCTATCATAGTGGAAAAGACTCCGAGGATTCCCACTCGCCACAGCAGACCAACGCCAACCAGCAACAAGGAAACCCAAGCCTGGGATTACCCATTAAATCTTCTAGTTACAAGGTGAGCCGTAATACTCTTACCCAGTCCAGAAGTGAGAAATGATGGTGCGCGCCTGTGCGCATGTGTGACAGCTATGTGCCGTGGATGTGCTACGGTCAACCAACCATTGTTGTTATAGTTATGCATAATTAATTAGTTGAGCTTAATGCACATTACTGCGGATATTTTTTTCTAATCTACTGGTGAAAAAGGTATCAGAATTGCGAACTGTCATTTTCAAACTAGAGGGAAATTATGACTGACGGAAGCTGCAATGATACAGTTGTTGTGATGATTCTTGCATCATCACACGTTTAGTATTGCATGTAAATGTACACAGTTTGCACTGTTAGGTAGGTTTTTGAATGCATGACCTGGGAGACCTTGCACTCCTTGGACCGTTATGCTTACAGAGAGATATGAATGCATATGTCTTTTAATTACTGCCTTGGAACGTTTTATGGGTTAACATGTCGAATAAAATGGGATTTCTCTTATGAACTCGTTCCATTGTGAGCGAATACATTCTGCGCAGATTTTAAAAGCAGTCTTTGAAATATCTGCACATTTGGCATTGTTGCCCCCCCCTCCCCTTTTCTTTGCTTTTTGTATCAGTAGGCGGGCCTTCCTATTAATATTATGTTATTAATATTAAGTGTAGTCATTCAGGTTTTGGACGGGGTACACTACCTGTTGATGTTACTAAAAGGCAGATTTCTTACGTGCACAACTGAGGCCCTGAGTGCAGGCAGCATTCATTGATGTTTCCACTCATCCCACATTCATGTAAGAAGGTGTGTGAGAGTCAGAGCTGCAGTAAGCTTTGGGGACAGATTTATTTTCCTGCTAGTTTCCATGTTCAGGCCTCCTGCAGAAACCAAAATGTTTTTTTTTAATGCAACAAAAATCGGACTGGTGAAGTTATGGATTATACATACAAGATAAAATTACCACTCAGAAAACAAGAGTAAAAAATTCCAGTAACCAACTGAAAATATTTTCAGTGAAAATGCTTTTTCAATTTTCACATTTTTAAAATCCAAATATGAATTTTAATGCCTTTTTTCAAAGACACATTGTCATTTTAGTGTTTTTGGATTCGATACACAAAAATTGCGTTATTTCAGTGGGATTTCTCTTCCTGGCCCCCAGCAGATGTGTGGCTTCAAACAGCCCTTTTCCCCCAAATTCTTGTTTTTATGTTTTAATGGTGCCATTTCCTCCCTAAAAAAAAAAGCATGACGTGGAACATTCCTTACTTGTGTGAAAATGTTCGTGGAGGAAATCTGTACTGTACCTTTCAAACCTGGAGCAGGCCTGTCCTACGTCCTGGCCTGCACACCCCAAATCAAATCCACAGTTAGAATGATTTGTGCTAAGTTGCAGGCTGTTTACAGGTTGCAGTGTCATATTTCATTACCTCAATTTGTGATGTTATGATAAGTATATTTTAAAGTGTGACTGTGACTTTGGAAACACCACAGAATCAGTTGATTGAAAAGGATTTCTTTACCACTGAATGTAAGTAGAGAAGCTTTTTCATTTTTAAATATTAAACTGTGTACAGCATTAAATTCCCCTGCCGTATGACCTTAGTTTTTTTCACAGCATGCACATAGTGTGTGCGTGCTCATTCTAGCAAGGGTAACATTCCCACATTTGTGCATGGATGCATTCAACCCGACAAAACCCGCATTACGGCTTTCTATCAACATTCTCACGTGTTGTATTCTTCCATGCAATTTCTGTCGAGGTCGAATGGAAGCAAAATACAGTTTATTATTATTGTGACATTTTTTTTCCTAGCACATGGCACCATGGGTGACGGTGACATGGTCAAGATGAACTTCAGAAGAAAAAGTTTTCTTTGTGCTATTTCTGTCAAGTTTGTTCTTTCTAGCCTGGGCCAATCAGAGTGCTTTTTTTTAAATTTAATTGCATCATCAAGAACTGCAGTCACTATTGGTTCAGCTCCAGAGGCCACCAACCAATGGTGTTGCAAAATGATAAAATGTCAGTATTGATTAATACATCAAGGGAAGTTTATGTGTTGGAATTTTTAATAAAACCCTTCTTTATTGCATTCCAGTCACATGATGGAGAAATTTTAGGGGAAAAAAGTTTTATGGTTCTATTGCTGGCTATAGCTTTTAGCACGAGGTTTTTGTTACCTCAGCATAAAATGAGGTGTAATTTGGTTTCAGCAGAAGCCGTCTCTGTGATGTAATCAGGCTTAAAGAAATCGCTGTATAAAGAGGCCGCTGTGTTTATCGTTGTACTCACACCTTTATCATGGCGCTGTGACGTGGGTCGTATCCTCTGTGCGTCGCTGGCAGAGTGCATGACACACAAAGACATGTGAGAAGTGAGCAAAGGCTGCGTTCTGGCCAATCACTGCCGAGTCTGTGTTGCTACTGAAAGTTTGATAAGAAAACAGAATTTAGACTATAATTTTTTTCCCCCCTCTCCACGTTCTGTACTTTTAGCAGTTAGAGAACGGCTGTGGCTCTCCGCTGGCCCTTCCTAATGTTTTGTATAAATAGCTTTTCTACACATGGCTTGTCTAGAATTAATGGCCGGGCTGCTGGATTTGGGTGGCTTGTTTTAACAAGCGCAGGGTCATTGTGTACAAGGACGCACATCTTTGCCTTTGCTGCATGTCTCGAGTCTAGGCAGGGAGGATCTGCACCCTGGACCCCGAGACGCCACTACGCGCATTATTCCTCCGTGAAGTTTACCGAGTGGCATGTCCTGGGGAGATGCGCCGGTTGTGGGGAGGCCCAGCCATTTCTTTCTGCTCCGATTTCTGTGTCTCTGGAGCCGTGCCAAACAGAATCGACTGTGGAGGAGCAGAGATGTACCCCCCCTCCCCCCCCCCCCCACGCCACCAGCAGTCTCAGTCTTTTGTTTCTGCTTACGGCCTTTTCGTCATCAGGATGTGGCATCAATTTGCTCACGTTGTGAGTTTACATGCCCTCAGTTGCCCTGTCGCCGCCCACGACTCGACGCCTCGCCGCGATGCCGGTGTGTCGTCACCCTATTGCTTTTAACGCTTCCTCTGGGCGGTGGGGGGGGGGCGCGGCGCCGCCGGTGTCCCGCCACAGTGGTTGCCACTGATGCCCCTTGTGTTTGTGAGTTTAACCTTAATTTGCGTTCGCTACATTAGTACGTGGAGTCAGCCCAGGGAAATTTAATTAGTGAGTGCGAGGGACAAGCTGAGAATAGATTTCATTTGCACGTGTGAATTGCGTGGTTTGGGCGCTGTTATGCGCAGGGATACAGAGTCGGCCGTCACCAGGCGGCTTGTACGGTTCCGCCGCTCGTTCTTCCTCCCCATCTCATTGGGTCGTGCCGCGATGGGCGCGCTGCTTTTCCGGGTACCGCCGTGGCAGGCTTCTGGCTGTCCCTTGAGGAGAACCCTCGGCGATGTCTGCTGAGCCACAGCGGAAAGCCGGCCTGTTCCTGTTTGACGCACGGCCACCGTTTCATTACTGCGTCTAGGAGCATATGGAGTCGGGCTAATTGCGCAGAAATCTCCCTGGAATGGAAGCGGTTTCCGGCTCCGTTTTAGGAGGTGACGGCTCTTTTATGTGTTTGCGTGCTGAGATGGAGCAACACTAAGCAACAGGCAACGATACTGTGATTATTTCTAAGGCGGCGTTCGTGTCGTTTCGCCTCTTTGACGCGTCCCTTAGGATTTTTTTCTCGTTTTTTTTTTTAAAAGATAGCCCTTCTGGAGTGTGAATATGAAATGTACCGTTGTTTGCGCTGAAAATCGGTATAATCAGATTCTCAGCTTTGCGTTGAAGATTGAGCTTATTTTATAGCACCATTAAAGGTCCCTGTAAGTGCATACTGGTCTTCCTAATGGAAGGCCTTTGTCATGGCGGTTGTTGGTTTTTAGTATTGTTTTTTTCTTTTTTTCTTTTTTTTTTTTTTTTTGCAAGTTTAATTTCTGGCGGATTAGCGATGGTCTATTTTAAAGACCCCTGGCAGAGTATAAAGATGTCACAGGGTTAGAGTTTCAAATGACCCCCCCCCCCCCCCCCCCCCCCCACACTCTACCCCTCCCCTTTTTAACCCCCCCCAAAAAGCACACCCCCCTCAGATACTTTGGCCACCGTAAAGAAT
>JAABNY020000008.1:7163809-7175606 GCA_015164015.2 Brevimyrus niger | reverse complement strand
GCGTTTCCGGCACGGATCCAAACTAGCAATCAAACTAGTTTCGCAATCTCTGTTTTCTTCCGACGAAGAAAAAAAAAAATCAAATATTTTATCGAACACATTTTTATCGACATCGATCATATGTATATTGCGATACATATCGTTATCGTTTTATCGCCCAGCCCTAATTATTGGTAATTATTTTTCGTAGTTTCAGGCCACCATCTTTGAATACTTTTTCCCCTGTTTTAACAGGTCCATATTCAGAGTTGAATGTGTTCTGTTCTGACTCTTGTCGGCTCTTGCCTTTCTGATGAGTCAAAGTTCAGATTTTCACCTCTGTCTTCAAACCCAGGGTGACTATCTTCTGCTGTGTCAGTGGGCAAGTTCTAAGGATCCATATCAAACCCAGTTTGCGCACAGCTAATACTGGCAATATTGAAATACCTTGGCAAGGCGGCCTTATGCGTCAGGGTGGCCTGATGGATTCGTCGGATTCCCTTGGCTGGCCTGCACCTAAGCTGTTTCAAATAGTTCATGTCTGTAACTTGGGGAGCTGGGTGTTTTCTGTTGGGGTACTGATTTCTGCAGATGTCTTTGATGCTGTGTAACTTTGCAGGATACTTGGCTTTGAGGATTTCAAACACTATAGATACATATTAATGTATTCTCAAATCTCCATCCGTTAACCCTGAACGCCCCAGTCACCCTGGAAATAGGCCAGAAACAACAACTCGATTTTTTTTTTTTAACGGCACTGACATGCTTTTCCAAGCAGAAGTGGGTTTTCTGGATACTTGTGTAGTGATGATCACCTGACCTGCTCTGCCTTGAGATTCAGCGGCTCTCGCTCCCCTTCTTATGTCAGACTTAATTCTTCGTAAGCTGGTGGCAGGTCTGTTGTTATTCCTTATTTCTGTGCTGCTAACTGCTACTGCAGGTACCTGCATGCTAAAAGTGCGTCAGGTGATGCATATTGCATAAAGGAACATGCCCGTTTTAATGCTACTTTAAAATAAGAAGCCATATATATATATGCAGTATTTTTGTGTTACACAAAATTTCCTGCTTTCCTGTTTTCTGTACTTATGCTAACATTGACATTGTAATCACTAAGCTTTGTGATTTGTGTTGGTTTATTAATAATTAATAATTATTTAAAGTGGTTTCTTAATATAAGGGAAGACAACGATATATTATTTTTACCTGTGTGTCAGATTATGAATGTTTGCTGTTAACAAAATTTATAAAAATAAGTTTTGAAGTATGAGGGAAAAAAAACAATTTACCAGCCTCTGCTTTTTTTTTCTAAAACTGATTTTGTAAGTTAAACTTGCGTCACCTTTACCTTTGACTGCTGATTGTTGTAGGGCTTCATAATAGTTTTAGATTAAACAATACATCTGCCTAAGGTTTGATATTTAGTATGAATGTTAATGGCCACAGCTTTCCTTTATTGCACATTACACTGTTTAGTGGCAATGAACAGGTATATCACTAGAGGTTTTTGAAAAGGGGGGGGGGTTAAGCATTTACTAGGGGGTCTGATGGAAATGGCCCACATTAGGTAAGCTAATGAGCATACATTTATTTGGGGGAGGGCTAAATAATATTTTTAGGTAACTAATACAGCTGTAGCGCTGCCCCTGGTCATGAGTAACCTGCAGCATTAATTGATCACTGCAGAATACACTGTGACCACCTTTCTGTCATGAAGAATTGATCCGGTGTGTCTCTCCTCTGTAATAAATATTCAAGCCTGACGTTCACTGCCTTACTGTACGGCCTGGCTGCTCTATATCTGCCTCACAGTACGTTTGTGTTCTTTCTTCTTTATCTGCGGCGGCGAGAGATAAAAACTGCAGACTGAGGCGAGGGTCAGACTGTTCCTGCGGCGCGACGGCGAGCTGCGCTGGAGAGCCAATAGCGACGGGGGGAACCCCGGAGGCTCTGTGCAGACCAGCATGTGCCAGGAGCCTTCAGGGAGGCTGTGCTCTGTGTGTAGAACAGAAAGACCATTTCAAATAAAAAATATATCTGTTTGTTTTTTTTTTAATCATCTGTTTCGTTCTGAAATGTCAAGGAGACTGAGAAGCTGCTGAGATGTGACAGGCGCGGACGTGTCATCTTTCTGTCGGAGCTGTTCAGTCTTGACCTGAGTAGGAATTTAGGGCCTTTTAGTGTGTTTTTAAAATTATTTTTGCAGAGTTTGGTACGTTATGTATCCTGATCGTATGCAGACTGAACACCCCGTTGAATGCTACTCCATCACATCCTCGAGTCGATCCTCTCAGTTTATGATTCACTTTACATATTAAGTTCTTAACACGACGTGGATTTTCTGGAAGCTTAATGAAAGTCGTAGGGCTTAAGATGACAGTGTTAACAGTCCCACTGGCCACCGATTTTATTTTTCTGTTTTATAACTGTGTTTATTTCCCCATGATGTTCATTTTTTATTTTTTTTTTTTTACTATTTTGTTACCAAGATCTGTTGTAGACTAGTTTTTGTAAAACAGACTGAACTCCTAAAAGTTTCAGGCCTTTTGAAGAGTTCCTCGTAATATTAGTGTTCAGAAGTCGCTGTCTGGCGTGCAGCTGAGCTGAAGTGCGTCAACGGGCCGCGGAGCCGTTTTCGATCTGAATGAGGAGACGCGGCATCTCTGATTCCTGCCAGAGCCTTTTAGCCAACAGAGGCGGGATGGCGTAGCCGGAGAAGGTGACTGGTGCTCGTGGGGAAGTGAATCTGTGAAAAGGGTACTTGTTGAGACCTTGTGTGGCCTGTCGGCTGCGTGCAGCTTTGCCGGGCAGCGTGTGGAGGTCAGGTGTGGTAGCCGTAACCCTGAACCGGCTCATGACGCCCGTTAATCTCCAGGGTGGGCCGCAGGAGAACGCCTTAGAGCCACAACAGAGATGAACGAGAGTTTGAGCAGAAAGGCCTTCTGGGCTCGGGGGACCATGTCAAAAGCGAGGCAGTTATTAAAATGCGCGAGTGCGTCGGAGGAGCAGATTCGCTCCTCATTTCTGTGGTTTATCCATATCGAATTGGTATTTTTTTCTGGAGCGATTGGGGTTGCGTCTGGGTATAACAGCTACATGCTTTCTGAGATCCAGCAGCCATCCGGCTACCTGAGGTCCGCTTGTGCATCATACCTTCTATTAGCTAGCTGGTCGTTTATTTCATTTATTTTGTGTCCGGTCGGCGGATATAGGTTGCTGATTGGATGTGGCCGACTTTCCCGAAGCCCTGACACGGGTGACCTCTCCGCAGGCCGGCTTGGTGCCCATTCAGGCCGCCCCATCTCTTTCTGAGCCGAAGACTCATTCGTTCAGAGGCTGTCATTCCACTTTCCTGTGTCAGCTTTGCACTGAAGTGAGATTAGTGCATCAGTGTCGGGGATATGTAACCGTTTTTGGACATTTGGAACATTGTCCTGGCGCCCCATGCACCTTATCCAGGTTAAAAGGCCACCAAAATTCCTGATGTAAAGCTTTTCATCGTTTTTCTGTGTATTCCATATTTTGGGGAAAACCCTTTCGCAGGAGCTTCTTATCTATCGATAAAATGAGATTTGTATCTTTATTCCACTTCATTGTTTACTACGTGTGTTCGTGCCCGTGAAGGAGGTTAGGTGTTTCTGGCTCAGGTCAGTGTGGGCAGCATTGGTAGCAGATAGTGAGGTGGTCCCGTCCTCACCCTAAGGACGACAACATGGCATGGAAACCATCTGCGGAGCTGTACGCCCCCTAGTGTCCGCTTCTGAGAGCAGCCTAATCACCTTGGCATCGCCAGAATAATCCTGTCATTCTCCCTTTGGTACTGGTTTACTTTTTAGCTTAGAAGTATTTGATTCTCTCATTAAAATATATTTAGTGGTTCCTCAGCTGTAAAAATTAAATTCATAATGATTAACTCCTCCGTTAAATCTTTTTGTCATTTTACACATGTAAGTTTGATTGATAAACTGAATGTCCATCCATCCATCCGTCCATCCTTCCATCCATCCATCCATCCATCCATTCCCAGCCACCATGAGTAGCAGCTCGGTCACCAGGCCCTCGCTCATGAGCTCCCTCCCCAGGTTTGGCTCCTGGGCGGGGTTCCAATCTCCCCAGTCTGGGTACTCGTCATGAGGGTCTATGTGAATTGCATTTGCCTTGGGAGATGCTTTGGGAGTGCTGGACGGATAGATAGATAAACTGAATTGCACATCCATCCATCCATCTATCAAGCAAACTTGTATGGGTCCTTAAAGATGCATGCAAACTAAAACTGACATTGTATGGCATAGAATTTTATATAAGAAGAAAAAATATTTTCAGGTTAGTTGCAGGTTATAATTGCTTGGTGATGTAAAATTACAAGATCAATTATATGGGCATCAGAATTTAATTTCGTAATGAATTGTATTGCTTTTACATCCTTTACCGACCAGAGTACATTTACAAATGTAAATATTATGATACAAAGTCTGATCCTCATACTGATTATGCATATATTTTTATCAGATTAGCAGCCTGGGGCAGCACTGACATGTGACCAGATCACTGAATTAGCCCCTCCTCCTGAGTGCCAGCTCCTCCAATCACTGACGGGTCATGTGACCACATCTTGTAAACGGCTACTGCCTGGTCTTGGGCAATGACGGACAGGGGCTGCGCGCACCCTTTGGGTGTGGATGGTAGCAACTGATTCTGATTCGCAACTGAAAATGACTAAATGAGTGAGGACGCGCGTTCTTAAAACCTTCAGGGTTTCTGCGTCATTTCGTTTGTAAAGTCTGCTGTCGTCGGGCAGAGCCAGTTAGCCAGTTATTGAGGCAGGTCAACCTTTAAATGTCAGCTGCTCACTTCTCCCACTGAACTAAAAGCCAGTGGCTTCCAGGAGAGTGCATTGATGCTAGAAGCTCTGGGGACGTGGAGTCGTTGCTCCGGATTCATTATGACCCCCGGATGTCCTGCTGCATCATGAGAGTATAAATCTGTGTAAATATGAATTTTTACAGTTAGGCGTGACTGAGGGTGGTGACGTTAAAATTGTCCTGTTCCCCGCTTGCATCGCTCAGTCCATCCTCTCTCCAGATGGCTTATTTAATTTCCTCCACAACCGATTGCTACTCTGTAGGTTCTAGTACGCAGTGCAGCCCACAGTACTGTATATTGTACCATAGTAATGACTCCTACAATGGAGTAAACGGGGGACGCGCAACTCTCCTGCAAAGCCTCACTTTTTGGGTAGGAGTAGCTGGTTATGACATGACCCTATTTTTGACCCTATGACGTGACCCTATTTTTAAGCGTAGGTCTTTTTTTTTCAAATTGGCCTATGCCAGGTTATGCTGATTTTTGTGGGAGGGGCTACTTTTATTGTGTTCGCGGCTTTAAACTTTTAGGCGGTTATTTTTAAGCTTCACCTTACAGATAAATTCTGAGCTGATGTGCTTTTTCTTTCCTGATTAGGGAGAGTCTGCGTATCTTGAGAATCAGCTGAATGTTAAATCGGAGGCCGTATTTGCAGCTGCTACTTCAGCATAAAAGCCAAGCCGGATATCTTTCACCACCAGGCTGGGCTGCCCTGAGCGGTTCCTAGAAGTAGCTGAAACCCCTATTGTGGCACGTCGTTTAGCCAATACTTTCTGTCGGGCCGTCGCATGCCGGTGGGCGTCCGGTTAGTGCACATGCAGTGCAGCTGAGCCAACGACGCATGTGAAGGTGCAGCACTGGGGGGGGGCACTGGCGGGCTGCTCGGCTGCCTCGCTTGGGTCCTGGTCCTCCTGGAACTTCTGCGAGCGGCTTGGAAGCTGTTTACCCCTTTATATCTCTCCGTGCTGACGTCCGACCGGCGAACAATGTCATCAAATTTCCTGTTTTTCACTTTAGTGGAGAGTCACTCTTCCAGTTTGTATGAAGGGCTTTTGTGGCCAGCAGGTCCGCAGGGCTGGATATCCCCAATCGGCAGGATATGGGGTCAGAGGCCACACTGCTAAGTAAATAGAGTAGGTACGTGCCACTCAGCTGTGCTGTCATCCCCTGCCTGGGAATATTGGGCCCTGCTAAAGGAGTAATCCAATCCTTTGGCAAATGTGGCACGATAGGAATTGTAGCTGTCTTCACGCTAAGGGATTTTAAAAGAGCCTGTCTTTGTTGAGGGCAGCAATCAGAGTGAACGTTTTTGGTTTATATCAGGCTGAGTAGCGTATGTGTGCTGGAGGTGTGGACTTCAACCTGACGTGAGCCCTACGGATAGTGAGACGTTTTTTTGGGGTTTTTTTTGGTTAGCTGCTAGGATCTAAAGAGGTGTTCCATCCCAAAAATGATGTTGGGCTAACTCTAGTACGCCACCAGACAATGGCTAAGGTATCGAGAGGAAACTGTGTTACGTACACAACCGGCAGAGGAACATCTCTTTGTTTCCTGGAAAACGTCACCATGAGACGCTTCTCTTACGATGTGTGTGACTTGCGGGGAGTAGAACGTGTTCGTTTGGCGAGTCGTCGGTGTTTCTTAGCTCGACGTTCCTTATGTGTCATGGTGTTTACATTCGCCCGTAATTCTTGGTGTTAGGAAAACAAAAAAGCTGAAGTCAAGAAGTGAACCAGCCAAATGTGGAGAGATCTTTGCATTACAAAAATGTTTTTTTATTTTAGAGTGGGAAATGTTTTCATGTAGATTTCCTCAAGCAAATGTAAAAATGGTTTGGATTTATTTTGGTTTTGGGAGCCTTTTTGGTTGGATTTTGAGAACTAGATGTGGCTGTTAAATTCAGTTTTTCCATTTCAACACATTGACCCCCACTACTATTGTGAGTACAGGACAAAAAAGAATCTTGCTTACTCTGTGTTAACTCGCGTATCAGATGCACACATAATCTATTATTTTGCTTGCCTGTAGGGTACCGACAAACTGCTTATGCGAAGGTGCAAAGTGCCATGATAGAACACAATTATAACCTCTCAACACCATTGATTCACTGAGCCTTGACGACAAACAACTGCATTTCAACAACTAACCAAAACAAACAGCTGCTAAATCCATGCATAATACCTTCTGTTAGCTAGCCAGGGAAAACACTTAAAACGTAATTTATCTAATGCAAGAGAAGTAATCTCTTTTTCTGACTGGCATAGGCTATGTCCGCACAGCTATGTTTTTTTTTTTAAATGCAGGCATAAGTTTCCTTTTCCACCCTTCGTCCACATTACTGCAGTGTTTCCAGCCCCCAAAAATGGACTTTTTACAACGCGCTCAGAGCCGTATACTTCTGAAAATTCCGTTTTAGCATTGCAGTGTGGATGAGTGAAAACAGAGACATCTGAAAATGCAGACTCTAAAAGTGCCCTAATTGGTCACTGCTCATCACGTGGCCCATCCCTGATTTGAGCCCACTAGTTACTCAGTTTCTGATTGGTCACCTGGTCACCCTGCAAGGAAGTATATAGCATTCCAATTTGGTGGATATGGTGGAGCCACTTCGAATGGCACTGTCCCTGTCGCTGACCTGTATGCAGCGACATGGCATTTTACACAATGTGACTGCTGCATATTTGTGTAAAAAGAAACCGTTGATGTTCACATACCCAATGTAGACTCATAGCTGTGTCATATTTTTCAGGTTTTCACTGGTTTCAGTGTGTATGGAAATCCTTCTGTAAACAATGTGAAAACCCCAGTGTGGATGGTGATCATTTTGTTTGAAAACATTTTTAAATGAAATCATGACAGTGCCAGCTTAGCATCGATGTTGAAATTGCCAAATAATTGCAATTTCACCGGGGGGGTCAGTTCCCATGGCTAGTACCTTTATGTGTAAGCGACGGGAAGTGGGAAGTTGAACGAGCCGGGGGGGGAGGGGCTATTCTCATCCTGATTGGTGCAGATCTCTGGGTTGCAGTTTGTTCTTTATCACCGGAGGGATAGACATATGTGAAGGCTGGGTACACGACGAAGGCCCGGCTGTGTCTGCTGGACTAAATTGCCCAGATTCCTGTTGAGTCTGTCGCCATCGGTGAATGGAGGGCATCCAATGGGGTGACACTCTGCGTTCAGCCCCTATTCGCCCATCCCTGTTCAGGAGACGGCTAACCAAGCTGTATCTGCTGTTCAGTGTAATTATGCTTTTGTGAGGTTTTAGGGTTGTGTTTGTTTGAAATTGTTTCACATTAGGTATAAAACATTTTAAAACATTTTTAAGCTTAAACATATTTGACAGGAAGAGGTGCAAAATAAAGATGTTTTTTTTTTATTATTTTCTGATAGTACAGAAATTTTATTTGATTGACTTAAAAATAGCTGTGGGACAGCTTAAGGGCATTGGGAGGTTGTGTTTGAAGCTGATGGGTGCGTCATTCTGGGAATCTGCTCACCGAAAGCACCGATCAAAAACGAAGGCTGCTTTCGAGTTTCAAAGCAGTCTGAGGCTGTGCAACTCAGGCATCGCCGTCAGATTTCAGCTCTCGTATAACACCACAACCCCCCCGGCCGGTGATTGCCGGTATACTGTCTGCCCCCTTAGCCTGTCCCGCATGTGCCCCATGAGCAGGCAATGGGTTTGGCGTGTGCCTATCCTCAGAATCCTCGCCTCTCATTGATAGAAGCGGTACTTTTTTTTTTTTTTTGGAGGGGGGGGCTTCTGTTTTGTAAGCAGTGATTACACGCCTTCAGAGTCTTTCTCACATGCCCAGTTTGTTTACTGAGAGCTGGAATTCTGCAGGGAATGCTATCCAGCAGAGGACTGAGTTTCCATGGTTACTAACCCCTGTGCGGCGTTCCATTAGGAGGAAGGAAGCTAAATTATTAGCAGGCAGAACATTCTTTTCTTCAATTGGAGCAAACTCTGATCTCTTCTGTTACCTTCTGCTAATTGCCAGAGAATTTAAATGTATTTGATATCCCACATGCTGGTTTTACGCATTATGGGAAGGTGGCGTCCATCTGCAATAATAGAGCGAATCCCGGCCACTTCATTTCACATGTCAGTTTCCATATGAAATAATATGGATGTGGGGATTTAATGGTGATGTTTAAACTAACGGTTGAGATGGTTTAAAGGGGTCAGGCTTATACATCTTTATGTCTCTTTGTCTTCCAGGCCACATTCACAGAGGTGCAGTTCGGACCAATGAGGCTTTACGAAGATCAGCTTCAGGTATCGTCTCGTCTCGTACCTGGGACTTGTGGTTTGTCTTTGTTTATCCCTGGACATAATGTCATCTCTGATGTGTGTGTGTCTTGAATGCAGGGACCTGGAAATTGCCCTAATCATAATCTAAAATCGGAATCCATGATCCGTGATAGGCCTGTTCAGAACCCCAAACCTGAGGGTGCTGTGGAACTTTCACAACATTTGCGAAACAAATGACAGTCTCACTTGTATTTTGATGTGGTGTCTTTGGATTTTAATAGTGTCTTAGCCATGTTAAAACAGTAAGTGCTTCTCTCCTCTGGAATGTGAAGGCAAGGCACAGTCCTGGGGTTTTGCTGCGTAACACTATAACCTCCTGTTTTTTTTTTTTTTTTTTTGCTCGACTGACCATTAATACTGTGCTTCCCAGACGTCTTTCAGTGTTGTAAACAATCCCCAATCCCATCAAGCTCTTAATAGGCCCATTGTGTAAGCCACACTTTCCTGCTGCCCAGGCAACCAGGGCCAAAACGAGTTAGGATGGACATACCATAATGAACAGTGGACTTTATGAATGCTGTGCTGAGAGTGCGGGGCCTGCTGTCACCGTCACGGCTAAACCTCTGGCTGCGGTCAGTCCTTCATCGTATTGTGCGCCCTGAACATGCCCCCCCAACTCATGGCTTGATGTGAAATGCAAAGTTTTATTTATCAGGGTTGTATTTTGTTTTGGTTCCGTCTCTGTTTGTTCAGGTCAGTTCAATTCATTTTTATCTACTGCCTTTCGCAACAGTGTCTCTCAAAAGCACTTTACATAGCGTGTGTTATAATACATGACTACACCATTTATACAGAGCAATACATGAAACAGGGAAAGGGGGAAGACGGAAAGAAAGAATTAAACAATGAAAGGAAGAAAAACAGATCACATGATGAGAAATGCCAGCCTCTTTGAGGGACTGGCACCTGAGAACAGAAAGGGTACTTTGGGTACGGCTATTGTAGTCCACTATGTTCTGGACATGCATGGGCAGTATAGAATGATTCAGTGTAAGGGTTGAACGTACCTTTGCATATGTTTCTCTGCCTTGAAATTCAGCTTTTCTATTGTTCTTAAGATTACTGTCAGAAACAAAGTTATATGGGGGATATTGATGGGCGCAGCATAGTGCAGGCCAGAGGGATACATCCTTGTTAACGGAAATACTTTCAGGCAATGTTGCAGGCTACCAAGGGGGCCTCTATGCAGCTTCACCTGAAAGCTGACACTCTGCATATAATTACAGGAGGAAAATGAAACTGGGAGATTTCCCTTTCCTGTTTTTGTCATTTTGGCTCCACGGACGATCCCGATTATGCCCTCCCTCTCTCAAGAGGTCGACACATTTTTATACAACTGATCACTAATACATGTCTCATCCTACTTTTGAAATATGAGCTGACAGCCATGTAATTTTAATGTATTAAGTTTATACCTGACTTTTCAAAGATTTTTTTTTTTTCTAAACTTGCACTAAACAGAACAGACCTTTCTACATTCAGGCTGTCATCAGTCTTTTGAACTAAAATCCTTAAAACTTGTCATAAATGTTGTTTTGCAGCAAAATTTCAAAAGCTTTGTTATCCCCAGGTATTCAGGACATAAAATAATTTGTGACGCCTGACCACAGAGAGCCAATAATATTCTGAATATGCTGTCAGCTCTGATATGAGAGATACATAATTAATACATTAATAGTATTATTTAAAAATAACAGATTGAATGCATTTCTTGTCCTAAATGTTATAAATGTTATAAATAGTTTTTGACAGTTATGTATTGAGTCATTACAGCAGAGTAAAATATGGAACATATAGTAATCCCTAAAGACATTCCTGAGAATCTGCAGCTTTCTGACGGAATTTCGGCTTGTACTGTTACATTGTTAAGAAAAAATATCAGCATAAAATCTGATCATTGTGTGTGTGTAACAAATAAAGTGCAGGGCAGCCAACTTGCAAGGTCAATTTGACCAACATGACATAGGAATAAACCTACTTGTGTTTGAGTTTTAGCCAGCCTGAATATAGTGATCGTTTGTGATTCTTAGAAAAGCAACCGTTATGTAATCGGGCTCGGGAATAAAAATCAAACTTTACTGCTTAGGTTCCAATGGCATATCGCAGCTGCGCTGCAGACCCCCAGCTCCCCGGACCTGCTCGCCGCGTTACTGCCCGTGTCAGGATGACGTCTGGTTGTATTGCATGACTCACCAGTCCCGCGCGCCCTGGGCTGGCGCCGTGCGTGTGAGCGTGCGTGTGAGCGTGCGTGTGAGCGTGCGTGCGTGAGTGAGGGGTCACGTCAAAGCGGTTAGCAGGACTGTGTGTGGCTGGCTGCCGGCTCGACTTGGCTGATCCACATCAGCCTTGGTGGCCGTAACTGAGCGGCAGGAACAGGCAGCTGCCACACCAGAGGGTCAGGGATTCCATTTTCCGCTACGATTTCCAGAGGCTGCAGCCGCGGGCTCAGCGGGAACAGAGCTGCCCCCCCCCCCCACCTCCCCAAATCTCCCTTCTGTAGCCTGTATGCGGTGATCACCCTCGCAGGTCCCTCTCACCTGTGCCCTTCCCTGACACACCCCCCCCCCTGCCCCCCCCTCGGGGTCTGGTAGGTTTTGCCAAAAAGGAACGTCAGGGTGATGGGTTCTGCTGGGCGTG
>JAABNY020000008.1:7135640-7150386 GCA_015164015.2 Brevimyrus niger | reverse complement strand
TGTCACACGCACTGATAACGCTGTCATAGGTACGTATAATAGTAATGTGGCTCATAGCCTTCATTCATAAATGAAAAAAATGCTAAATGTCAGTTTGAGGTTAGTGAAAATAAAGATTTAAAATTATTTAAATGATAATTACTGCATGGGAAATAAGTCCCTAACCCAGGGGCCCCTAGACCATGGGGATCAGCACCTTGGTATGCGGTTGCACAGACGCTGATTTCAAGCTGATGCCATTTTGCTGACTTTGAATTGCTTTGGTCCTGCTGTCGCTGCCTCAGCTTTCGCAGACCTGCCCAACCTGATGCAGCACCTGGACAACAACTTTAAGTACTGGAAGGGCCTGGACGAGCGCAAACTACACAGCCTACGTCCCCCTCCCGAGTAGACGGGGGGCCTCTGGCAGCCGGCCGCGCTCCACCCACACTGCGGGGCCTTCCCCATACCTGCCTCTGGCGGAGCCTCGGCCGCATGGCCGCAGCCTGCGCGCCTCCAGCTCCGCGAGGACTCCGTGCCCCACTTTTGCTACAGCCTCCCCCCTCCCACCATACCTTTGCACTCACCCCTCGACAGACAGAGAGAAAATGGACAGAGAGACTGCCGTCGCTTGGGAGATTGCGTAGAAGACAAACAGATTGATTTAAAACAACAAAAGGAAAGTTTAAGGGATAAGAGCTGGAATGATTGGGAGCTGTAGGGGGGGGGCATGGAGGGTCACATGACCCACAGGGGGACAGATCTTGGGGAAACAGACTTGTGCCAGAAATCTTTGCTTGAACTTTGCACCTGGGCAGAGACTAAAATGGTTAAAAAATTTTATGTAATTTCAAAAAAAAAAAAAACAGACTGGATTTTACGCAGTGGTCTCGTCCCGCTTGGTCGCAATTGAAGCACTGCCCAGAAGGGGGCGGCGGTAAGGAAACCTCAGATGGCCACAGAGAATACCTGACGCCTTAGGCTGGGGGGGGGGGGGCACACCATTGACAGGGTCAGATTCTCACTACAGAACTGTTTTGCACCTTCACTTTTTTCTTTCTTTGGTGTACAAGCCTGCCAGTTCTACGTTTTGGGAGGGTTTGTAGCAGTGGGAAGTGATCCTGAGTGTGGGGGGGAGGGGCTATAATTATACAATGAGTACGTAGGATGTGGAGTTTGTTAGGTTTGTTCATTCTGAAAGACACAGCAAACCTTCCTGAGCAGATCCCGGGCGTTTCGCATATAGAAGTTATGGTGTATTTATTTTGACTTAGGTGTTCAGTATTTTCCATAAATTTCTATGTGATAAACAATTAAAATAGATAAATTAATGAGTTTAAGAGCAAGAAATAAAAGCCAAAGCTTATTAACTGGACCGTTACGATACGAGTCATATCCATAAAAACGTAGTTTTGTTTTACTTATTAAAGTGAGAACGACACCATTTATATTGCACTGTAAGACTACAATAGACATGTCTGAGCATGTCAGAGGAGCCGGTCAGAGGTTCGGGAGGATTCTGTACCGTCACCACCGCCTCCATCTCTGAGCATGTGCCCTGCACACCTCAGCCACACCCTCCGAGCAGTGTCACTCCGAGCAGTGTCACTCCGCAGCAGTGCTGGGGCCCACAAGCTCTCCAGCAGCAGAAGAAAATCTGGGAAAAGTTCCGGACTTGAAAGATTTTTTTTTCCCTTCTGGAGATTTTTGTATCTGGTTTATCCTACTGAAAAGACTGCCTTATTTTATACAATATTTATACATCCCACTGTGTGAATGAAGCAAGAGCGTGTGGACTTTTTAATAATTTAGGCAAAGTAATAATCGAACAAATTTGAAATATTTTTGTAGACTACATCTTTTACACTGGATTGACAATGGTGATTATGAGTGACGGTCTCGATCTCTGCGGTGACGTTTCTCTGCAGTTTGACAGGCATTTCAGTCACAAAAGAGACGGGAAGAAAAAAATATCGGGGGTGAAACGGAGAGGTGTGTCTATCACTGTCTGATGCCAGTCTGTGCTCTGTGTCTTTTGATTTCATCATTTTACATCGGCTTTTGGCCTCAGTACCCAGAAATACCTTTCATCCACAGTTAAGAGACAGAAATGTGTGTAAGAATATCTGTTAATGAAATGATGTCCTATTTTTAATTTAAATGTTATATAAATATGCCAATATGCATACATAAGCCTACATAAGTCAATATGATATATTGACATAGAGTTTTTTTTTTCTTTAGACAGAAGTGTACACTACATCGGGATTTGTATGTTCAGTCTGATTCACTTGTACTTCTGGTCTGAGAGCACCAAAAAAAAAAAAATTTAAAGAGAGAAATATATGAAGGCAAATAAAATAATGACAATTAATACTTTGCATTATGTTTGTGTAAAAATCAATTCCTATATGTGACTTTCACATTTAAGGCACCTGGTACTTCTTTTTTTTTTTTTTCACGTCTGTGTCATGTTCGCATTGAGGAATCCATAAATATCAGAAGATTTAATACAGAGAGAGTTTTAACCCTGGTGACCATGAGTGTACTGCTGTTGCACCTGGCATCACACCGGCTTGGTTTGCGGTGGGTTGGCTCTGTGCTGAATTTGAAGTTGATACAGACCCCAGGAACAGATAAATGTTGCCGACAGCTGGAATGTCTTCTCGCAGGTTTGTGAGACTGTCTTGCACTCCAGGGTCTCTGATGGGGGGCGGATCCCAGCCTCCCAGTATCCAGGGCGTTGTGGGCAGATTGTCCCCGTCAGGTGATGGATGGATAGTTGGAAGCCAGTAGTGGAGAAGTCGGCTCTTAGAGCGAATAATGGTGAAGAAGCAGGATTATATCCATCAGTCCTACCTTCTGTTTTGAAGGGGGCAAGAAGCATGATGAGAGAAAAATCACAAGGATTGTTATTGAACGCCAGCCAGCCAGTACAACTGGATTTGCTTGATGTGATGACCTTTGACCTCCCGTATGAATCCTCCAACTTAGCCATACCAAAATATTCATCCTTAAGATATGAAATTCCACAGGAGTTTGCCTGACACTGAGTGGGATTGCTTTCCTCTGCCCCCATGCAGGCCGGTGTAGTGTATTTGCGCAATAAGCCATGTGATTCTGCCACCAGAGAACAGCCTGTACTGCAAACAGCAGGCCAGGGGCCTGTCGAGCTTTTGGTGAGCTTGACGTTTTGAGATTTCTTCTAGTTTGCAGAGCCTGCGGCTCGATTTGTCCTCAAAAAAAAAAAAAAGTGAAAACATGATTTATCATTTGCTATGAAAATTATTTAAATTTGTTTGCGAACTTTGTAGGGAGATGTGGGGGGGGGTGCCATTAAAGGAAGCATTCATTAGAGTCTTTCTCCTATGCCTGCACTTATGCAACTGTAATTAAGGTGTTTTTCAATTCCAGCTTGGAAGTCTAACACTAGAAGGAACCAAGATTTCATATTTAGTTTTAAAAACAAGAGAAGAAACTGATGAAATAGTAACTGGGTC
Organism: Brevimyrus niger; assembly: GCA_015164015.2. Classification (NCBI taxonomy): domain Eukaryota; kingdom Metazoa; phylum Chordata; class Actinopteri; order Osteoglossiformes; family Mormyridae; genus Brevimyrus; species Brevimyrus niger. The sequence continues at coordinate 7,146,907 of JAABNY020000008.1, read as the reverse complement.
TTTACTAAATGCCACAAATAGGTTTCAGACGGTAAGTATATTTTTCCATACAAGTTTCAACCAGGTATTTGGTACAAGGTCATGAAGTGTAAATTCTCAATTAGATATCAAAAATATATGAGCATAAAGTTTGGTTTATATTTTCTGTAATTATTTAACAATATTCCAGTGACCAGAGCCAACAAAGTTTGCAAAAATGTCCCATTGCCCTGTAAATGACAACAGCAATGTTTGTTGTGCCCTTCCTGCTGGCTGGCAGCTGGCCTGCGGCGGCTGGGATCATGTGATCTGGTCAGTGAGCTTGGTTGTATCTTTCCACCCCAAAGCTTTGTTCCTGGGCGTACAGGAGCAGAGTATCAAACAAAGACTGTCAGCACTGCAGTGATAACAATTACATTCCTTTAGCAGTCAGAAATGCTTTTTGTGCCATGAAAAAAAAAAATCTAGGCGCTGACTTTTCCTATGCAGGATGCTGAACAGAACTATAACGTATGTCAATGGGATGGAGAAATTAGGATATCATTAGGGCACAGGAGAGACATGGGTTTGACAAACTGGTGGATAGGAATTAAAATGAATGGAAGGCAGATTGCTTTTACAGTAAAACAAAAAGGCATCAGGTTGTGACATGCAGTCTGGGCTTGAGGCATGAATCTGAAGTCTCTTCTGTATTTTTAGAGTAGCAGCTTTACCCCCATTGCCATCTTAATATAACATTCATTAACATACACATAATTTAAAAGATAATTACAGGTAATCACATGAATACAACTGCAGTTGCCTTTTAATATAAAATTATGAGTCATGGAATATGGGCTCACAGACCTGTCTAAGCAGTGAATTAATCAAACATAATTACAGATACACAGAGTGCAGCCTGGGGTGTACTACTGTGTAAATGAGCACCCCCTACTGGTGGGCCAGGCTGCTGACAAGGCGCTGTGCTACGGTGCTGCAATCTGCATCCATGTCTGGGAGCTAGCCTCATGAGAGTCACGTATATCCTGGGCGTGTTAAGCATCCTAATTAGCTCAATCTTGTTTCGCTATAGCTGTACAAGGTCCATTTAAGATGGTTCTTTATCTTTATTTTTGTCACTTGCACTGATATGTTTGAATCTGAGAAAAGCTGTTTTTTAAATGGAATTTATCCGCAATTTGTTACGTATTTAACGTCTAATTGAATATATCTAATCACTCATTCCGTTGATTGATGTAACATATACACAAATGATAACGCCAAAAAACTGAAAAATACGATGCTGTCTAAACAACCACATTACCCCAACTTGGGCATGGTATAATGAAATTCTTGCTTAGCCGGATAACGTACCATATTTAAGGTGCCCCAGTTTAAAATGACTATCTTCGTTTACTGCAAAAAAGTCCGGACTACCTTAAATCCGACAAGTTGTCCGGCTAAGCAGGAAATCTAACTTCGTGAAAGAAACCCTGGATGATAATATTGTAGGACAGGTTTATGTCGTTTTACACTTGGCCAGTAGGTGTCATGATATAAATGTAGTTTTGCATTTTCTTTTCAAATGCTATTTGAATACAATTAATTGCCTTTATTATAAATTGCGCTGTGTTTGCGTCGTGTGTTTGGCGCTCTTTGTTCTCCGAGAAGGGGCGCAGAAGGACAGCAGTGTGCAGGCGATAGAGGACCCGGAAGCTGCGGCTTTTCTATCCGCAAGAGTTTTGTCAGCGCCAAATGCCAGTAGCTGCTCGCTGTGGGCACGTGTTTTTGAAATCTTATATTTAGTCTAAAACAGTGTCCATTCACGCTTTTAAACAGATAGACACTTCATTCTTTGGTAATTTAGTTACTGTATTTTAAAGAATTGATTGGACAACCCTAAAACATAGTTACAAACTTAAAAAAACACTACTCTGAACGCAGCCACTAGGGGCGCAGTCTGGAGCGCGTCGTTGCTCGTGCACGCCTTACGTAAGTCGTGACGCGCTTCCGGTCTTTGTGTCGCCTACTGGTGGCGAAGGAGTGCCACCGTTCGGAGAGCTCCTGTTCCCGGTACGTCTCTGCTTCGATACGCCCGGCAAACGAAGAACGCGACTGAAGCGCAATCGCACGATAAAAATGGCTTCTGGCATGGCGGGACAGACATCGTAAGTATTTGCAGTTGTGACGCCCTTTGAACCTAAACCCGATGGCTGGTTGGCCTCCCGAGTGGCTCGGGCTGCAGAAAGGCCCGGGGTTTTAGCGAAGCACGAGCCAGTATCTGCTAACTTTAACTATCTCTCAAGTTAAAATAGTTGCTATTTTTTTGTTTCGTTTAATGGGATTCGGGTGTGTTGCGTCCCGGAGGTCTATATAACTAGCCAGCGACCGTAGATAATCGTCTTCTTTCGGTGGTTTGCTGATTTATTTGTGTGTGACTGCCTACTTCTTATGTAATACGCCTCTCTGCTTCGGGCTAAACCGATGTGCTGTGCTGGAAGTGGTGGTTTTCGGCAGTTAATACGGCATATTCGTATGCTAACTCCCCTGCCCACTTCCGTATTGCGTTTGGGAGCTAGCCGCCATGGCTGCATGTTGAAAAACTTCTGTCTGTTTGCTTACGTGGAGGGGAAAGAAAGCAGTCATTGTCCAGTTATGGTGTTCTGCTGATACTACCCTCCTATAGAAAGTACCTGTAGAACCAAGAACAGGCCGGGATGCTTCTTGAAATTGCGTCGAGGCCTACTTGTTCTACGAACAGGGCCAGGTCCTGCTATGGGACACACAGGCTCAAGTTTGGGTAAGGATGTTTCAAGTAGTCGTGCTTGTTCTCACAGGTGTCTTAATAGTCGATGGGACCAGCCTGGCCCCACTGCTGATATGCTGAAAGGCCTCTTGGGAAACATTTCCACTTCCCTCACAACGCAAGTAGCCTCTCTGCCAAGTTACTCCGGTGGGTGTTTGGCATCCAGTGCCACAAATGGCTTACTGCTGGCTGGTGGCACGAGGTCCACAGCACCACCCGTCACGTCCCTGCCGACCCCTACGTCTCCGGAGGAGGAGAAGCCATCGGGAGGCGTAGAGATGGCCGCTGCCATGGCTGCTAAAATTAACGCTATGTTGATGGCCAAAGGGAAGCTGAAGACCCCCCCGCCGCTGCACTGTAAGGTACTGTACCAGTGTGTCCCTTCAGGCTGCCTTTCCACCCCCATGAAATGTGATCAGTCAATAATAGACCCATGTTCTCCCCGCCCCAGGTTGCCCCCCGTATAACAGTAGCCAGTACTGCCAGCGAGTCGGTCGTCACCGAAGTGGACATCAATGACGTTCCTATAAACTGTCGCAACTTGCTAACTAAAGGGAAAACTCAGGAAGAGGTGAAGTTCAACCCCATTGAGCTTTTATATAAAATAAAATATAAAATAATTAGCTTAGCAGTAATGTAAATTGGAGCGATGCACCTTTTTCAGATTCGCCAGTACAGTGGGGCAGTGGTGTCTACAAAGGGGCACTACATGACCAGTGCCGAGAAGGCCCAGTGTAAGAGCGGGTATGTGTCATCCTGAATGCGTCTCGCATTTGTGTGTTAATTGGGTATGGTGAATGAGCTGTTTTCCTTTCTTTCAGGGATCGTCCATTGTATCTACACGTTCAGGGAAAGAGTCAAGAGGAAGTTACCAGTAAGTTGTTTGCATTTTCGGGGGGAGAAATCGTCGAGTTTAAACAAAGTGTTAACTGGTTCTGTTCATGTTCCGCAGAGGCAGTGAAGCGCATCAAAGAGATAATTTCAGAGGACATCTTGCGGTCTTCGCCAGGGCAGAGCAGACCTGTGGTGCCCCCACTTCCTGTTTACACGCAGCCACCCAAGCCCCTGCCTCCGGCCCAGCCACCTGTCCCACCCCCAGTTCGACCTCCTGTTCAGCCGCACCTCATACCGTCACCTCTCCAAAACCAAAAGTCTCCAGCCCCATACAATGGTCATTCAGGGGTATGTTAATGTTGCCGTTGTATTGACCCTGCCCCTTTTTCGTGTTTGTGTATTTTTTTTTCTACCACTAAGAGTTAATCTAGCAGTAGGCTTACCAGACATCTTGTGCTGGAAGTGTTGAGCTTGTAATTATATTCAGCAGTGTACCACATGCTATGTGATTGCGGAGGTTAAAGAAGGTGGGAGCAGTAAAGAGCAAGTGCTTCTCGCTGATACAAACCTCCTAAAGCAACTGCAGGCAGAACAACTCGACCTCCAGTGGATGGTCTGGGTCTGCTGCTCCTGCTGACACCAACCTTGCATTTTTTCCCGCTTTGTATTTCGTGGCGTATCAAGCTTTGCCCTCAACTCTCGGCTTGCCCGGCTGTCTTGCAGAGTTTTGTGCACACAAAGGTGTTCGTCGGCCTCGACCAAGCCCTGCCCTCGTTCAACGTGAACGAGAAGGTGGAGGGTCCTGGCGGGAGTTACCTGCAGCATATCCAGGCTGAGACGGGGGCTCGTGTGTTTCTCCGGGGAAAGGGGTCCGGCTACATAGAGCAGGCTTCGCGACGGGAATCGTTTGAGCCACTTTATCTCTATATCAGGTATCGATCTTCCCAGCTAGTTCAGATATGGGAGCCTGTAGAGCATGGGTCTCCTACTCCAGCCCCAGAGGGCTACTATCCTGTAGGTTTTCTATCCTACCTGGCTTCTGATGAACCACACCTGTTCCTGGTATGTTCCTGAGAGCAGGTGTGACTCATCAGAAGTCAGGTAAGAGAGAGAACCTACTGGATAGTAGCTCTCCAGGACCGGAGTTGGAGACCCCTGTATAGGTATTTGTATTGTTGGGGTCTGTGTGCTTCCTTGTAATTATGTTTGGTTTTTTTTTTCTTGTAGCCACCCAAACTCTGCAGGATTAGAAGCAGCAAGGGAGCTCTGTGAGAGCCTGGTGCAGACTGTAAGTCCATGGTTTGTTTAAAGCATCCACTTGCCCTTGGAGGTTTAAGAAGGTGGTGGTCTCGAGTTCCCATAGCCTTCACTGATACCCACCCAGAACATTTAGTCATGTGAACAGCCTGACCTGGAGCTCGGCGTACTGCACATACTGACATTCTGATGTACCTGACAGCGTCTGGTGATGCTCAACCTCGACTTTTCTCCCGTAGGTGCGGGCCGAGCATTCGCGCATGGTGTCCGTATACACAGCAACTGGGTCCACCCAAGGTATGTGATCTTTGGATCGCTTTAAAATCACAGACGTGCAATGTTTATTCCAGGGAATATCTTTTTTCTGTTTTTCATTCGCTTGTTTTAAGTTGTTGCTGCAAGTTCTTGATCAGTGATCAAGTGTGTGTGTGTGTGATTCTTTGTCTTTCAGTAGCATTAACCGTATCTCTATACTTTTATTTCAGCATACCCATCTCACGGATACCCGGCTAATAACAATTATGGTAGCCATGTATCCTGGTATAACTACCCAGCAAACAGTTACACGGGAGGCTATGCTGCGTATCCAGGATCCAGTGGTTACTGGAGTAGTGCGAATGGTGCTCCCGGTCATTCTAACTTTTCGACAACCCCTCAATCTTCTCAGGCAATGGTTCAGTATCCGGTGTGTCCTAGGAAACCGCCTTCTTATTTAGCCCCGGTAAGTTCTCTCAGCGGGCTGCTGTCTGCCGCTGCCGTTCCTCGTAAGTGTGACGGGCCCCCCTTGCCGTTTGAGATTGACCAACCCCCCCCCCCACTACTACCAGTGATTTGTCTCTGCCTGTATGCCAGTCCACCCTCTGTTGGAGGGTGGGTAGTTTTTAGTGTACTGCTGTTTTAGACTCTCTGTCCCCTTGTGAAGGACACAGGGACAAGTTACAGCAGTGGCACGGAGGGCTGCTCGTCCAGCCCGCCACGGGCCGCCAGTCCAAAGCGGCGGTTTCTGGAAGGCTCCGAGGAGGAGTGTGGGTCCCAGGTGAGCGTCCGTGTGCCTTTCCTCCGTCGCCGACGTGTCCTACGATCCCAGGCTTGAACCCCTTCTCCTTGTCCGCCCCGCAGCGCGACAGTGTCCCTGCTGCAGTCCTAAAGAAGGAGCAGCCCGCTGCTGACACGGAAGACGGAGAAGCCGCCCAGAGGTTTGTAGGCCTGCAGCGTTTCCGTTCGCGAGTCCCTCCCGCAGCTGAATCTGACGGTCTTGTGGTGTCGCCGCTAACAGGATGCTGATGCCACCGCCTCCGGTCCCTGCCGGTCTGGCTCCACGTAAGAGGCCGCGGGAGGGAGAGAGTCAGCCCAGTGCCCCTGACCCCAAGGGTATGCATATGGATATACATTTTTTTCCCCCATTGTTGCCCACTGTTGTGTTAATTGTAATGCTGAAGATGAGTGGATCTTTGACTCGAAATTACTCCCCCCCCCTCAAGTACTTAACAGAGACCTTTTAAAGCCCCCACCCCCAGCAGCTCTGTGAGCCTTCGAAGGCTGGAAAAAGATTCTAACTTGTCGTTCTCTTTTACATGTTCTGTCTTCCCCTTCTCTCCACATGTTCTCCCGGACCTGGATGTGTGGTGCCATCTCATTTCCTATGAATGACCCACCCCCCTCCCTGGCTGTGGATTGATCACATGCTGTGGATAACATGGGCCTTCCCCATGGCCCCCTTTACCTCTCCTCCTATTTCTCCCTCCCTCTACCTCTTGCTGTGCTCCTCCTCTTCTCTCCTCTCTGCTCTCTCTCCTCTCTTTTGTGCCCCAACAGACAAGGTGGAGCCTGACTCTCTGAAGAAGGCACGGTCCCTCGAAGGTGCACCAGGGTTGGTCCCGTATGGTGGGGACTCCTCAGATGAGGAAGATGATCGGACACGCAGCAGTAAGAAGTCCTAATTTATTCTGGACAGCGGCATGGCAGTGAACTACGGTGCACAGCTAGAATTTTTGTTTTTTAGTTTTTAGTGCCTGCACCTTCCCCCCTCCAAAGGATGTCCTCCTGTAATCACCCTTCAAGTATAGCTTTTCAGACATACTCCCTCAGATTTGCATCAGTATGACATACGGCTATTGTAACTTCTGTGAAATTCTTACATTTCAAAATGTTGTAATCCTGTTCCCATGGAATAATATAATAAAATATTTTATTAATCTTTGTTCTGTCCTCTGTTTGCGATTGGGATGTTTGACCACTACACATTTTCTTGCACATGAAATTTGCAGTTCTGAAAAGTTTTTAGAATGTTTGTGAGCATGGACTTGTTTGGATATGTAAATTAACTGATTTTGGGAGAAAAACACTGAAATGTGATCACTCTACTGTGGTAATTTCTGTTGATTTTGATTCTAGTGTGTGGATTTGCACTGGTTCTCTCCGTCCTTGTAAGAATCAGTATTAAGTACTCTATGTATGTAATTTCCAGAAGAGGCTTGATCAGTGGATCATACAAAATCATTTTGACCCTCTTAGTGTGCTGGCTTCCTATCTACAGTGCCTTGTTTTTTGTGTTGCGTCTGGCAGGCTTCAGACCCACTGTAAGTAGGTAGTATGAATCTTTAACATCTTGATGTCTCATTTGGGATGTCTCAAACATGCGTCCAACAATAATTGCATTTAGCTGACATTCCAATCTATTTCTGTAGCAGTGTTTCAGATGCAGTGCCTGTGTCTTAACTGTAGAATTCAAGTGGATGTTTGACTTCATTGGACCTGGCCAATATTTTGTGAGACGGGACTTCCCATTGTCAGCATCTGTGGTTATTGGGGGTTGTTAGGACTGGGGGAGTGTAGCTGTTATAGCAGCATGCCTGTGTAATCATAGTGCTTCAGCATAATGTGAGGATGTCTGCTTTGTCTTGGCAGAAGGGTGATGTGCCCAGAATATCACACTCACTGGCTTTCATCAGACATCTTGCCAAATGAGCTGCTTAAGTGACAATGGTCCCTTATCATTTGTGCTGAAAAGGGATTGCCATGGCAACCATTATAGTGCTATCCCATGGTGTTTCTATACAGAGATTCCTTATTTGTAACCAGTTTTGCTTGCAATTAGAAGCATATGATTTTACAGAGCTTGGAAGATGCTGTGGTGTTATGTGTAGACAATTCTAGAGAGACTACAAAGAAATGCAACCATCAAAACTAAACCATTTAAGTGTCTGATTTGGACTACATGGTGATGCTTTGTGGCCTTGCTTTGGTTATTTCATTTTCTGTTTCTCCATATCACCTTCTGCTCCTTGCAATCCTCAGTTTCCTTTGCCCAGCAGCAAAAATTGGTATTTTAGGCACCGCTGTACACTTTGGGTAACATGAGAGATTCTATCAGCTTCATTGCCTGGCCTCCAGCAAATGCAAAGTTGTATTTAAGCAAATACATGCATATTGGTCTTAATGGGCCTATAGTCACAGAACGTTCTTCAACTGTTCCTCTGGTGTTCGTTAGTTTCTTATCTCTGGTTTAGTTGGATGTGTTGAAAGTAATCTGGTGACCAAATTTTTACTGGAGGGCTAGAAATTTTGCTCTTTATGTGGGAAGTTGGGGGAAATGCATGTGATTTTCGATCAAGTGTTCCTGTAGGAGTGTCAGTTCGGTATTAGACTGAGGCTAACGGATTGCTGAGTGGTTCTTGTTGCCCTCTTAGCAGAGACATTAAGAAGCATGCCAGATGATGTACTCCTGGTGAACCTGCTTGACATCCAGCAGTCAACGCTTGGGTGTCTGTGCTCTTTAGAGGAGCACAGAGACTCTAATCCAACCTGAAACTCTCCTACTTTTCAACACGGAGAAATCAGTACCAGATATGTATGTTATTACATTTCAGTACATTTTGTGTAAGCACCCTGCAAAGGTCTGAAAATGGAAACATGAGAGTACTGCACAGTGAATTTAATCTACAAACCATTCATATGTACCCCTTCGTAAAAGAAAAGGGGGAAAATCAGAGAAGTAACTACAGTAACCAGTTAAAAAACTTAACTTTTATTACTACTAATATTATGAGAGCTCCTTACAGGTAAGATTACTAAGAAAATTCACCGTTGCCCAGACCCCAGCGCTCAAAATCATTTATATTATGGAAAATCGGTTACATGTTACAGTATTGTTAGTATTATTGCTAAACATTTTAGCTTCGAGTTTAACACAACCGCTACCGCTGAAATGTTTTGAAATTGATCTTCTGTCGTCTTGTGTATTTAATACTATATTGCATGTACACGACAAATATAAATGATGTATAGTAATCTACAACAATACAAAACATTGATTTTTTTTCTCCTTTCACCAGTCGTTATATATAATCCATGTTGGTTTTACCCAATGTTGGAGATAAGATTTAAATCTCTCGTTAAGAGAATGCCGTGTGATTATGTGTTTATGGTTTTGGGTTTCCCATACACGTGATTCATGACGTTTCACGGGGTCAAAAGATGAGGGCGACGTCATGCAAATGGCGGACGGAGTAAACACTGCGGCGCTGCGTCCGGTGCAGTTAGTACATAAAAAGTAATGACGTCTATTGAGTGCGAGCGCTTGGACAGTTTGGACGGATGGGTGGCCATAAAAACGGACGCCTTCGAGGAAAGCGAGACCTTTAGGCTGGGCTTTATAGTGCAGTGGAACGTCATAGAGTGCAAGTTCGCCGTGACTTGCCACAATAGGACCCTCCAGCGGCGAAGGCGGACAGAGGAGACGACCCCTGGCGACACTCAGACCAGCTGGGCCGGCCTCTTCTCTGTCAGCGACCTCCGAAATGTCCACCGACAGTTCACCGGCGTCAGCGAAGTGCTGGAGCCGCACTTCCCTGACTTATCAACCTTCGAGAGCGGCAACATTTGGGACCTCATCTTTCCAAACCGGGCGTCCGGCCCGGAGGAGTCCAACACGGACCTGGACACGCCGTGCCGCCAGCTGGAGCGGTATTTGGGCGCCGCCGTCGATGTCTGCGGTCGGAAGATCGTGCTCGATTCGTTATTCGTACAAGACGAGCGGGACGTGGAAGAATACTTTGAGAACTTGCAGGAGTTTAAGAGAAGGACCATGCAGGACCAGATCGACAGAGCGAAAGGCCATCTGCGAACGGTGAGGCTGTACAGCCGGGGACATGCTGGTATTCACAACTCCGTGAGGCTGTATGTCCTCTTCTTCTATTTCCTTCAGTATCTCCGTTTAGAGAGAATGCGAGGTTTTCTGTTCACGCACATGAGCAATCAGTTGAGCCCTTGGTTTCTTCCCGTACAATCAATAAACACTGACACGACACACGCAAGATGTATAGGGCGGGTGTAAATTGTGACGTCAGCAAACGTCACAAAATCAAAAGTATTAGTAACAATGTGTTAAATGATTCGTGAGATGATTAATTGCTGAGATTTGTCACTGCTGGCCGGACTGTCAGACTTTCAGCAAGACTGAAACCAACAGTGGGCGGTCCTCAATAATTTATTGGTTTAACACTTTAGTAAGAATGACTAAAATATGGGAGCCCTTAGTTCCTGCAGCTCCTGGTATAGAAGTTCATCTGAAAAATGTGAACAGTCAACCAGTAAAAACAACAGTTGTTCGGGTTAGTAACTCTATTCATCTTTCCGGCTTCTAGGTAAACCAGTTTTTCTGGGTTAGTCTGTGCTTTATCGGAAGGTGTGGATTATATTCTTTCAGATGTGGTTCCCCTTTACAAAGACACTGCACTCGATAGTAAGAACAGACCACAGTCACTCACCAGGGTGTCCTTCCCCAGTCAATATAAAAATAAAAAGCTCTCTGATAAACGCTTGTCACAATTGCATAAAATTCTCCTTTCTTTTCTTCCAAGACAGATCGTTTTCATCCTATGCCATTCTTAAGGGTGTCGGAATAGCATGGATACTGTGAAATTGTAATTTATACACATGGGATATTTTTCTGCTGTGGGGGGCATCTCCCTACTTGGTGCATTATATGGCAACCCTAGTGAGACGGCCAAGGTGTTATTATGGCAGGGGGTCCAGAATTTCTTGCCACCCCCAGCTTAGCAGTAATTATTATTTCCTCCTGCCTTTTTGCCTGGTTTCATTTAAATTTAAAATAGATTTTTTTCTCATTATAAGTATAAATATCACATGCTATCTGGCCTGATATGTTTCAATTAAACTGGAAGTTGTAACTAAATTAATGTGGTCCAATGAATGAAATGAAATCTTGAAATCTGTTTTTCTTAAGTTTGGGATTTTGAGTCAAAATTGTCACAAATCAATAACGTAGAATATTCATCCATTTTCCAAACCGCTTATCCTACTGGGTCGCAGGCGGTCCGGAGCCTATCCCGGAAGCAATGGGCACGAGGCAGGGAACAACCCTGGACAGGGGGCCAGCCTATCGCAGGGC
>JAABNY020000008.1:7120576-7130819 GCA_015164015.2 Brevimyrus niger | reverse complement strand
GGGGGGTGGGGGGGGGGGGGAGGATAAGGAGCGCGGGGGGAGGGGGCTGAGTAGGTGGGGGGGGCGGGGGGGGGGGGGGGGGGGGGGGGGTGTGTGAGGATGTGGCAGCTTTCCTGTCCTGAAGCGCACCCAGGCGTGCTGGGCTGCTTCGCCGGCCGACTCTTCTCCCTGGGATGTTCTCATTATGTCCTTTCGAGATCGGCCTGTCAGCCTGAACATGAATATTTAAACCCTCGCCAGACGTTCAAAGACCTCTAAGGGTCTTAAGATGGAGAAGAACCTGCCAGATTGCCTGGCATGAAGCACCAGAGCTTATTGACTCAAAGAGAAATAGTGTGCATGCAGATGTCGTTATTCGCTGATCCAGTGAAATAAAGTCTGAGAGTTTGGTTTGAAAAGTTGGAAATTAATTTGGGTATTTTCACACTTTTTTTGGAATTGTTTTGAACCTCCAACAGATAAGTTAGTGGTGTTGCTGTGAGCGAGTAACACCGAGGTCCTGTCAGTCCATGAATGAGTGACTAACACTGAGGAGCTGTTGGTCCATGAGTTGAGTAACGCTCAGGATCTGTCAGTCTGTGAGTTGAGTAACACTCAGGATCTGTCAGTCTGTGTGTGTGTGACGCTGAGGTCCTGTCAGTCTGTGAGTTGAGCGACGCTGAGATCCTGTCAGTCATACGAATGTGAGAGTGAATAATGCCAAGTACCCACTCTGGTGAATGCGTAAAATGAATTACCTGTGAGTGCATGGACAGATAAGGAACTGTTGTGCAGAGATGAAAGAAGAGGTGGTCTACTATGACGCCTGTGAGGACCCGGAGGAGCTGCGAGGTGAGGAGCAGGCCAGCCCTCTGCGGGACCCCGGTACCCCCACCGTCGTGGCTCTGAGCCGCCGCCTGCAGCAGCTGGAGACCAAGAGGGGAGCCATCTGTTCGAGGAGGGCATACCTGCGCAACAAGAAGGTGAGGCGGCTCCCTCCTGCCACAGGGGCCTCAGGAGACCATGGTCAGTCTCCAATCTGGTTCATCCACCACTTGCCTAGTACAGGGACCCTATCCAATGATGTGCAGGGGAACATCTTGGATGGATGCCAGTCCATCACAGATTCAATCACACACAGTCACACCCTATGGCGACAGAAGTTGCAGAAGCAGGACTTTTTAATTCCTACACTCGATGTTCGGATACAACGGTCAGTTGTCAGACATTACAGTGCGGTCGCGGTCTCTCCTTCTCCTCAGGACCAGTGTGTGGACGCCCATGAGCAGAAGCGGCAGCAGGCGCAAGACAGCACGACCCGCTTCCACCAGCACCACAGTGTCCACCTGGTGAGTCGCCATAGAGACCATCTCCATCCCATCTGTGAGGTCTTCCTGGGAGAAGCCTCAGTCGAAGTCCTGAGCGAAGTCATTAAGATGAAAGGTTAACGGCTTCTAGTGAAAAAGATGATGCGATTCGAGGCTGGCGTGGGAGTCGGAGATGGGAGTCAGTAAATTCACTTGCGGTTTGTGAGGAAGCTGGTCCCCGAGGCACGAAAATCTGGCTCTCACTGCCCACCCCCCCCCAATCATGCTACCTACAGAAGCGAGAGCTGAGGAAAGAGGAGGAAAAGAAGAGAAAGGAGTGGGTGGACCTGGAGCGGGAGAGGACTCTCAGAAGACTGAGGTCCTTCAGGGAGGTAGTTACCCAGCATGCACTGCTGTCCCTTTGTCTTCGTCCCTTTCTCATGTGTCGCATGAAAAACTGTGGACATACAGTTTGGTTGGTTGGTCTAGTCCCCATGTTTCAATATTATTAGTAATTCATGTATTATGCCAAGATTAAAATAGCGGCGTAGTAACTCGGCGGGGTGTGCTATTTGTCACTTGGAGATCGCTAACCGCTAGCTGGACTGTTGGATATCACCGTGTTCGTTTTGCAGAAGAGGCTGGGCCAGTATGTGCTGAAAAGGCCGTCCTCAAAAGCAGCTATTGGTGATTCCCCGCTGGCAGACCCCTCTCAGCCACTGTCAATCATCAGCCTAGCCCCCCCAGGGCCCCCCCCGGCCAGCACATCCCAGAAGTCACCTAAGAGGAAGGTTCTGAAGCCCAAAGACATCCCGGTCCAGATCTTCACCCCTGCGGGGCCGCCATTGCAGACTTTCACTCCGTCAGCCACCCCGCCTCCTCCTCCTCCCCCCCCCCCTCCACCGCCTTTACCACCCACTCCCCTACCGCTCCCACTTACATCACCCCAACAAGATCCTGAGCTGCAGGACACACCCATGCCGCTTCTCTCTGAAAAAGGGGCCTCGCCATTTCCGGACAGGACCACACTCAAGCAAAACATTGGTGAGAAGTGTCTCAATACATTTTTTTTCTCTCTTTTTTCTTTCCCATTTACTTTTTCCCTCCTGTGAAGGGGAGGGGGGGTGTTCATGTAAAAGATTGTTACTAATGTAAAAGCCAGTGACCTGAATAAGTACATTTCACTTGAGGTGCCAGATTCATGAATGTTCCCAGATGGCTGTTTGCTGTAGGTAGACAGGTTGCCAGTAGCTCAGACTAGGACCCAAGCCTGACTCCGACACGAGCGCCACATGGACACCATCTGTGTCAGACTGCCTTCCCTCGGAGTCCTTTTAGCTAAATGAATGAATGAATGTTACATTCATATAGCATTTTTCAACACACCCAAAGCACTTTACAGAAGCAATGGGGAACCATGTCAACCTACCTGGATAATACAACACTGCATTACTACAGCTGTGTGTGTCCAGTAGGAGGGGTTTATGGTTAGGGAATTACATGATAAGTTATAAACCCCTCCAGCTTGACATTGGGCTCTTGCAGCAACATGCCCCATCCCCACAGGGGCTAAGGAGGTGAAGGACCAGGAGAGAATCCACCAATAAGATAGATTGGATTATTAGGAGGCCAGATTTGATAGGGCCACAGTGGGTAATTTTGCCTGGGCATTGGGGTGCCACCCCTACTCTTTTGAAAAAGATGCCCAGGACCTCAGTTTTACATCTCATCCAAAGGACAGCACCATTTTTACAGCATAGTGTCCCCATCACTGCACTGGGGCATTGGGATCCACACAGACCACAGGATGGGCTCCCCCTGCTGGCCACACCAACACCTCTTCCAGCAACATCTCAGCATTCTTAGGTTTGGGCCTGGTCAGTACTTGGATGGGAAACAATCTGCTTAGCTTCAGGTGGATTACCAAGGTTAAACCGCAGGTGATATGGCTGCTGACTGAGTTTGTGTGTGAAGTCTCTTCAGATTGATCAATTCAGAGTCCTTTCCCAAGGATTCATCAGACTTTACATGACTTTTAAAGGTTCTGTGTTGCACATGCAGTTGGCACCAGCCTGTATCCTCCTCTCTGATGCCCCCTCTATCACCCCTGCCCCCCAGGCTCCATGGACGAGGTGCTGGCCTCCCTGCAGAGGGGAGAAATCCAGCTCCGCAGGGTGGATGCGAAGGCCGCCCCAGCCACCGATGTGCGGGACAGCATTCTGTCTGCCATCCGCCTCGGGGTGAAGCTACGTAAGGTGCAGCCCTTGCCGGGGCCCCAGGCCTGCCCGGGGAGCCAGGCCTCGGAGCTGGAGCTCAGCATTAAGGCCGCCATGCAGCGGATGAAGAAAGTGTCTGCAGATTCAGATGATGAGGCCGGGGGGGACTCCTGCCAATCGGGAGACTGGGACAACTAAGTCAACATGCTGCGTCATGCCAACTTACACATGGTTCATTTTTTATATTTTAAAGAATGATTTTATAAGCATTTGGAGAATAATCGTTATAGACCATGGAAGGCGGTATTGCTCGCATTAGACGGCCTTGACAGTAGGATTCCAACCTTGTAAAAACGGAATTACAGCAGGACAGAAAACCTTACCAAGCCGCTCTGACCAAGAGGATTGGTTATATGTAAACCTTCGTCCCTAATCCACAGATATGCTTTCAGCTGTTTTATAATCCTTATCATGAGACTGGCTAATTCGTAATACAGTAGCAGAGCTCCTTTAAAATGGTTTTCCATGGCACTTACCGGCATGTGGCTTCTGTGGTCTTATGATGGAAGGAAACGTGGTAAAGCCTGTCGCACTGAATTAGTTTTTCTGCCTTTTTGGTTACTTTTCCCGATTTCTGTTTCAATATATTCAAAGAAAAGTGCCCTGCAGCGTGCCTGATTTAATTGCTGTTTTAGCGAGAAATAGCAGCATTTTCAGAGAATGAAGGACTGTGTGACAGTATTATGGTGGATACCAGCCCAAAAAAAAAAATATTTTTTTTTTTGTTACAGGGGATGTTCTCAGCTATTCCACTGTGATTATGTTCAACCTCAGTTGGCTTAGTGGGTAGATGGGCACTTACTTATACTGCCACCTAGTGGCTGGCTGCACAGTCCAGTCACACTGCTGCGCTGGTGTCACCATGGTAATGGGCACACAAGCCTATGTTGAGCAGCCTGGTTCTGCTCCTGTGTGAATGGATGTCAGAATCACTTTGTTTTTCTGCAAAAATGCAGTCCTGATGGACAGTGTGGCAGAGTGCAATAAAGTTTCTGAACTGGCTTCTCGTGACCTTCCTCCAAATTACCAGTCTTGTGGGAGCACCAGCCCCTGCTGGCGTGTGGCACCAGCTGATGGAGCCATTACAGAGCCTTACTCTCCCTGCTGAAGATGTCAGCACCGGGGCAGGGACCGCGTCAATCCTTATGGCGGGCGCACTCCCGAGGGCCGCAGCCTGCGATCGCTGTGCATGCGTGACGGCGTCGGACCGGGGCAGGAGTCGGGTGACAGAAGGGACGAGTCGTGGGGGGAAACAGGCAGACCAGGTGCAGACCAGCCTGACGGCACCGAAAGACAGATCCCAGCAGCCAGAGTTACTATGGAAACGGGATGGCTTAGCGGGGGTGGTCTATGGTAACATCTCTGCAACACACTCTTAATTATATTTTACAAACTCGCCCACGTCACACCAGCACACAAGATGCCTGACTGAAAATAAAAACAGTGAGGGAATCACCAGAAGTGCCGGTCTTTTCTGAGACGAGAGCGGCCTGGCTTTGACGAATGACATTTCTCTGCCATCTGTGTCGTGGTAGCTGTTTATACCACTATTCAGTCACGGTTGACCTAACAGTGGTACACCATTAAATTTTTATGATGCTCTCTCGTACATCTCCGTCGTTTGACGATACACCAGAAATCCATCCAATTGCTACAGTAGCTCATTTGCTTGGCTGCCTATGAAAATGAGAGAACAGACACTAGCGGCGGAGGCTTTGTAGGCTTTGAAGTTTCCAAGGTGATGCGGCCCCATACCATACAGCCATCGCTAACAGGCGACATGAATTTTACAATGTAAACAAACCAATAAAGATGTTTTCCTAGATCCCCCCGGTGCCAGTTGAGAAAGCCCAGGGTTTCACTCTCCTTGGCAGAAAGCAGCCGCCCATCTCGGCACCGGAGCCGACTGCGGCTACACAAACAAGCACACAGCAGCCGGTAACTCAGACAGACAAGTCGCTCATGAAGCATCGTGACAGAACTGGGGAAAGCAACGGCGGACACTTCCGTAATGCAACAAATGAAAACAAGACACCAGCTTATTAATTAAACTATATTTTAACAATCAAATATGTATGATACAATATACCCTTCAATTACATAAGTGGGTAAGATTCAATTCTAACAGAAACAAAGGAAAAAAAAAAGTTTGTTCTAGGTTTGTCATACAGCAGTAGAGACCTCTGACAGCAGTAAGCACTGGGAGGGGCTGAGGTACACTTGTAATCTGAAGGACAAAGACACTAGGCCATCTGTGCAAAACACAATCCTGTTTGACGATGCTAATGGATAAAAACATGTACTCGTCAGAGCGGCGTTTCCCATTGCAGTCGTTTGGTAAAAGGAGTCCTGTCAGGGCCGGGGGGGACTGCGTTTCAGAATGAGAAGGCACAGGACGAGCCAAAAGGATCCGCCGCCGGCCCGCCCGGCTTAGAGAGTGGCTTCCCCATAGCGCTACGCTGTGCTCTTAAAGGACCTTGGGAAGAGGTGAGGGGACACGAGACCAAACGCCGAGGACAGCGAGAACGGAAAGGGTGTGGGGGCCAGGGTGGCAGCGTCGGGAAAACGGGAGACGTCACCGGCTTCAACCGAAAGCCCCACAGAATCTGAGGATCAAAATGTAGATACACAAACATGGTTCCACACACTAGCAGCAAAGGAAAAATTTAAATTAAAACACAAACCACCTCTTTGAGAAAACAACCACCACCACAAAGAACCCTGGGAAGCGAATCCCTCACATGAACTAATTCAAAGAAATTTTGTTCTACTTGGATAAATCCATACTACATGCAAAACCCTTTGAACACTGCACTCATTTTAAGTTGCTGGCATAGGGCACCTCCTACTGGTCGCACTTCCCTTACCAGGCCCTTCCGGCTTATGCACATACAATCCTGCAAGCGGTTTCCAAAGCACCACTAACCAAAGGACACTAACCTTCTCTCCCAGCCTCAGCGCGCTGTGGGAGATGCCTTGTTAGCAGGCATTTGCACCCAAGAGGGACCACAACATCCATAGGATGTGTTTGGTCAATCGCATCTGATTATTTATTACAATTTCCAGGATCTGCAAGTCGTGATTAATGTTTTTTTTGTTTTTTTTTGCTCTTATGCATCAAAGATGCAGTAACGGCAGCGATGCCCAGGACTCCCCAAATCCTCCGTTAAGTTTACAAAAAAAATTAAAAGTGAGTGGAAGGCTTTCATGTTCAGAGACAAAAACTGAGGCACTTTGTGACACTGTGCAGTTCATGTATGTGCATATCAGAGAGCACAAAAACGGCTGTTCAGTCTCACCTGAGATCATCTAATCCAACTGCGGACAGCCCTAATATCAGCTTCCCCCCCCTTACATTTCGGAATTATGCAAGCCGGCCCTGTGCGACCGCAATCTTATTACGTTACTGGCTGGATAATCTCCTCCTCACCAGCCCTTAGGAAATGAATCCCAGCCCTGATTCTAACCACAAAAGCTAGACAAAGAGTTATAAAGAAACTTAAGACTGTACCCTTCACCTGTCGTTCACACAATTGTATCCCCATTAAGCCAATTCATTACAGTGGCTCCTGTAACCTGTGATGTACGGTCTAAGGCTGACAAAGATGCTACCAGGTAGAGTCAGTCTGCCTCCTTCCAGTTTTTCCATAATTGTAGGGAGTCTGCTTGGGGATATGATACCACTGAACTCAACCCGATGATCTTTGTGTCTGGTACAGCTGGTCCAAACCACCATTTCAGTTGTCCACCCCTAGCTTAGACAGCCCCTGCCGGAACTCATGCAGCTCGTCAATTTTTCCATCCAGAACATCCATGAACTTCTTCAGCTCCACCTTCAGGTGCCCTTGCTTGTGGCGACTGTCCTCTACGTCAGCCTCCAGTGTGCCGATTCTGCTCTCCAGGTCCTTGTTCTTCGTTTCGGCGACCTGGTAACACGGACACGGGGAGAGGGTGAGACTTCGGAGCGGCGGCGAGACCGAGTGGCATGCAGACGGGCGTTCGGGGTCACGGTCAAGGGACGGTGCTCGTGTCCATCTCTCAATCCCACAAAAAACTCTTATTTCGAGAAAGTTCTCTCCGAAAGTTCTCTGCAAGCCAGGGGGGCCCTAGCTATGTGCAGCGGCTGCACTGCCATAAGAGGCGAGGTCAGGCACTCTATACTTGTCCTGCAACTACATGCTTTTTCCAGCCACGTCGTGAAACCCGATCTACCTTGTAGTGGACCCAGCTTTAAATAGTTGGATCAGACTCAGCTGCTTAGCTAGTCTATGCGGAGAGGCAAAATATTTGAAGCATGCCTTTGTTGCTGTCATGCAGTGTTGATGACACTGTACGCACAATAGGGACTAATGAAAATGTGCTCCTTTGCAGCCTTGTGTGCGTATGGCAGGAAATACCAGGAGCAAATGAACCATGCTAGGGGGGGGGTTTAAAAGCCCTCAATATGGCACCATCTGCTTCCAGGTGTTCTCTGAAAACACAATGCGTCATGCTGTAAATCGCAGCTACTCCAGGATGACACAGAGGGCAAAAATACCCGGCAGACTGACTCTGGAGCTGTTCACACAGATGTCACATTAGGTCCTATGACCAGAAAAGGCCCCCGGTATGATGAATGACTCAGTGTGGAGAGGCAAAGGAGGGACGGGTTGCACATGCTACCGAAAAATCTGACACACGCCGATTAGCACAATGAAGGTGCATTTTGAACACGGGTCAATATGTAATCGGTCCAGGCTTCATCTTTTCAAATCCTCCGCAGGGAATATTACTCACGTCGTTGTCACAAGTGAATGTTACCATAACAACCCTAAAGCAGCATAAGCCTCGTGCTGGCAGTTTGAACGGCACGTGAGCGGTGAAGTCAAGATAGAAAGCAAGCGAGCGAGAGGAAAGATGTCATCGTCCTCAAAGTATGCTAGAGGAGCGGGGGACGGGCCACAGCTCATCACGCAGTGCTCGGTCTGTTCCTCACCAGGGTTTCTTTAAATAAATGTGTATCTATAGCGATGGGCACGTCCCCATGACACCGCTGTATAGCGTTAGCGACAGCTAAGCACTACGCTATTGTGGTGCTGCTCCATGACTCTGCAGCGATGGCATGTCAACACAACACTGATCTCTATCCTGGGTGACAGGGAAGCTGCTCCTGGCACCACCTGTAGCCATGTGACTGCTCCAGGGTCCCACAAGGCAGCTCAGTCTGTAGTATTGGAGCGCGGCTGCCATTTCATTACGTCTGGGTAGCATTAGCGCGCCAGCGTTTCACATACGAGTAGCATTAGCGTGCTAGCGCTTCGCGAGGTCACTCCACACGTACCTTCAGCTTCTGGTTAAGGTTCTCACACTCCTCCATGAGCTTTGGGATGATCTCGGCCTGAGCCCTGAGGCTCTCCAGTTCCTGCAACAAGACATGCACGCATCAGAAAACAAGACAGATAACATGCAAATGCTATTACAGGCCTGAAGGTCACTCTGAACCCAGAGGAGATGCAAATGGTTAAACAGCCAACACCTACATAAGGGCCTTCAAAGTAAAACCCTATTCTCCCTATTTTCTGTGGATATTTAAGCATCGGAAGCATCTCTGTCAGAGAATGAATGTTTATCCAAGTTAATAGTACAGAGACATCAATGATGTGGCCGACTTGTGCTCTGAGAGGATGCAACTGCGGTGGAGATAAAGCAGAAGTAGATGGATGTAAACCCAAACAAAGCGAGACCACAGCCACTGTCCAACCCAAACCAGATCCCCGGCGGGCATTCGAAAGCTACACCCCCTGACAAATAGAGGAAATAGCTGTAGAGGTCGATACTAATGAAATACGTGCCTCAAAGTCGAGACAGCATGCAGGCATTTTAATAAGCACAGGTCAGAATTGACAGTCCAAGTCTCTGCTAGTGCGGACACTAATTAGGGCTTGCAGCAAACATGGGGGTAGAGGGACCCCCAGACCCCCGATGGGGCCACATGTTCCATTACAAATGTACCACAGGGGTTCCCAGCCTTCTGATGACACTGGACTGGACTGGTGGGAGGGGTGGGGGGGGCATTTAAGCAGTTTACTTTTTTTTTTCCTCCAGATGCATGTTTGGAATGTGTGAAGGTCAGGGATTGCAAAAAAATAAACTATATACATTTTCAAGCCAGTCTATTTTTAGAATGAACCAAACCCCCCCACCTCCCCAAAACCCCCAGTGTTCTGCAGTCCGGTGAAATGCTGCCCCAGGGGGGGATAAGCCCCCGCACAAGGAACAGATGGATACATGACTACCCATGGTCAATTTAGCACTCTTTAAGTTGAACACAAATTATTCAAGAATCTGGATTCATGGATGTTCTTTAGCCATCTTCACAGGAGGCCTACAGTATACATGAATATTGATTTAGAATTGAATGGCTTCCTGTCCACTTAAGGGGAACCACGCTGGACATAAACCTCTACGTAAACAGAGCAGCCTCCCCTGCTGTGGAACCATTCCATACCCCAGCGCCGATGACAGACTCCAGCAGGCGAGCACAGCTCTCCTCAGCCTTAACGCCCGAGCACAAGCTACACCTCATGAATAACCACAAGGGGGAAGAAAAAAAAAAAAAACGCCAGAGGATCCAGAACCTTCCAGAGGCCTTGCGCGCCGGTCCCATACCTTCTCCTTCCCCTGGAGCTCGGATTGGAGCTC
>JAABNY020000008.1:7097084-7115491 GCA_015164015.2 Brevimyrus niger | reverse complement strand
AATGAGAAGTTGAACAGGTGTTCCTAATAATCCTTTAGGTGAGTGTGTATATATATGTTTTTTTAATTTTGATAGTGGCTGAGGGGTTTTTGTGTGAGAGCATAAGCAGCGAGTGACTGCATCATTTATTAAGAGTGGCGATGAATAGGGCTTCGGGAATCAACAGCATGAATGTCACTGTCGTTCTTTTGTGGTGTGTGTGTGTGTGTGTGTGTGTACTTAATGTATTATGGAGAGCCCCTCTCACTGTGTCTGACAGGAGAGGGGGCGGGCGGGCGAGCTGGCAGCAGGGACACGTGACCCGATCCTGGGATCAGATGCCACAGGCGGCGGGTACGCGGGGTCAGCCAGCCAGAGCGACACAGGATCTGCCACATGGCCACGCTGGGGATGTCCGCTGGCCTCAGAAGTGCCACGACAGGGCTGGCGGAGCCAAGGCGGCATATTCCTTACAGGGGGGTGAACGCAGCCCCCCTTCACTGTACCGTCATACGGGACACAAGAACCGACGGGCCAGGTCACCAAATCAAACATCAATGCAAATTATTCTTTGCAGCCTTAAAAGCAGCATAACACCCCCCAGTGACTGTCTGGCTCCCTTCCCAGTGAGCCAGCTGGCTGCCATGACAGCAGCTTTCCTTTTTTTTTTTTTAAAACCCCTGGTAACAAGATGTGGCTCAAGATGAACCAGCAAACAGGTGTTTCTCTGCTTGGCAGGGGTGGCCAAGTACAAGGTGCGAAGGGCATCCAGAGTGGCAAGGATCGCCTCGGAATTTTCCACTGGCTCCGGCTCCCGGCTGCTCGTTGATTGTCCCCAATTTTGACTGGTTGACATTTTATCCAAAGTGACTCAGAGTTTCCCCTCAGTCACACACCTGAGAGTTCCGTTCAGGTTCCTCAATCGTTCCGTTCAGGTTCCCCGATCATGCACACATCGCCGACCAGCCGTCAAAGACGCCTAAGGCTGATGCCTATGAAAGCCTCAGATCTTAATCAGGGTGCCGTCGACATCATTACACTGGCACTGAAAAAGGTCAGAATTTTAACGGCAGTTATGTACGGCCAACACCATAAACATGCCTGCACTTCTGTCAACCATGAGCCTCGGAAAAGACAATAGTCCGGATAATGGATGCCATGCCAATCATAACCAACGCTTCCCCCATCTCTCAACACATTCAGGAGACAAAGCCAGGTATTGTGAGCCGCGTCACTCCAAACTGCGAGCCTCTGCAATGACAAGAGAGGAAGTTTTTATTTTTATTCAAGGTTGATGGGATCAGTATAGAATCTGTTCTTTGTTTCTCATCACTTTTTTTTTTTTTTTTAAATATAACTCTGATGAAGAGGTCTTCTTGCAGGAGAAACCTCAATTATTCAGCATCTTCCGAATACAGGCAAGGCGCCCTTTCATGCACACGCAGGCATTAAAGCAGAATCAGCTGCTCTCACTATGATCATAAGAGGATGCAAATTATGCATTGGTGCAATGTCAGCTTCTGGAAGGATCCTGGGATTCCCAGCCCTGCCCCCCAATGCAGACAGGTCAGGTCAAGGACACCGTTTGGACACTGAGGGGAGGAGAGCAGGGTCCACACGACCGTTACAGACACTCGCATCCTGGGCCGGAATCATGGCCTCGGAATCCCAGGCAACAGCCACGCCCCCGACGACTTGGAGACAGGGGGCCTTCGGGACGCTCCCCCCCGCACAGTTAAAATGAGAGCACACAGACTAATGGGCTGTCAGAGCCCCGCATGACACCCGCATCAAGACCCAGATGGTGAACCTGCTGACCACAAGTGCAACGCTACACTAAGCTCATTTGGCAGGAGCAGTCATAAGCTTGCACATACAGCCCCCAGTTTTTCCCCAGTCTGCAATGCCCGCGGACCACTAACGGAAGGAAGGAGCCTTCATCACTGTGCTCGGCCTTTCCGCGGAAGGGCTGCACGTCTCCATGGAAACGCACAGCGTAAACCGCACGGTTGGACAGGCTGGGGGCAAAAGCTGGGGCCAAACTCTACCATCTATTTACGTCTATTACGTTTGCAGAAATACAGTCTAATCTGGAGGGGGGGGGGGGCAGTATCAGGATCCCCCCTGAGGTATAACCAGATGTGTTACAGCACCCACAAGATAGCAAGGAGAGAGCACACTCTTAAATTAGCCCAGTGATCTGAGCACTGCAGCTGTCCCAAGATACCCTTCAAAAGGTCCTGCTCGCCACCATACGGGTCACGCTGGTGCCAGATGGGGGAGGGTAGATTTACCCTCAACATGCCTCGCCAGCTATGTGCGGGGGGTACATTGCTCACTGCGACTTCAATATGACCGATGGCGTGTGACGAACACACACTCGTCTACTTTCGACACTGACGACAGCCATTGGTTGAGAGCAGGCTTCTAGAGGGCCAGTCAACGATAAAACAACAGCCACCCTCACCACACCTAGGGCATTTTCGGCAGGAAGAGTCACCACGGAAATCAGCAGGTCGACCCGGCCGACGGCCCTCACCTTGGAGCCATCCACGCTGATGATGCGGTAGCTGTTCCGCGTGCTGTCGTAGAAGTAGGAGACGCTGACGGCCTGCTTGCTGGCGGGGACCCAGTTCTTCT
This sequence comes from Brevimyrus niger, assembly GCA_015164015.2. Lineage (NCBI taxonomy): Eukaryota > Metazoa > Chordata > Actinopteri > Osteoglossiformes > Mormyridae > Brevimyrus > Brevimyrus niger. The sequence goes on along the minus strand of JAABNY020000008.1, from coordinate 7,112,872 downwards.
TGGTGGTCGGGTCGATCTGGAAGACGTGAGCCCTGGTGGTGAAGATTGGCTGCTCCCTGGGGAGAACAGGAGAGCAAAAATGAGTCCAAGAGCAGGCAGGGGTGGGTAAAAAAAACAAACAAACAAACAAGCTATTTCATCAAATTCTTTGGTTATTGGATTAAATTTTAAGCAGCAGCAAGAACACTGGGGGACAGTAATGATGATGGTGAAAGGCCTTCATCACCATCATTATGGTCACATGCACAAACAACGCACATTTGGAGGGTCCTAATCAGCTCCCCAAGGCCTTCCTGCCGCATCCGACCGATTCGGGATCATGTGACTCTGTGGCCCTGGTAACCGGAGCGAAGCACTTTCGGGGGATACAGTACTCATGTAATCCGACCCGGAAGCCGGCAGGCCGACGTGAGGATATTAATGCAGCAGCACCTGTGAATTTCATTTAACCCTCCGGGTGACGCCCGTGGCCAGAAACCCACACGCTCAGACGGCCTAAACTGATTGGGTTACCAGTTTAAGTGACAGGTTCAGAGCTCAAATGGCGTGCAACTGAACTCAGGTGGCTGTTATACTCCTTTTTTACTCTCCCTCCCCCTGTACGTTAGTAGTAAAAAGGTTTAAAAAGGGTTATTTAAAAAAATAATAATAATAATAATTAAAAACAATATCTTTTGGTGCAGTCTGACAGCGACCTCGTTCTGGCAGCAGTCAGACATGCCAGCCCCACGTGCGACCCCCCCCCTTACTTCCCACGCAGTGACAGTGTGGCCTGAAAGCCATTTCCGATTAAGACGACAGTCCTAGCGCAACACTAGTCCAAGAGGTCTTTTCCACAAAATTCATTGACTCCGAATGACATCTAGTCAGAGCACAGCAACCATGACGTCCAAATTGCCTTCGATTTCATTTCATTATTTAAAAAAATTGTGCCACGCAGTTTTGGTGCAGCAGAGGGCGTGAGAGGAAGATGGACCTGGACAAAAGGCCCCCTTCCTCAACACCACACCCAGCGTGCTTACTCACACCAGGAACGCCTCACGCATGTACCAGTGCTGATCACAAGACACTGTGCATTTATGTAATGAGACCTCCCTGCCACTAGGTGGGACACTCCTTGATAGTGGCAGCTGAGCTCACACCTCAGCACACGCCATTCAAACAAACCCTGCAGAACTACACAATTCTGCAAAGTAAAGGCACTTGCACTTCATATCTAAAATAGTGAATGTACCAAATATTAACATTCCCTATGATGGCTGTAGGAGACAAACATTTAGCTGACAAGTCTATTCAGATTTCCCTAGAAACTGGTCATCACCCAATAAACCCTGCAAGGATTAGCAAGGCCAGATTATCTGAACCCAAACAGAGGCAGCGACTCCGCCACACTCTTAATCCTAATCAGCTTTGGGGTAAAACCCTTAATGGCAAAAGAGCATCTATGCCAGCCAGACGTCCAGAGATGCTCATGCTGGTTACAAGAAATGGCCGCAGGCAAAATGCATGCAGGGAATAACCACTACACTCTTGGGGACTCATCATGCGCCCAGACTACTTCCTTACAGCTGTTAAGGTACTCAGCACTGACCCCTATGCAAGACCAAGGTCAATAGTAACATTAATACTTGGAGGTGTCCCTCCAAAGCCTCACTAATCCAGGGTGAACCCCAGCGGGACAGCTGCTGGCCTGGGATGACCTCACCCTACAAGGCACAGGAAGTAGTTTCTTTTTAAGGCAAGTTTAAAATTGGTGCTCATTTTAACAGCCAGTTACACAGTTGCCCAATAAATCCTACACTAACTCTGGATGAAGCCACAAATACCTTTAAAAGCCATGACTGTGGTATGGCAATAGGGACAATCTAAACTGAATGGTTTTATAACCTCCAGCCTCCACATTCAGGTTAAGTTATTCACCGATGAGTGGGAATGCTACCCCATTCAGCTTGGTTCCCGGATGCGGGACGGCGAGGTGAAGGATGGGACGGACCCATGGCGACAGACCGGGCTTTCCACTCCGACTCGAGCATGTGCCAGCCCGACGTGCCCCAAAACTCAAAACGAATGCAGGCAGAGCTCGTCTCCCGCCATAAACTCAAAGGTCTTCTTGTGAAGCCGTATTGCGAGCTAGGACCTCCACTGAGCCGAATGCCTTTTTTAAGTAGTGTTTTCTAATTTGAATCGGGCATTTCACTGGCCACCCCTGTGCACACAGAGGCCAACCGGAAACAACATAGCGGATGGCGGCCTTTTCCACGTACAGTATGTGCCCTTCAACACAGAAGGAACTCAAAATACTACAAGAAACTGAGCCAGGCCAGCACCTCAGCTCACCGCTTCTCACGCTAAAGAAGAATGTGTTCTCCACCAAAGCAAAGGCGTGGCACAGAGGATAAGTCAATGAGTCACAGACGTTTTATTTACTTTGGCAACACGTCTAGATGTCCACAGGCCTGCACATCAAAACCGTCACTGCTCAAGATTTAGTGGCAACAAAGAGCCCAGGGAAGAAAAAACCTGACAGATAAGATGGACAGAAAGATCAAGCCAGTGTTAAGGCTGGTTCGTCCATCTTCAATTTTGATTGGCCAAGTCCATCCCCACCCACCCATTTACAGTAGACGCATACGATTGAAGACAGACTAAGACGCACCCGGCGCAGATTCTGGGTCGGATTTCCCCCTGAAATAATATACCTTTCATCACCAGACCAGCATGCGAGGTGTTATTGATGTTATTATATGCCAGGAAATTATTTAAAAAGAAAAATCAAAAAAACAGAAGCGCATATTCACCCCTCCAGCCACAAGCAGAGGAGGGGGGGCGGGGGGTGGGCTCACTCAAACCTGTACATATTATTCAGGAGGTCAACTATCAGACTTCTTTGGCTGACACTGGGCATGGCATCGGGAAGGGGGGCGTCTATTTAAGGGGAAGCCAGTGGCGGGTCGACGGCGGCGAAGTCAGTCCTTCAGCTCCGAAGCGGCGGTCTTCCAGGAAACTCGAGTGCCTGCCCTTGGATCATTCACAGGGCGAGAAAAGAGAGCGTCGTTTTCCGAACAAAGGCGTGGTGACATGGGAAGCACACTGACAGAGCGCCGCGCAGCAGACCATACGCACCGGCTGTCATTCTCGGGTTTCCCCAGCGCAGCATAAAGTTTGCCAGACAGCATGCATCCAGTGCCCTTGGCGAGCTATTCCGATGCTCCTCAAACCAGGTTTTATCCTCCTATCTCCTACAGTTCCCCACTTTTTTGCAGCCCCTTATAAACTGATTGGAAGGAGGAAGAGCCGAGGACTGAACCACTTTGCTACAACTAAGGGGGGTTCTGGACTGAACCACTTTGTTACACAGTTTCAAACCACAAGACCACCTTCACGTCATCCACTATAGTGGGTCTTTGTTGGTGCCTAAAAGTCAGCCTTTGGCATCTTGGTTCTTGCTTATAAATACATGCACACTCAGACTGCACCCCCCCTAATCCCCTCTTAAAAGAGTTACTAACACATCTGCCTGCTCTTCTACTGGCCACCTCATGGTGGCGCCCTCCCGGAATCCAGCTGCCATTTTGTTGTCCACCCTAGTGCTGAACCCCGCTCCTGTACTTAAGCAGCTCTCCTCTCTGAAATCTCCAGCCTGACCCCAGGTCTGCCGCTAGATGCTCCTCAAACTGCTGCATCGCCCCATCCTCCCGTCTTCCCTTCAGTTGGCCCATTGCGGCTTTTGTTCTGGGTGTAAACGGAATCGATCATTAATCAAGTAGAGGCGAGGGAGACCTCTCATACATTCCTGCAGCACCTCCTCTTCCTGGACTGCCTGCATCCATCAATATTTTACAGATGAGTCATTATATCAGAGAGCGGCTATCCCTGCACCACGTCCCAACAGGGAACGGCCAATGAAAAGGCACGATCACAGCCAGACAGGAAGAGCTCTCCAGGAGATAATGGACCCCCCAAAAACGTCTGTAAAGTGCCTTAAGACTAATGTAAAAATTAAACCATATGCTGTACTTCTCTATTGATTTTACTGTAAAAATATTGATCTATTCAGTCCACTGCAGACAAACCAAAATCTTCAATATTTAATTTTAAAACTAAAATAAATTATACAAAACATTTCAAATAAACGACAACTGGGGCTGGAACGACTGCAGAGGTGTGAGGCAGCTGCACTAACCATGGGCACCAACATTAACAAGTTCAAAACACATAAGATGCTTATTCTAAAAGTACTTATGGTCAGATAGTACCGCCACTGTATGTGGAAAGGGGTACCCCATGACGCACACACAGACCTGACAGCAGGGATCTCGCGCAAAGAGCCATTAATCCCTCAAAGAATACAGTGCCTTTTTCACACCCTACTGTTCAGAACCAGCACGATGACCCAGCGGCATCCGCCTGGACTAAACGTTCGGCCATCCAAACACCTGCCTGCATGCATAACATCAATGGCATTCTCTCACACTAGCTGGTCATGTGACAAGGTTTCATTATTCTGATCCGGCACCTCAAAAAAGAAAAAACAAAAAAAACAAACACAAAGGCGGATTGGCTCCTGTGTCCTCCAGGCACTGATGTCTGGAGGATTCTCCAAATTCCACCGCAACAATGTTGACAGGAATGTGACGGAACTGGCAGGCAGCAAACTGACCGACAACTAGTTTGACCACTCAAGCGTAGACCACACCGAAAAATGCAGGAGGGCGACCCAACCTAATTGACGGACAAGGCACATCAGACGTCATGCCAGCGTTTAGGGCACTCACTGGGGGTGGGGAATAGAACTGGTGGCATGAGGAAAAAGGGTGTCAAAAAATAGAGGCGCTGCAGCAGCGACAGACCGCTTCATAATGAAGCATGCTCAGAACGCCCTTCACTTCCTCCACTAATCTGGCCACGTCACAAAGCATGTCACTCCGGCCTCTGAGCGCCCCATCTCCAGGGCCTTGGTCAGGGATACAAGGGGCATGCGGCCCAAATCTCCAAGGGGCCCAAACATTTTCGCAGCTGTGAATAACACAAATCAACTGACTGCACCTTCCAGATTTAATGTCAAGGTGACGGGAAACAGGAGACGCATCCAGCAGCAAATTCCAGAGAGGCTGTGATAATGTTTACACTGCGGTGAAAATTGTATGTGCCATTACACCTGGGACAATCTTTGTAGAAAAATTAGAAGTGGATCCATTTCCCCTTTTTAATAAAGAAACATGACATTAAACTGAAAGACTAGAGCACAATAAAAATACAAATACCACTATAACGGTAAAAAAAATAATAAACCTTGCTTCATTCACAGATGAACAGAACAAAAAACTGAATCTGATGTCACACCACAGCCAGGCTTGAATAATTCTGACAACTGCTGCACCCAAAATTCTGTGCGAAAATATGCAGCAATAAATCTGTAGCGAATGTCAAACTGGAGGAATGAGCCATGGCTGTGGGCTTTGGGGGAGTCAGTAACGCCCAGGTCCTCTGCGAATAGCTAAAAGAGTTAAAAGAAGAATACAAAAGAAACACAAAAGCTCACAGGTAGAAGTATTGACGGGAATGCTTGAAATGCAGAGATTTCAGCAGATCAAAGTGGGGGGGGGGTTGTAAATAGCAAGGTGCCGTTCAGGGATACAAGATGAACTGGACTGAAAGATCAAATGATGTGCATGATGTTCAGAACAGATTTCAGAATTCCAAGTTTTTGTGAAGATTCCATGAACGACACTCACAATTATGCTGCACATACGGAGTGTCGCACATTTAAGAGGCTTCCCACTCAAACAAGTTTTCCTATCTACTCCTCTCGTTTCCTGAAGCCCGGTTTGTTTTTCTGCAAGTATGACTCTTCAACCACAGTATGGATCATGTAGTTCCTAAAAAAAGCAAATTACACTACTATTTGCATGAAAATATCCAGACTATACAGCAGAGTTAAGTTGACAACATATAAAAGATTTCCTGGATTGCATGCAACGGATATTTAAATGGAACAAGGAAGATTTACCAAATGCTCTATAGATAAATCAGTTGGATTTAATTTTTTAAATTTTTTTTTTTTTTTTTTTTTTAGAGATTAAGAATATTGTTTTTATATTCAGTGAGCATGAAATATGACTATTTAGATACAAAATAAATCACCTGGAATAACACTAGGACCTATAACCTTTTACAATACAGTTCCTTTAAGGTATTATTGGAATGGTGACATTCCTTAGCCCAACTTCACAAGGACCAGAGAGGGCAGAGCAAACCTAAGCTATGGCTGATCTGACTCCTCGAAGCTTCCCAAGTCACCAAAAGCTCAAAGCAGATGGCCGTCATCCACACCATCTGGCCTGAGGGTCTCCAATCTGCACCAAGTCATCACTCTCATTTATCCATCTGTAATAACTTGCCCACAACCCAGAGATATTGCTTGAGGGACGAGGGGGGGACCTCAGCCTGCCCAGGCAACTTCTTAAGAGAACAATCACAAAGAAAAATTACTGACGAGTACTTGATGGCAAACGGTCACAACATAATAAAAGCCGAAATTACATCCATATTTTGTTGAAAAACAGAAAAGGGATTATTATGCGAGGCAAATGATACTGATTATTTAGCAAGTAAAATCTACCAGTCCACTGTATTTTTAGACTGTATATTTAATGTCACGTTATCCGCAGAATGAGGCAAATCTCAAAACGCAAAAAGGTAAGAGTGTATCGTAATGCCAGCATGTTTGACAATTTAGGGAAAAATGAAGAAGCAAAAGGTAATATTTTGGCAAAAGCAAACGGACAAGGGGACATATCCCCTCCATGGTCCCCCACTCAGATGTAGTCTGCAGTCCATACTAAATTCAACCTAAACAATGGCATCGCCCTTCACACAAGTTCACTTTAAAACAGCATTTCATTCAGAGCTACTCCCTGTCTAACCTGACCTCCTACAACTGCCTTCAAGCAACTGGCATGGGGGGGGGGGGGTGGCATGCTTGACTTAAAGTACTACCCCAGAGCTAAAATAACTAGTTACTGGGAAGACTGGAGTAGAGGAACATTCATAAGAGAAATGAATCATTGACAATAACAGGTGGACCACAACAACAGAAAGTGCCTTCTCATACAGCGGTATCCATATAAGACAGGGGCCCTGCCTTCTCAAGTAATTTCCAAAATCAATACATCTCCAAACAGCCAAACCACATTACAGGAAGGAAAAAATATGTTACAAGTGCTTTGGTGAGTGTGGTGCATTTAATTAAGGATTTTACCAGCAGCATTTCAAATAAAAATTAAAACTACGAGGAAGTTCTATATCTATAATGATTCGATAGTACACCTGTCTGTCACATCCATTACAATGTAGATTATCAGTAACTTCGGGTATGATCTCATTGAATTCTGTATAAACACTGCAATGTGTCAAAAACGTGTTGGTGTCACAGGTTTCTTAAGCGTTTCCTCCATTCTTTCTGGAAAGAACGCCAAAAAAGCAAAAATGAAACGAGGCTGTCAGATGTCCCACACCTCCTGCAGTCCTGACTGGGGTTTAATCACACCTTCGCACACACCGTGTTGAACAATGCATCTTTGAGTAACTACAAACTGGTCGGGCCAGTTACCGGTTCGGCGAGTTACTCGGTGAATATTTTGTCGCGAATAAGTGCATTGTAGATATCATCAGTACGCCGCTGCTTCCCTCTAAAAAACAGGCCTAATACTATTTTTTTTTTCAAATCAGTAACAAACCGCATGGAATTTATCGCCCAGTAAAGTGAAATAGAATTACTTGTAAAATATGTATTGTGGTCTCACATCACTGTGCCGGGGGCACGTGCAAGCTACACAAAACCTATAAGTACTAAGGGAAAAGGACCTGAACAGCCGCTCTTTTAGTGACGCATGTGTTGACATTGTCTGGACACAAACTGGCACTATATACAGAATCCTTTGACCAGAACGTTTAAAGGCATTTCATGTAAATAATCAACCACTTGGTGAAGTTTATGAGTTAGACTGTAAACTGCTATTCCTCGGTCATGTCAGAAACCAACTGGATGCTGTCCAAATTCAGCCTACCCCTCCCAGCGACACTGGGAGGACTCTCCCCGCCAGGCAAACACTCCCGTTTCGTAGGGTAGCCGCCCGCAGAAAGACCAGTCCGGATCTGCAGGGTTAACATCTGCCGCTTAATTGTGACATCTTGTTTAAATCAGGATGGTTCCCAGCTGCGGTCTAATAAGGACAATGCATTCGCACCCGCGATAAATGTAGAGCTGAAATATTTATCATTCATTTGCAAACTCATATTCCAAAGTCAATATTGTCATTATTAGTGCGCCTGTTCTCTACAAATTAAACTGAAACGTCATCCGTTTCTAAATGTCTGATGATTTATCCACTTACACGCACGTTCAGAAAGGTAATGAAACATCTTAATCTCGCAAGGTTGTGTCAATGTTGAAGATTTTGTGTATATATTACAAACTTACGAGCTATAATTCTATAGACGAATATAACGACACTCAAATTCAAAGCCCGGGTCCTGAATTGTAATCAGTGTCTATTACAAGTGTGCTCTATGGTTACACGTTTTCCTAAAAGTAGCCTGTATAAAAAGCTCGTTACCCTCGACGCAGCTATTTACGCATCATATAGTCTGGACTTAACCACCCCCCCGAAATAAAAAAAACGCAAGATGAGCAAGTTCCATAGGCGCATTTCACCCAAGTAAGTCTGCAGACGACAAAGAGTACTCATCAATCGCCTCATGAGTGTTTGTCCTGTAATAAGATCGCCGTTTGGCCAATGGCTTCCGTCACGGGCAAAGACGCACAGACGGGGAGATCGGAGCCAGGCCGCCAGGAGCCAGGAGCCCGAAGGCGCTCTCAACAAGGCTGGGGGAGCTCTAGCTGTTACACTTCAGACGGACTAAATCCAATACAGGGTAGCCTACAAGCTGATCGCCAACTTTGCATACCATTATTTTTGCTTAGAGCTTGGAAAATGTATCGATTAATCGGTCATGCCAAATAAATCGACATGGTTCAGTCCGCTGTGTTGATTTCATTAAATCCCACAGTTGCACTAATTGCGCAAAGGAAGCACACGTTCATAATGCGTAGTTTTCCTTCATTGCAACTTACCATAAATGCCTAGCTAAACAGGGCAAAACAAAACATTGGATCGATTTTAAAACAGCTTCTCATACTTCGAGGATATGCGAACAAGTGCCTCAGGTTGTTCTTGTTACTCACCCCATTTCCGATGACTTTCAAATAAACCTTCCAGTGTCCAAAACGTGTAGACAACGTTTAGAAGTTCAGTAATTGTTGTATTTCGAAATATAAAATTAAGCGTTTCTATTGAAATCCACCCTTGACACCAGCTCTTATACTTGAGTCCATACCGGGGTTCCAGTTGTACGCGCCCAGCATTAAGCAATCGAGTGAATATTCGGGCGAATCATGTGCCGAGAAGCTTAATTTCTATCGAAAGCTTTTCCTTTTCTCTCCACAGAAGATCAGGCCATTTGGTGAAGCTTTCCAGCTGACACGCGGTTAAAAAAAAACGCAGTTTTACTCCTCCCGGTATATTTCGCGAGCCAATGTTGAAATGGCAAGCCTTTAAGTGTATTATATCGGATTATAAATGTGCGCCCTGCTGTCTCCACTCCCCGGTGAGCTGATAGTTGAACTGAAGCGCAGAGCCGCAGCAGCGACACTGAGCGGATCTTACGGGCTCGCAGAAATAAATAAATGAAATCCTCCCACATACTCCACGCACCGAAGAGCCTCGGGTCTATTTCGACGGAGAGTAAAACGCGAGATGTTTCTGCATTGAGATCCTAACCGGTCACTCTAAACTAAACATTGCCCTATTCTGTTTTTTCCCCCATGCCCTTTCTCTGCAGGATCGCTTTAATTGGAAAAAATACCTTTCTTCATTTAGACATTATCCTCCATTTAAGACACTTACATTTCTACTTACTCTTCTCGGGGATTGACCTGGGAAAGAGGACTCCGTGTACTTATTTTTTAGGGCTTCATTGAATCAACCGACTGTAACTGATTTAGTGTCTGTATTCACAGTGAGTTTCACTGTGCCAATCAAACTGTTTCGTAGGGGTATGGTTAACTTTTATCAAATTTGACTCAACAAACCATGTTTATTTACTTAAACGTCATTAAACGCATTGAATGAAGTATACTATACCAACATTATTTGATCCCACACAGCCCGATTTGGTGAAGCTTGACTGTCAGTTGGATTTTATATTTGAACTCATCTGAATGTTGATTAGACACCCAATTAGTCTCAAGGAAACCGAACCATGAGCCAATCACTGCTTTTTTTTTCTTTTCTTTTTTTTTTTTTAAAAACAATGTTGGTTAGATGATCATCTAAGCATTATGAGAAACGTAAAATATATTTTACATGTGAAATATGCTATTAAAACAAAAAAATCAAAGCATTCTTAAAACAGGTCATTTAGCGTGCTGTTTTGATTACCGGAACCGATCAAGAAAATCTGAGGGAAATAAAATGTCGTTGCACAATTGCATTACGCACCACCTCGTTAACAAGTCTGCAGAATTACAACGCAGTTCGGGATTTTATCTGAAAATTGTTTTTATAATTATGAACAACTTCACCAGGTCGGGAAACTGAAACAGGCCGTCTGTGCGTTTAATAGCATTTCTGCTGTAATATGCTTTTACGCTGCAGTAAATCATATCGAAATCAACATAATTGCCGCACCTTCCAAACTTTAAAATCTTACGAAACATCACCTTGTAGCGAGAAAGTGGTCAGAAATTGTCATGGCAAATGACCTTTACGGTCTCAGTTCGCCTATATAGGCTACTAAGTCACGCTCCCACGAGTGTCTAAAATTTTACACACAAAAACGCAATGTGATCAATTTGACATGTTGAACGCGAACTAATAATGTTTTCAGTTGATAAATGTTTATTAATAATAAGCGCAAAAGTGCCATACAGAGCAACACTAAGCAATGAATGAATCTTATGCAAAAGGAAGACTTAAACTTCTACCACCAGGGTAATGACTCCTATAATCAACACCTGTTGCTGAGTATTATTGTCCATAAACAATGAAAGAGCCTGGCTTTCCACGAGGTGATTTTGTAGATAGACTGATTATTGGTACAAAGTGCAAGAAACTAGATAAAAGGGTAATCTGTTACAAGGCTGCATAGTAAATACATTCCAAAACTTCAGTTGCATTATTAATGTCGTTATCATTTCAAACCAGCCACTTACATTCAAAATGACTTCTACAGCTTACAATTATACACAAAATCCATTTATACAAGTGGCTGTTTTTATTGCAGCAATTTAAGAATCTTTTTAAGCGTACAACTGAAGGACTGCTTTTCATTTTGTGACCGGCATTGCTGCAGTAATAAGTATTGGCTCTTCACTAATATGCCGGTCTGCTACTCCTATTAATCACATTCTGCACTTGCTATTTGATTTTACTTACAGGTCTATCACCCTGGATAACTTTTATTGCATCTCATTATAATTGTTAAAATCGTATTTTTACTTCATATACATGGCTGAATTTTCCATCCTCCTTAGACATTTTTTGTGCATTAGAATGCATTCCAAGGTATATTGCAGAGAGGTATTTCTGATAAGTCAATAATTTACTTCTGCACAAGACAGTATTTTGCCTCCGGTCTGTCTGTGTGGGCTGTATGTTCTGGATTCGCATGGCTTTCCTCCAGGAATTTTGGAGTTGACTTCAGAACTGTGTATTTCTCCATTGTACACTGCACCAAATCAAAATGTTAAGGTACCCATATTCCCTTAAACCCCAGACAGCATGCCAGTAGCTTGTTCTCTATGGTCCAGTGTCAGCCAGCATACCTTCAAAATCAGCAGCAAAACTTAAAAATAAATGTATTTTCTGTATACAGAAAACACTGCAAAAGCACTCTTTGTTACAATCCTACACTGAAGTACTAAACCTCACTGCACAGAATGTCCTGAGGTTTATACAGTGCAACTTCTGCTACTAAAACACTTCACCAGGTAACATTTTAACATATTAACTCATTAAAAAGTCTTTGAGTTTGCAGAAATGTGTGCTACTTTGGCACCAATCCAGACTGTCATTGAAAACTACTTTGGTTAGCTGACAAATTGTATTGTTGTGAACATTATTTTCAAAAATTCATCATCACCTTGGAGTAGAAGGAGTGTCATTTATTTCTTAACAAATCGCATATTAAAATGCAACTAACCAAGGAAGGAGCTTTACCAACTAGAAATAGCATTGGAAAAACATTGCTGCAATATGACCAGGTTTAATTTAATGTGTTTTTAATCAGCTTTCATTGAATGTGTGGACCTCAAAGTGTGACTTATTTGATGAAATATTTCCCGAGGAGACCCTCCTTATCCGGAAGTGTGGCACTGTAAATAGGCACTGTGAATATTTTGTCACATGGATGCACTTGGAAATGTGAACAGAAGCTACTGACTGTGGCTGCCTTTAATGTCACCTGTGCTGAGCTAAGGAATGGCTAATAAAAACAGACTCACATTTATATATTTCGCAGATGCTTTATCCAAAGCAATGCACTTTTCAGAAAGCAGGAGCAGCCACTTCCTATAGAGGAACCAGGGGTTAAAGACCTTGCTCAATGGCCCAATGGTAAAATCACTCCTCTAATCATGGGATTTGGTCTGGTGACCTTTCAAACACAGGCACACGGTTATAAATCACTGAGGTGATTTGTTATTGTTCAGTAACAAAGATTTACCATTAACAATTATTATAAATACATCCACAGTATGCAGGCCTGGCTTTCAACATCTTCCATTTTATTGGTTAGATGAGTACATTGGCACCGTTGTCCTTGTAATCTTGTTGGTGAAGTGACGCTGGACAATTCAACATAAGGAAAATGATTCAAATGAATTGTGGTTATTTTGCATCTTGGCTGATTTACATGCTATCCAATCCATTCACTACCTGACTAGTGATAACGGTCGTATCGTTATTACGAAGAGGCCGAAGAGGCGAGTCAACGAAGAAACTAAAGATTTCAAATGTTAACCTGGATGGCTCAGACTTTCCAGTTTAATTTAAAATTTGTTTAATGCAGCATGTCTGAACCTCAGGGCTGTAACGACTGAAACCGCGTTGGATTCCTTTCTGCAGAATGAAAGGATGTAGGACTCGGACACTCGTCTGTCGCAGCCAATACTGCTCTTTGGTGGTGAATGTGATGTGACAGCGATGGAGATTCCAGCCGACGGGCTTGTCTACCGCACTCAAGCAGAGCACGGAGACTCCCTCCCTATATGAACAAATCCCCGATAGCGCCTGGCGACCTACTTCAAGTGACGGGGGAACGTAGAGACCGAGGGTGCGCCGGCTGATTGTGCGACTCTAGACGCATTTTCCACAAAACAGAACAAACATCATTATTCCGGTCAGCGGAGGAAAAAAAGAACGACGTACTTCTGACATCCATAGTAATACCTGAATCGCTGCAGTGCTTAAAACAGCATCGGGTTTGCCTTCCCTTTCGCTGTGTGGGAAGTTGTGTGATTGTTTCTTGGATTCACGGTTCCTTTCTATTTTTCCCTCAAAGCAGTACATGTTCCTTTACTCTACAGGTTGTATGTCAAGATTATTATCCAAAATGCATAAGCCTGTGTTCGTGGTGGATGAAGGTGCATAGATAACAGACAAAAACACAAGATTAGCGCCTAATTACAGAAGATAAGCTTATTATACGGAATCTCGGCAGAAGCATGACTTTTAAAATACTCAAGAATAAACTGTCAATGAAAATTATGCTAGTACTCTATATGTTGACTTGGATAAATGTCAAGTGGGGTTTATGTGAGACTAAATTACAATGTGATCTTTATACTAAGTGGTTTCTGTATGTGACTCTATTCTACACTTTCCAGACTCGGCGTCAATTTGTGCAGGATCGCCAGATCTTTGCAGGACAGCCAAATCTTCTGAAGGTCTGAAGCAGAATTCGTAGCTCTTGAACATAAAAAATCCTTGTAACACTCAACGCTAAATCTGAAGGAGCAAGGCGCTGAAGGCCATAGTTACGGTGTGACTTGCATCCAAAAAAGGCTTGTCGGAGCAACGTTCTCTTCCTTTTCTCATCTTGCAAGATACATGGAGTCGGTTATAACTTCCTGCTTGTGCACATGTTCTCTCTCATCTACGAGGCAGAAGACCGCATCACGCGGAATGTCACTGTAAATGTGTGACGTAACAGACCTGCTGCGCTTCTGATCGGCAGCGTAGGAACAGGGGGGGGGGTCATTCGTCCTTCCCCAATACATAGACCTTATGAAGTTGTGCCCTCCAATATCAAACACTCTCCTTTGGCCACAAGACCTGTCATTAATTCAGTTACCGTCCGCAGAGGTTCATCGGCCATCCTTCATTAAAATAGGCTAATAAAGATAACTGCAATCCGCTGGTTAAGGCATGTTAACACCCATTTCTTCTAGGTGTTTAATGTCGCTTTCCAAAACTACTACAAGGTGGCCCTTTAGGGGCCATGTCTACAACGGTTATGCAATCCTGCGTAGGCCTATATTTGCTGTATCTATCTAGTGAAATGTCAGTCATTTGCTATTTCCAAGATTTCCATATCACATAATCGTGTCGAGGGCAGAATCATTCGACCTATTGCTTACTGGTTTATTCTCTGAAAATCAGCAGAGAAATGTTCATAGAAAGCAAGAAAAAAACATTAAATAGCAGGACTTTTTATGTATAATAAACCTGTAATTTTTTTCAAAAACAGGAACAGCTCACTGAGTCGTTGTTAAGGTACCTAATGAAAGCTGTATTAAATGAAATGAGAGAAACTATATTGACACCTAGTGGCTATAAGGTAGAAAGACAGAAAGACGATAAGTATTTTTGAAGTATAGTGCATTTAGTAGAGTCGTGATGCTACGATGTGTAAAAAGTTTTAAACCCACAGTTCAAGAACAAAGAGACAAATCATCTTGTCATTATAAACAATTATCTGATTATTATTAGAACTTTTATAATGTTGATAATTATTAGGATTTGTGCTGAATGGTATGCTAGTTGCAGCAAAAGTAATTTCAATTTAAGTCACAACTATCTAAATCGTACTGCAACCTGTGCTATACTTAGTGGTTTTTAGGAGGCTTACACAACAACATGAAATTGAGTTTCACCCCTTGGAAGTGTCCGATAAACGGCAGTGTGGTAAGACTGCAGTCAGGCTGTGCAAATATGTAAATCCACAGCTGGCTGCTTCAGTGTTGTAGACCTGTAATAAAGACGGACCGCCTTTTCTGTCCCTCCCAACTCACAGAGCAGACGCCAGTCAAAGCTACCAGGCACATCGGAAGGGAAGCAAGACTACAGCTGGATCCAGAAGCATTTTGGACCAGAGAGATTTATGTATGCAAATGTACGTGGGATGGGACAAAGTCTGCTTTTAAAACGGTTGGAAAACATACCTACAGAAACAGGCTGTATAGGGCAGCAGATGAAAAAACAAGGAGCGGTTTGTATGTTTGTGTGACAGTTGGACTGGCGACAGTTGGACTCATACACGGGAAAGCGCTTATCTGCCAATGGAGAACATCTCACATCAGGATCATGCTGAAGAAAATTCATATCTCTGGTAAGCTCATGATTTAATTTATCCCAGAACTTATTTTGAATATTAACCCTCTATGGCATGATTTTTTATTTTAGAAGGAAAAAAATATTTTACTCTAGTTTTAGGGAGCTTGGGGG
>JAABNY020000008.1:7076263-7088610 GCA_015164015.2 Brevimyrus niger | reverse complement strand
CTATGCTGTCCATGATGCAGGTAGCTGGGATGAACGACTACTCCAGGCTGTTCCATTTCAAGGTATTATCTTTTTTTCCCGAAAAGAAGGCTTCAAAACTGGCATTTGAACAACAGTCACACAGACACACAAAACTACTTAATTATACCAAGTGAATGCAACATTTCGTAAGGTGCTGTTCTGTGGGAGGGAAATATCTCTATACAAGTAAGAGAACCCCCAAAACCACAAACCTTTAAGTGTTTATGTCTCCTCCATCTCCTACACCATCTACACCATCTCCATGTACTTTCTTACCAAGCCTGAACAGGGGGTTCAAAGTCCTATATTAACAGCTGGGTGTGATCTCTTCAAAAGGCATAATGGTCCTAGGCATCCATGGTCACACTATCCATCCATCCATTCTACCAACCTACTTATGTTCAAATTCTAGCCTCCAGACCTCACATCTGCTCGTGCGTTTCTTAGCTTATGTTTATTGGCACAGACCTCAGTCCCAGCGAAGTCCAGCAAATCGGGCAGCTTGCTTGTAGCCGTGCCCGGGGTCCTGGGCATCATGTGCTGGTCCCCTGAGCTGGACGCCTTCGCAAACTCCTGGAAAGCGGTGCACTTCTGCGAGGTACCGATGCCTGTCAGGGTTCCAGCCTTTTCTGTACCTGCTTCCCTAGAGTGGATTCCTCAGCATCGCTGTCTGCTGCTGGTCTCTTTTTCCCAAAGGAGCTGGTCTCAACTTTCCAGCTTCACAGTTTTGACATCAGGACGCCGTTTCGACAGGTGGTCGCGTACAGGCAGTGGAAAGCTGAATCTGAGGTCAGTTCTGAGATCCAAAAAACATCAGGGGTTAGGGAACCTTGACCCTGGAGTGCCAGTATCCAGCAGGTTTCCTATCCTACCTGATCGCTGATGAACCACCCATGATCTCAGACAGTTCGGAACTCATCAATTAGGGTGGAAAACTTGCTGGATATCAGTATTCCAGGATCAGGGTCACCTACCTCTGATCTGTACAGAGGACCAGTGAAGACACTGGAGTCTCTTCTGATCATGTGTGACATTACAGGGCTACCAGATAATGAATATCTTACTCGCGGCCTACAGAGGAGATGTGCAGTCCTTACAGAGGTAAGGCAGTCCATTTGGTAACCGGCCAATAAGAGGCTTGAGCTGCTGGGTGTGGCCATGGTAGGAAATGGGCTCCTCCCTCTTTCTGTAGGTACTTCCTGTCAGGAGTAGACATGAACGCGGTGGATTACGACGGGAGGTCAGCTCTACACATAGCCGCCTCACAGGGTCAGACAGAAGCCGCTAAGTTCCTTATAGAGAATGCTGGAGCAAACATCTCTGTCAGAGACAGGTAAGGAACATACAAGGGGACTGCGTTTATTGTGAAGGATCCCAGTTATTTTCTGTATTGCAGAAACCAGTACCATTTTACCATCCATCCATCCATCCTTCAACCCCCTAACTGCTTCTGTTAGTCTGGGTCACATAGGTCACAAGGGTGGGGTAAACCCTGAATGGGATACCAGTGTAGTAATTTGCCTAATATGACAGATGACAACGAGCTGAGATGTAGTTATGGACCGATCCATCTGGGATTAACTGAGGATAATATTCATATTGGGGAGAATTGTAGATAACAGGCCTGGTGATATTGGGCACCTGGGTTACTATGGGACAAACGAGACAACTTGCCAGCTTTCATAAATTACAGAGAATGAGTAGCAGTTGGGACCAGTGGAGATAAATAACTGCAGTCACCTGACTCTCCCTCCGGGGAGGGCCGCAGACCATCTCCACACCATTAAATATGAAGGGGGTGTCTCTTCTTTATCATTTACCTCCAAGACACCATTAATGATCTCTGCCTTAAAGCATTTCCCAACCAATGAAACGCCGCTTTTCAGATGGGGCACCACACCGCTTCAGGATGCTGTGCGGAATAACCACAGTCACATGGTACAGATTCTGCAGAAGTCTGAAGGTTAAGGAGGACCTGAGTGACCCTGCCAACCGCTCAGGAGGGCATCCCCCAGCCGTCACACGCATGTGGGCATGGACCTGGCGCCTCGGGGCATCGCAGGCATTGAAATGCAGGGCTTTTCACATCTCACAATGAATTATAAACACTATTTTACAAAAGCTGATTAATAAAATGGTACTTTGGGGATTTTATGTTCAGAGTACACTTCGTTTTTTCAGTATACCACATATAGATAATATGCCGGAGTCACCTTCCTGTAACTGTCACTGCCGGCATTTAAATATGCAGTGACTGAACGTCACTAGGAGGAGAAGCTGCTATATTTAAGTGCTGTCGTGTGAGAAGAAGGCCAGGTTATCTGAGGAACCCCTGACGACTTTCAGGTACGTTGGATGAATCTACAGAAATTCAGTTGTTATTACATGATTTCAGAGCTAATGTACTGTGCTGTGATGAAATATCCACCCCTGTCCTAATTACCTCTATTTTTGCTTACCTATAATACTTAATTGTGTCTGATCGCCAAACAAATTTAGTACAACGGACAACCTGAGTAAACACAACACACAATTTTTAATGATCATTTATTGAAGGAAAATAATTCACCAACACCCTTATCACCCATCTGAAAGAAACTGCCCACTTAGCACTCAATCAGCCAGTGAACCAAATATGATAAATTAATCTAGACACACTCATGCCTGAGTGCGGCCAAAAAATAAGCAATTCCAGCAATGGGAAGCCTGATAAGGGCCCACAAGAAGCAGCACACCACACCTTGGTCAAAAGAACTGCCTGAAGGCCTGAGGAAAGAAGCGGACAAATACCCTGGTGCTATATGTGAAAGGGGTCCCTCCTCTGTCCCGGCAAAGTTCACCCCTAGTCAGCGTGGTATTGTTTCCTAGCCTGAATGCGGTGCCCTAATTTAAGCACGGAATGTGATCTCACTCTGGTATCTGTCCGTCCCTCCACAGCGGAGCCGCCGTTGTCCCATGCTGGACTGCAGGAAAAACAGAAACATTGTTTTGGTCTCTGATGCAGATCAGCAAGTCATTTTCTTCAATCCTTTGAGTCATAATCGGAATATAAACCCTATGTCAATAAAAATCAAATATGTAGATTTATCTAAAAATGTACATACAATCCAATGGAAAGTTGGTAAGGTTATATCATATTTGAGGCTCTCCAGCACCAAGTAACAAACTAATGCCATCTTTAACTAGAGTTCTGAGAGATTGGGTCTCCGTATTTGCTCCACAGAGAACACCTGTCTCTCAAGGAAGCGTGTGCGTTTTGTGTGTTGTATGTATGCGTCAGCCGTCATGTATATGGGATCCATGCCTGGAGACCACCCCAGTACAGTGACCCCTCCTTCGGTGATGCTGTGTCATATTACATCATCATGTTGGCCGGATTAAATTTGGATCTAATAGTGGATCCTCTTCCCATTTGCCAAGCTTCTTATGGATTTATACTAAACTGCTTCTCATGGCCCTCATTTCCATGACGCCTGATGTTCACAACTGAAGATGCCGAAGCACAGACCAGACGGCGTTCCAGTTTGTAACTCGTTTTCCTTGGTTTTGTTTTCTGATTATCTCATGATACCCTGTCAGTAACCCACAATATTTGCTGCAAAGAGTAGGTTGAGTCTACCAAAAAGGTAAGGGTACAAGAGGTCCTAAGTTAAGAACCCAAAAAATGTTGAAAGAGGCGGCAATTGCTATCAAAATTCCATAATAAAGCAATGCAGAGCTTGTCTCCCGTAATGTGCCCGCCATAGTCAGTAACTTATTTTTGAAAGATGGACGCATGTTAATGTAGAAAATTCTGAACTGCGGTGTAACCCTCATACAATTCCGCGTCTTTTGTTTCCCATTATTGAAGTATGCCGAGAAACGCAGACAGTCCATCATCTGGAAACTCTATCCATAGTTTGTTATAATTCCCGCTAAATATAGAGCCAAACACAGCCCTACCACCCTCTAATACGAATCAATGTAAAAAGAATATTCGGCTTCTTTCCTCCAATATTTCCACCGCAAATATCACACAGCTCCTGTCCTGCAGTCCTGCTGTACCTTGAAGATCTGATGTTGTTTAATCTCATTTGCACATTGAATTGCGGATATTTAAATGAGCGTCACTTATGTTTGCTGTACATAACCATTCCGCTGTTCTCCGCAACTTATCGCTAAGGTTTGACTATGGAATTTCTGAGATTATCGTGTGTGATAGAATAGCAATTTTGGGCACATTTCCTTTAAAGGGTACAGGCAACATTTTGCAGGATAATTACGATACTCGACTTTTCGTAGTAACAGGAATAATTTGGTGGGTCATTAAGTGCAGAATAAATGCTTCAAGTTGTATGTTCACCAGTATGCCCAACTGCTAGCTGTGTTAGCTGTCACCTGGTCTTATTAATTTTGCTCGGTTTCTGGGTTGTCAACTTTAGTCAGCTAGTTGGCGTGAGATTTTCAGTTCGAGACCAGCCTGCATGTTCGTTTACACCTACGTAACAGTTTTATTACCTAGTAAAGTATTTTTGGGTTGCAAACTACCCCAACGCTTTTGATGAAGCTAATTTTAGGTTTATAATGGAATTATGTAGATTTGCCGTAAGATTTCTTGGTTGAGCGTGAGAATCAAAAAGCGTGATTGTCACACCAGATGCATGAGAGTCGGCAAGTTTGTGTTGTTTCCCGATCGCAAGTCCATCGGCGGACAACTTGTGGATTGTAGCTGCTTTGGGCTCCTTTCCTATTACGGCGGCCACCAGCCGTACTCGGCGCGTTGTGATCGATGCTAGGCGTCGCCTGTGCGCTATTGGATAGCAGAATAAGGTTGTTCATCCGAACCCCACCCATCCCAGCGCGCACCAACCCCTAATAATCATACAATTTTACTCAACATGTTGTAACAGTCGGTGTAACTGTGATGTGTACCATCGTGTGAGACTGGGAGACACGGAAGGGCTATGAACGCCAACGCTGGAACCGGAGTTTTTGTGCTTTCCCTGCTGTCGATACCCATCTCATATTTATTTAACCTTTTAATTTACACTAACAGGTCGGTGCTCGGGTCCGTCATGCTTCTGCATTATTACAGTGTCATTAAAACTGGTTTGCATATATGCCTGCGGCGAAACCGCAAGTAAAAACGGAGGATTGTTTACACGGAAGCTTAAGAAATTGTATCATACTACAAAGAGTTTTGACTATTGATTCTGGGTTTTAACGTACAGAAATCTTGTACACAGAAGAACTTAACACTATCGCAGATACGATATAATGTGCTTCAGTTTATTAGTTTCATGCATATCAACAATAAGTCTCTCTTTTTTGCAGCATCGGAGCAGTTATTGTTTCGGGGACATTAATGGTGCTCTTTATAATGACATTTGCTCGCATTTCGCTGAAGAAGAATCCACCGAAGGATCCTCTTTTTTACGGTAAGAGCATTAATATTTATCCTCCTGGTAAAAAATTGTGTTGGATTGTAACGCTATAGCACGGTTACATGAATGCGGTCATCAATGCAAATCAGCACAATTATTTGATTAATTAAGTATTGATTTAATAACACATTATGCCCTATTTACAACAAATATATCCCGTTTTTAACTCCCTAACTAGTAGTTTTATTTGTCAATTGTACACAGGCCTACAGTGAAATGCAGTTGTATGAACAGACTACACTACACTGTGCACTTATGTTTAATAAAAGTTCGCATTTGTACCGAAACGATCACGTTAATAGATATTAACACGTTTATATTTATAAATATATAAACTATATGTATACAGCACATTAGTATTTGTATTGTATTCATCCAGAGACGGAGAGACATAGAGTAGTTTTTTTATTTTTCATATTTTATTATTGCCACATATTTAGTCTGCCATTTTTTCTTTATCGTATTGTTTCAGTTTTTGCTGTATACGCCTTCTTCAGCGTTGTGAACCTTATTATAGGACTTGAGCAGGACAGCATTATAGACGGATTCATGACCTTCTACCTAAAACAGGTGAGTGACACCAGAGAACGAATATAATTGTGCAAAGTTGCTGTCATTAATACATGATTGTGTCCGCTATCGTTACCTGTTACCTCAAATTAGCAGTTAAGGAGGGAATGACGGGTGAGATATGGTCATGGCCTTTATAGATGTCCATGATATTTAAGGCATGAAATCGTCTGAACATGACTGAGGCAATATCCTGAGGTATTTACTGTTATGCAATATTCATTATCTATGGAAATTAGCTGCTTTAACACACAGGCATGGCGGATAGGAAGGAAACACACAGACTTAGTGGCACTCTTGCGCTGTGACAGACATACAGTAGGCACACAACATTGTGTTAGGCAGCACCTGTGTGCTATTATTAGCATGCTATGCTAGGGTGGGCTACGTTAAGTCGTCAAATCGAGCATGGAGACCCAGGGGGCATCCTGTGTGTTGGCTGACAGATGGCTTCATTGGTGAGCAGCCCTCGAGCTGACAGGTGTCTCCCCAACAGCTCTGTTACGTATTACAGAAATGAACTGTTAAATAACAGTTTGTACATGTTTGGCTTTGCTGTTCTGATTGGGAGTCGATCATCTCATAAGGTCTGATTTTTGACAAGTTATCTTACGGCTTCCACACCAGCTCCACTAGCATGAAATGCCATGTTGGCACTACGCAACCAGAGGTTCAGATCCCTCTTCCACGATAAGTCTGTGGGTGTTTCCGGAAACCGTTCAGTTAGTGGCTGGCTAATACCGCATAGCAGCAGCCAGATGTAGGCCCCAGGAAGGAGGTGAGGTCCTGAGTGGCTGGGGGCCCCGTGCTGACTCCGACTCTCTGTGCACGTTGCAGGCAGATCCGTACATTAACACGGCTCACGGGCACGTGCTTTTCTACTGGGATGGCTGTGTGCACTATCTGATGTATCTGCTGGTGGTGGCGGCAATAAGCTGGGGGTATGTGCCATTGTGTTCTGTCTTAAAGAGACACGTCACTCTTTCTGCTGGTCACACAGACATGTCACCCTATTATCACTGTTCATAGGCACTATGCTGATGCGTCAGTGTTATAAATGGTATAATCAAAACCATCATTTTAACTTAATATGACTTGCATTTTCTGAAAGGGAGAGTTACAGAAACATTGGGCTGTACTGGGTGGGATCCATCCTTATGCATGTGATCGTCTACATTCCTGGAAGCGTTGTAGGTAAGTTGGTGAATTTGAACCACGTGCTCTATGCTGGCGGCTAATTGGCCGACGCTGCCTGGCACTCCGGCCCGGCTGACCCTGTGGTCTCGCCACAGGAAAATATGGGGCACAGCTGAGCTGCACATTCACCATTCACCTGCTGTACATCGTGGTGTCTGTGTGGGCCTGCTTTCGGGTGTTCGGCCAGCCAGCCACACAGGAGGTGTCGCCTGCGGTAAGAAACATGCTAGCGGTGAGGCACACAGTCACGCTAAGGCACATGCTCAAACTACGGCATATACACTGTGCCTTTGTGGGCAAATCAAGTTGGGTTATTTTATCATCCATCCATCCATCCATCCATTCAACCATTTG
Organism: Brevimyrus niger; assembly: GCA_015164015.2. NCBI lineage: Eukaryota > Metazoa > Chordata > Actinopteri > Osteoglossiformes > Mormyridae > Brevimyrus > Brevimyrus niger. The sequence goes on along the minus strand of JAABNY020000008.1, from coordinate 7,081,045 downwards.
CTATCAACCATTATGTATGTTGACCATTCAGGGTCAACGTACACAAGCAGTAGCAAAAAATCCTTATGAGAAACATGTACCAAGAGAAAACATGTTTAATAATGTAAATGTGTGTGTGTGTGTGTGTGTGTGTGTGTGTGTATCTATTTGTGTATGCAGAGTATCCAGGAAGCTCACAGGAAGAGCCTGTTTCAGAGACCCCTGGATTTATTGTTTGCCCTCTACCTCATCCCGGCTTTCGCTTTCTGCATCTTCAGAGGCTTGGTAAGAGAGTGCCTGCAGGAGTCAGCGCTGTCATCTTCTGCGTCAGCTTCTGTGATGTCAGCTGCTTTTTAATATCAGTTTCTGTGATGTCAGCTTCTGTGATGTCAGCTTCTGTGATGTCAGCTTCTGTGATAGTCTCCAGGGATGTCAGTCATATAAGGCTGACTGAGCTCTGAGATTGATGGGAAATCAAGGACATGGCGTGGTTCGGTAAACAACACAGTGTGTCACCAGAAGTCAGCAGTCACAAGTCGATTAACCTTAATGACACCAGCAAACCGTTATTCTGCAAGAATGGGCAATACTGTAATCTACTTCAAAAACAGAGTACTATTCACTATACTCATAGACGTAGTCATAAATGCAGTCATAAAGTCATGAGGGACTTGCCCCCCCCAATTTTGTTTCACAGTGGGTAATTATGGTTATATAAGTAAATGGCAGTGAGATGACAGATGTTTGACTGTGACAGTGATGGGGATATTGGAGAGTTGCAGATGAAAGGGGCTCAGTTCGATATAATCCCTGCGTTTGGCAGACAAAGGCATTCCTCACAGTCCTTGCCCATCCAGTGGAGTGGGAGGGGTGTGTCCCTATATTCACCTAAGCCATAGGTCACCCTGGACATGTCCCTAACCTCACCTTCTATAGGTCGCTCTGGACTGTCCCAGCCAGTGGTGTCGGGAGTACTTGCAGCACCACGAGCCTTACCTGAAAGATCCTTCTGCCTACCCCAGAATCCAGGTGAGAGGGGAAATCACCATGTACAGTATTTCACACACACGTAATAATGTGATCAATGAACACAATGTACACTTTTTACTTGAAAGTTGCTAGTCCAGATCCCAGTAGGGCACTGATGTTGTACCTTGTAAGACTTAACTTGAAATACTCATGTACAGTACTTTGCTGCATGTGACTTAAAACCCGATTAACGTTGTTCAGGGAATAAAGAATCGAAGTGGGCCTTAGTACTGAATGCTTGGAAAGTGACCGAGTATGTTCCCCTGAATGCAGATGCTGGTAAACATGCTGTATTCCGTCCCATATTACACCATGACCCTGTATGGGCTGCTGGTCCCTGGCTGCGAATGGATGCCTGACCTGACTCTGGTGCACTCAGGAGCAGTGGCACAGGCGAGTGACCTTTGACCTTTGACCCTCCTCCAGCACTCGTGTCTCACAGGCACATTGACAGGCTAAGCAGTTATGTTCATGAATAGACTTGGACAAAAGCAGGATTGAAAAGACCCAAAGCGCAGGTGTTTTGTAAAGCTTGGAAAGATGTTGCCTTTCAAATGGAGGACTTCAGCTTGAGTTGGCCATGATAGTTACCCTGTCAAAAACATTTACACCAAACTAGTTCCCCTGTTCAGGGTGTGACCTTTTTCTTACCTGGCCAATGAGGTGGGGAGGGTGATTGGGGTCCTATTCCAGTTTTGCCACTGGTTGGACATCAGTGGAGCATAATGAACTGGCGCTCACATTTTTTTGGGATTCGTAGGGTGGTGACCAACAATATGGTCTTTTCCCTTATTGACCATGAGCACAGACATGACTTCATGACTTTATGTGGTTGAGAGTTTGGCCTCCTAAGCCTCTGCTTTGCACTTCTGCATCTTGGAGTCACTGAACCATGCTGGAGGACATAGTTGTACCTGAATTACTGAGGAACACAAATAGAGGTTCAGATCTGACTGAAGCGTGACCACACAGACGGCTGGGAGTCTCTGACAAAAGGTTGCCGGTTTCTGACCTTGGCTAAATTGGAAATCCCTGCAGGGAGGTGGCAGCAGCAGTGGTGATTTGGGGTGGGGGTGCTGTAGAAGCTGGGCCAGTCTTTCGACACGTCGTGGTGACGGCATCCCTTAAATGTCAGCTGGCCCAGCTAAAAATAAAGACCACATGTGGTGTGGCTTCCAAAGGGGGCGTATTGCTATGGGGGGGTGCCGGGCGACCCTCACAATAGCTACAGCCAGACACGGTGACAAAGGTATGACCCGGGACAGAGCAGTGTCCTGCGTTCAATTTCTGGAGTTTACTCACCCCCTGACTCTGTGTTTCCTGTCACAGGCCCAGTTTTCTCACATGGCCGCCTCTCTCCACACGAGGACCCCGTTCACGTACAGAGTTCCCGATGACAGCAGAACACTCTTCCTCACGGTCAACGCCCTGTACGGTCTTGTGCCACAGGTCTTCAGCTACCACTGCATTAACAGCCCCTCTTTTTTCCTGAAACCACAGCAGAACAAAAAAGATTGAGTCAGGCAGCGTAGGTGGACACCTCACACCTGTAGTTAAGGCTTCGGATTGGCTGCTGAATCAGGTCCTTCCCAGTACTCCTGTGAACATTCCTGTGTATTTAAAGGCGGCTTGCTGTCTCACTTTGTGTTTTTTTGAAAATGCGTTTTTATATTTTATATTCTGGCTGTATGCTGACGTTTGATTAGAATGTAAGCAATGTAATATTGTTAAAAATGTTTGTGTTGGTTTGAAATCTGCATCTACGGATGATTCAAATATTTAAAGAGGAATATGTACCTCAGATTGCAGTACATTAATTATGATGCAGTTAAAATGGTACCAAAATTCAAAGTAGGTCCATCGAAAATCTTCAGGCACTTAAGCTGAGACATTTGTTGTTTTGTGTTAAGAGTTTATGTTAAAATTTTCGAATGGGTTTGTGGTATCAGGAAGACTTCATACAGCATAAGCAAGATTATTTTGTGCCGATATTTTTCAACATTCACATTTATTACGACTATCCACCATCCAGCAAAACTATTGAAAGGTTATTTTTTACAAATCTTCGTTTTTAATAATCAAAAAAATATTCATTTACACCAATGGAACCTTGTTTTGCATAGTTTTGGTAGAACGACATTATGTTGAGATAAGTGACTTCGATAACTGAGATTGGGATGGTATTGTTTTAGAAACCCCCAAAGATAAAGTTATTGCGGTGCCTTTGAGATTTTCCTATTTTAACACATTTTTTCCACTGACTGGGAAACAAAATATTTTTAAAAAAACATGACATGGAACTGAGACCACATAATAAAACAAACATATGGTGTAACTGAAGAACTGAGGAGTTATTTGGAAATCATCATCCTAGAAATTATTATGTAAGCTACACTGCATGGACAAAAGTATTGGGATACTTGGTCATTACACCTACAAGAACCATTATTCTAAATCCATAGGGATCAATATGGATGCCTATGAATAATTGGTCCTCCCTTTACAGCTATAAGAGCTGCCACGCTTCTGGGGAGGCTTTCCACAAGATTTTGGAATGCGTCTGTGGGAATTTGTGCCCATTCATCCAGATGGGCATTTGTGAAGTCAGCCACTGATGTTGAACATGAAGGCCATGATTACAATCTCTGTTGTAGTTCATCTCAAAGGTGATTGGTGGGGTTGAAGTCAGGGCTCTGTGTGGGCCAGTCAAGTTATTTTACACTATATTCACACAACCATGTCTTTATGGACTGGAACTAAGGGGCCCAGCCCAACCTCTTAAAAACAACCCCATGCCCAAACTTTACAGTTGACACAATGTAGTCAGGCAGGTAACATTCTCCTGGCATCTTCCAAACCCAGACTCGTCCATCGGACTGCCAGACAGCAGAGCATGATTTGCCACTCCGCAGAACACATTTCCACTGCTCCAGAGTCCAGTGCCAGTGTGCTTTACATCACTCTATCCAGTGCTTGGCATTGCACTTGTTGATGTGAGACTTGCATGCAGCTGCTCAGCCAGGGAAGCCCATTCCCCGTAGCTCCTGGTGCACAGTTTTCTGCTGGGGTTAATGCCAGATGAAGTTAGGAACTCCTGCTCTTTTACTTTACACGGTCCTGCCACTTCATTCCTAAACAGTTCCACTTACCACTTACAGTTCACCATGAAATATCTTGCAGGGAATAAATTTCACAAACTGACTTATTGCAAAAGTGACATCCTATGACAGTATCATGCTTAAATTCACTGAGCTCTTCAGAACAACCTTTCACAAATGTTTGTAAACCTGACTGCATGACTAGGTGCTTAATTGAGAATGGATCTGGATTAAACATCTGGTACAGTGATTGATACCAAATACTTTTGCCAGTAGTGTGCATTCAGAGTCATTCTTAAAGCACTGCTGGCCCCTTGTGGTCATTATTGTCAATACATGATCCATTATAACTTTCATCAAGAGCTTCTTCATCAAGTTTCAACTTGGGGGGTGAAAAATATGGGCATTGAATTACATAAGCCTCAGTATATACACTTATGAGTTATGCTTTGCTCAGCCATGTTTTACTTTCTGCAGAGCAGCCTAAGATACAGTCATGGCCAAAATTGTTCACACCCCTGAAATTTTTCCAGAAAACCAAGTATTTTTCACAGAAAAGTATTGCATTAACACATGTAATGCTATACACATGTTTATTCCCTTTGTGTGTATTGGAACAAAACAAAAACAGGAGGAAGAAATGCAAATTTGGCATAATGTCACACAAAACTCCAAA
>JAABNY020000008.1:7060337-7075541 GCA_015164015.2 Brevimyrus niger | reverse complement strand
TTCTCCCACAGGACTGCCGCATACTGGATGTTTTTCCCTTTTCACACCATTCTTTGTAAACCCTAGAAATGGTTGTGAAGAATCTGATTGTAATGGCATCTTGTCCAAGATGAATGTTATAGGGAACGCAAGACAGAATGAAAAGCTGGGAGACCTGAATGTTACAGGGAACGCAAGATGCTAGGAAACAGAATCACAATATATTAATCAGAAAAATATACATAAGATACATATATTCATTCACAAGCAAATAATCCCACCTTCATATTCTTTTTCTGAATGGCTGCTTTTAACTGCAATAATTTTTTAGCATCAAATTACAATATAACCACTTATCACATAGTTAATGTGTGCTGATTAATGTATGTGCTTATCCAATGCATTCTCAGCCTTGGCTAAAGAACACTAACACACATGAAAGCATAGACATGTGGAAACCATTCTCCTTTTTCTTGCGTCACCAGACACCGCGAACAGGCATGAGTGTAAGCAAAGAAATGGTCTCCATGGAAACTGTACAATTTCACTGCCGTAAAATGTCTTTCAATGCTGTAAAACCTGTAAGATTTTTCCTTAACTAAGGAAACCTTTTAAAAGACTCTGTGCAACACCCTTAAATGAATCCCATAGCTAAGAAGAAATTATACCTTAAGTGTCATTCTTAAGGGGAAAATCTAAGGTGTTTTGTGCAACCGCCCCCAGATTTTCTGTCCGAATATCTTGCCAATGCAGCGCCCCCTTGTGCTTCCTGAGAAACACAGCACATGCGTCATCCTGTCAGCTTCATTATCTGCTCACCCTTGAGTTCACAGTCACTGTTCCGGGACCAGAACCTGCTTCTCTATTATACGTTATAGACTGACATTAAATTTGCACCAAAGCAACATGATTTGAATAGCAGGTGTCTGAAATACATTTGCGAAAATAAAGTAGGCACTAGATTATTATATAGACCATTAACATATGTATCTATCAAAAAGAAGCCTCACCTATTTGGAGGTACATTTGCTGGGTGTCCGATTTGACAGGAACAGACTGACAGTGATCAGGAGTCAGCTGTCCTGTTCTTGAAGTTGGGAGCCCCTAAATAATCATTCTGCTGGATGCATGCATATGAGACACTGTGGTTGCTAAGCAACAGTGGTTGCTAAGCAAGATGTGATGAACAAGGTGATATGGTTTTTGAGGTGTAGACATGTATCTGAATTACATTTTCCATCTGCAAAGAGCTGTATGATTCTGTGCAAGCCGTGTCACTTCCTGGTGTAGTCTAAAGAACTTTTGTTCATGAATAAACCCCTGGTACCGTTACAAGGTAAACAGCTTATGGCTGTACCGTTTCCAACAGATGTTATAAATGATGTAAGCAGAATAAAGAGCAGGAGCTCATAAACCATGACATGTGGCATGATGGGCGGAAATGCAGCTTTGTGGCAGCGAGTGACAGAGCCCGAGTAACAAATGCTCCACAATTTCACCTGATCTGACTACGACTGACATCAGCTGGGATTCCTCACTGTGCTCTGACGCAGACAGTAGATCACTAGGCTGCGTTCTACCCTGCCTCAGTCCTACGAATGTACCGATAAAGTCTAAACAATTTTATAAGAGTAGCCTCCCTAGTTTAAAAGATAAAAGGCTTTCTTCCCACCTACTGTGAATATGTTAAAAACGTGTTTTAAAAAAATCAAGTTAAGCATCAAATTAAAATTACTATCAGAGAGCCTTGAGAACATAATTCAAAACAGTTAACTATAAAAAGTTACCTATAAAAAGGGGCATGTATTACTTTAATATATGCTTGATGTAGCCCATAACTACAATAATTTATTTAGAAGCTTTATATGATGTAAACTATTATTTATGTGTCCAACAACAATGTGGAAAACTTTGACAGTGTCTATTAACTTCTGTAATAAATCATTCATATTTATTAATCTAATAATTGTGAATTTTGTTAAATATTTTGAGTGACAGGGCTATCTTTCATTTTCCTTTATGAAGATTTACAGCACAGGGATAAGACAGATAATGAGCTACTCGCGGATCAAGAACGCAGAACGCGGACGAAAATGACCAATTCGTCGCTCATTTACATTGAAATTTAATACCGCAATAACAACAGATACTTGGTTTTTAAAAAACTCAGAATTTAAATTCTGAGCAAACTGTGACACTGGACAGCTGCAGGTCATTTATCCCGAACAGATTACGTATCAAAAAGCTTATCAATAGTTTTATTTAAAGCGACTTCCTAATTTTACACATTATACAGCGCACACGACAATATTTTTTACAATATAAAAATAGTATACATACCATCCTTGAAATACATTTGAGTTAGTGTTCATTTATCCATCTTACAAATGCTTAAGCTGGTCAAAAGTGCCTAATACAGGTGCAGGTCAATTATATTTTAAATAGATCTACTGAATTACACAGAATACTGGTTAAACGAGCGCATATCTATTGATTTATAATTTTTGATATATGTTTATCTCAACACACGACTTATGTATACTTACCAAAAGAGATTTCGGCTAAATAGGCCAAAGCATCAATTTCAAATCTTTATATATGGAGCCAAAAAAACAACATTTCGGCGTTATGCTCGATTTCATTACAATTACATAAATAATAAGGAACCTATTTACAACAAGGCTTCCTTTCGCCACTTATATATGGCAGTAACACATTAGAAATAGTTAATAGTTGTCTATTAATAATTATAAAGTGTTACAACCGAATTAATAACCAGATTATAAACTATTCATAAACCCCTTATAAGGGTAGTCTTATTGTAAAGAAGAAAAAAAACATATTTTACTCATTCGAATAAAAAAAAATGTAACGTATAAATTACTATCTTATGGCATTTACTTTCACTGCATGTTATTCCAGGAGCAAAGACGAGTAGGTGACACCGTTGCAAAAAAGAGCTTGAATTTATAGTAGTTGCAGTGTAGGCCGTGATTCCACATAGTGACCTGCTAAAATCCACCCGCTCGCTTTTCAAGCACACAGAAAGTGGTTAAAAGAGCAGCAAAAGACGAGGCGCCCTCCCGCCCCCCGTGCGCACCGTCGTGGGCGCGCACGACGCTCCAAGTTCCAAGTTTTTTTAACTATCGTATTACTTACAAATAGGTCTATTTATAGGTCTGTAATATACCTTTGTAATGCACTGTAAGTACCAAAATTAGAAATATATATTCTTGGTTCAATATATATATATATATTTTTTTTTATTATTTTTGAACCAAGAATATATATATATCGCTCACTGCAAGGGGGCTATTTGATGCTTTAAAAAAGTTGATATCTTTGTTTCTTCCAGTAGGGGGCACACAAAGCACACTTTCAAGTTTTCAATACATTAAAGTTTTAGAAGACTTTTCCTGCTTATTTGTGGACTTAATTCTGAAACTATCATTACGTTACACACATGAAACCTTGTAAATGTGTTTCTTTAAAAACGGATATTGACATTGAAAACTTTCTACTGTCCAGTCTATGTAATAGAGATGGTCGACTGTATCAATCTCCATTTAAATCCTATCGTTGGATGTGAGGCGCTACTTTACGTTTAATTTTGTGTTCGTCTACAAACCGAAGATAAGGACAGGGCCACTGAAACTCACGTTTCCAGTGAGACGGGAGTATTTTTGCTGTCACGGTGTTTGGACGCCTTGTAGAGAGACGCAACCCCTGCAGCCATGATGGATTTTCCGCTTAGCCCTGGAGTACCAGGATAAGCAAGTCATCTGCCGCCCATCTGTCCCGGGTGTGCCCAATAAACCTCCAGGAAACTTATCAGCTCCCTGAGCCCCCCCGAACAACCCATCCCTCCGCGACTGCGGTCAGTGTCACGGTATCTAATATCAGTGGCTCCCAAGGAACTTAAACTCGCCTCACGGAAAAAACACACACACACCGTACATCACATCCCAGCCGTTGCACTGCAGAGGAGAGTAGGGGAGGTCAGGGCACCTCCTGAAATCCTCCAAACATTAAACATCAGGTGTTTTAAATGCTGCGCACTCGCAACTGGATACTGTGCGGAGGACTAACTGCATTTATAATTCCCAAGCTTTAGAGGGGGTAATATAACGCCACGGCAGCAGTAAATTATCCTAATATACATATTAGGATTTGCTTTTCAGTGCTTGAAGTGGCGATGAATAGGTCTATACAAATGTAAATTATAGTGCTGGGTTCTCAGTAACCGCTAAGTATTTCGTGTGTTTCAGCTTATAGTGCTTTTTGAGTATCCGCACTTCTCTGTTTTGCGATATTACACGACCAGACGGGCTATCCAGGCAAAACAGTATGTTTTACGACCCTCTCTGGTTAGGATTTCATAACCCTCTTAACAAAGTGACACGGTCTTAGGTAGTAACTCCTTGTCCGGCATCGGTGCAGAACTGCACGGCGACAGTGCGGCCCCCCGCAAAACGCGTACCGACGTACAACAGCAGCACACCAAGGGAGTGGAGGGCTACCTCGCATTTATCTATAATGTATTAAACCTGTATCAGTGTCTTCTCAGTGTTACACGGTGTTTTTAAGTCTATAAGGCGTCGTAAGAAGTCGAGTAATAAGTTCTGCGTACATCAGCGTTTTTTTGTGCGTTTCTAACATTCAGAGGACAAGTAAAAGAATACACAGCTGTAAACCACGTTTTATTGAACAGCTTTTAATGAAACGTTTTAAAGCCATTTTATGTGCCTTAATGTAATCCTCTACACGTTCGTGTATAAAGCATTTTATATATAATTGAGACAAACAAAACAAAAAACATGCAAACATATGGCTTTTTATTTAGCAAGAATACTGTTACAATAAATCATAAACATTAACATTTAACATGAGATTCAATTTTTTTTACAAATCATAACTTGAAATTGTTCTCCAATGTATTCCACGTTAGCCAAAAAAGAGCTATAGCGCGAAAAATTAACAATGAAATGTTTCTCTGAGAAATCGGTTCCAGTCGTACATTAAACATTAGGAAAGCAGTAATAATGCAAATAACTCTGCCAAATCATTGTAATTTTTGGTTGCTTTCATAGTACAAATTCTAACATTAAAAAAAAATACTTAACCGTTTGTGTATCTGACCCGTTGTGGTTCGGGTCACTCTGCCGCTTTCTCTTCCTCCGTGCCGATCTCTTACAGTACCTTGTTTTTTGGGATTAATCGTAACAGCCCACGTCTGTTTCCGTAATGACAGGAGCCCCCCCTTCTCATGTGCGTTTTAAATTACGAAACATGTCCACAAGGATCGCAACAGAGATATCGGTCCGTTCACACCTGTTTCAGTGCTTAAGAAAATCCTTAGAAGTGAAATAACACCGTAGTTGTGGTTTAGGAAAAAATGAACCTTGAAAAATATACAATTCTTTTAATAATTTACAGTTTACAGTTTCCTTTTAGTTGAAATCAAGCCATCCTATTACATTAGCCACGATGCATTTTCGGACAGCTTGGAAAATGACTTAAACGATCTGAGATGGATGTATAATACTGCTTGTCTCATATATGAGGGTGTTTTACAGGCCTCATGAAACAAATCTTTGGTCACCTTTAGCCTTCCGAACAACAACATTAACAACACCAAAGGAGGAGATTAGGAGGAGAGGATGAGGAGAGTCCACACGACAGCAAACAATAACTCAATCAGCACGTGCACAACACGTACAATTTTTAAACCAAGTTTTCAATTTTTTCGTCTTAATCAGCTGCAGCTGAGGCTGTACTGCCGTTTCTGAATAACCCCTTTAACGGGAAAACAGCGGAATAGGAACCAACAAGAACACAGTTGGAGTCATTTCAACAGCTTGAACTTAAAATGCTGGTGAACACACTGGTACCAGTTCGGCAGTTTCTCGAGTCGCTGGACATTGACTGTGAGACACAGGTAAGGCAAACCGTGTCTCGATCTTTACGTAAGTGCATAGAACTTAAAAGTGAATGTCATTTGAATGATACAACTTTCTTTAACAAAAAAAAAAAACACTTCCACCTTCACAGACATCTATATTATTTTCTTAACATTAAAGACCTAATCCGTTTTGAGGTACTTGGAAATCACATTTCTGTTAACGTTTAAACATGAGTTAATTGTAATAATCATGTTTCGTTACTGAAACAAATTAAGACTGATTTTTATGAACATGCCTAATTTTGAGCACCACTACCAATCGCTTTGGTGGGAAGTGATTTCTGTCAAGCTAAGCATTATACTGGTGTCAGAAATTCACCATTTTCCGGTTCTAATTTGAGATTTAAGTTTGACTGATAATCTAATCACGCTGAAAACACAATGAAATCGATGGCTTTCACTGTCTAGACAGAAAATGACCGATATAAGTTAAATTGAACATGTACCGCAAAAGGTAACGTTAGTACATTTAATTTATTGCTGATAAAGAAGGACTAGACCTGTGTGTTTTGGGTGAGAAGGAATAACTACCATGATTAATTTTTTTTTTTTTTTTACATGGATACTTTTACAAAATACTTGCAAATATGAGCATTGTGATTAAAAATGAAAGTCAAATCAAGTAAGTGAAAGCTACTCTTTGCCATGAACCATCGTCGGGGTCAAGTTCCTGTGCAAGTTGGGGTTCTGGCTATGTCGGTTCCGACTCCGTACAGACGAGAATGACGTGTCGCATCCAGGAACTTTGCATTTGTGGAGCAGCCTGAGATGCACAGTCTTGTAGTGAGCCCTGAACGTGCCCTTGTTGCTGTATACCTTCTGGCAGAGGTGGCAGGTAATGGGAGAATCACTGGGCCTCTCGGCCAGGCCGGGGTGGTTGTCCTCTTTGGACTCCTGGATCATCTCCTCGCAGCCCTCGTCACTGTCCTCTACAGGCAGGCCCTCCTCGCTGCTCCGGTCCGAGTCCCAGGAACGCACACTGCCACCCGAGCGGGAGGCGGATGTGGTACTGAGGTCCAGCACGGCCTCGCCCTCTCCACTGCTCTCTGCGGCTGGATCCATCCCGCAGTCAGTGCTCTTGCTCATGGGGTAGACCAAGCCCATCCGGTTGCTCCCTCTGAAGATCACCGAGGTTTGCCCGATGGGGTCTTTTAGCGGGAAGTCCTGATGAAAGACACCAGCCACATCTCTGAAAGGGGAGGAGGAGGAGCAGACTGTGCTCGGCGTTCCATAGTGGTCTTTGGTCAACAGCTTGTGGTGCAGATTCATGTTTGCGCTGTGCCTAAAGGTCATAACAGATAAAAATGAGATGCCTGGTGAAGTCACGCACATTAACGTATTAGTCGTGGAGAACAACCGCTTCCACGCTCGCTGCTTCAAACACTGGTGTGTCAAATGCATGCCTCTCTGGCTCTTAAGAGGGACATTTCGCTGCTCTCTCACCTGTCTCTGCTTCTCCTGGAGGGAAAGGCGGCATTACAGCCATCCACGGTGCACATGTGCATCTCCTTCAGGTGCACGTTTCGGTAATGCATTTTGACGCTGTAGGGGTTCTTGAATGTCTTGCTGCAGATCTCACAGTGATGGGGTACGTCCTCCCTGTCCAACCGGAGGAAGACGTCCCCATACTCCTCCATGTAGACATCTGGGGCCTCCTTGTTGTTGAACAGGTCCCCGTTGACCGCTCCATGGTTGCCCTCAGGGAAGTCAGTGGGCTCAAGGGTACCGTTGTTGTTGTCCTCAGCTCCGGGCATTAGCGGCACACCCATAAGGTTCTGGTTCTCCTTGTGCTTAGTGTCACAAGGAGACGTACAGCTGATTATGCTTCCTTCCATGCGGCCCAGACCGTCATCCAGGTCTGTGCTGGACCTGAAGTCTAACGGTCTCTGGGAAGCAGCTAAGTGTGGCTCCCGGTCTGTGGGCTGGATGACCCCCACAGTGCCAGCTTCGGCGCTGCCCCTCACTGCCGTCTTTTGCCCATAGGTCCCTGCGTCATGATCCACCTTGTCCAGGCTGCGTGAGCCAATCTCATCATCGGTGCCACTTTCCTCGGCTGGGTCCTCAGCCGCTGTCGTCTCCTTCTCAATTTTGATGGGCATGCTGGACTTGCGGGACTTCTTCTTAGGCACGGGATCTAGGGATGCCTCGGTGGCGACGGGCTTCAAGGGCACCGATGAAGAGATGAGTGGTAGTGAAGGCAAGGTGCTAGGTGTGTTGGCGAGCTCAGCGGGTGTCACCAGACTGCGGTAGAACGGCAGGACAGGCTGCACCGTCTTTAGGTTGGGGAATAGAATGCCACTCTGGCTGATGCTGGGAAATGTGCCCTGCAGCTTGGGCTCCGTGTTATTCACCAGGTAGCTGGACACTTGCCTGCTCTCAGCTCCAACACCAAATTCGGGCCTCCGTTCGCCCTCTGATGCCTCATCTGCCGACAGGCTGTTCCTCAGGTCTTTGTCACGGTTGTTGCGGTTCATGGGCATATGCAACCGCGGGTTGGGGTTGGCGCTGTGTCGGTTGCGGCTGCGCAGCGAGCTGAACACCATGTTGCAGCCCTCGATAGTACACTTGTGCTTGATCTTGAGATGCACAGCGTTGTAGTGGATCTTTAGGGTCCCCTTGTCGTAAAATGTCTTCTCACAGGCACTGCAGAACACGCGGCCCTTCTTCAGCCCGCCTGCACTCTTCTCCAAAGACCTCATCTTACTCTCAGGAGACATCTGAGTGATGTCAGAGGTCATGGAAGGCGTGCAAGGTGTGGAGGGTGCATCTGAGTAGTTGTCACCGGTAGAGAAGTCTTCAGGCTCGACCTTGGTGGGTGCAGTATCTGAGCCATGGTCTGTCCTCTCAGTGTCCGATGAGAAAGGGGTTGAGCCGGATCCCAGGAGGCCACTCTCGATGGTGGGGATGGGTTCCTCAGGATGACAGCGTTGCTCCCGCCTTTGGTCCTGCTCCACCAGGAAAGAACTTGGGGAAGCACCCAGGAGGGGTGCAGGAACAGGGCTCAGGAATTGGAAGGGCAACATGAAGGCCATATTGTTGATGAAGTTCTCAAAGTGGTGCACGCTGCCCAAGCCAGGCTTCTCCACCTTGGCGGGGAGGCTGGGGCCATGCTGGGTGGTGTTCTCGATAAAAGCCCGGATGTCCGAGTTCGTCCTGCTGCTTGGCACAGCAACAACCTGACCCTCCTTGTCCTGGATGGCCATCAGCTCCACGATGGACTTAGTCTCTCCAAAACGCAGGAATTGCTGCAAAGTGGCTATCTCCTCTTCGAAGGTCATGATAACCCAGCGGTCCAGCACCTTTCCAGTAACATCCTGGAGAACGAGAAGATACTCCTGTTAATGTCTATCATTGCTGAACCTTCCACAATGCAAGTGGTACCAAATTGCCCCTTAAAATGTAATTGTACGTCATAAACTCACACAAATACAGAAGAGGGAAGATACTAATAAATTAAACATGCTTATTTTCATTTTTGTCCAATTAGATGCAAGGGGGCAGGATTAACATCTCAGGAGGATGAATTCGTCATTGATCCAGCGACTGTAGTCATCAAGCTAGCTGTAATTACATGCGAACACTACTGGCCTTTGATAGTTGAGCTCCAGCTACAAGCTGTAACCAGGATAAATAATTTATCATACGGCATTCATTTGATGCCTCTGTGGAGGTTTTTTTTTCCACATTTGCTAACAAGAATTAAATGCAACAAGTGGAATTTGTGATGTTAAAAGTCAACATGACGGAGACAGCTGGGGGTATAACCTCATACGAGCCTCTACGCAGTGATATTTGTCAAATGCAAATGTTTCTTGGGGGGGAGGAGTGAGACAGTCATCCTATGTGTGGCATGGACTCATTAGTTACTCATCAGGCAACTCATTATGCTTCTCGCAAAGCAGCCAAAGTGGACCTAGACTTATTAATCACCATGTTGGTTTGTTGTTTGATCCCAGCGGCCGTGACAGATGAGTGTCTCACCTGCAGCACATATCCCCTGATATAGTCTTGTAGTGTCCAGTCCAACGCATTGAGGATCTGGACAACTTCATCCTGCTTGAGGACGCTGAAGAGCCGGTCCAGCAGGATCTTCAGCCTGACGGGGATGGCCTGCGTGCCGTAGAGCATCAGGCTGCTGATGTCGAACACCACGTTGGAGTGGACAATCTCCACCTGGCTGCTTTGGTACGTGTGGCTCACCTTCAGCTTGCTCAGTGCTGGAAATGAGATGAGGGAGGGATTCCTGAAGATGGACACACAAAGAAACGGAGGCGGCGAGCGCGTGCAGGCGTGCGCGCCCCTGGTGCGGCGAGGCGCGTCCCACTTACCGTGTGCCACCCATCCATGCCTGCAGTGCTCACACTGTCTCCGCTTCAGTTTTCCAGGCTTAAAACTCTCACAGTTGCAGTTCACCAAAGTGCAGCGAATAGCCTGTGAGGAAACACCATAAAATGAGGGAAATCTGGGCTTGAAAATGAAGGAATCCCCCTCTTAAATCAGACAACCGTTTTCAATAGTGCCGGGGTCCTGCACTGGACTGAGTTTAAAATGGTGGAGGTCAGTATGCAGCAAAGGGAGCATTATGGCTTGGAGCAGAGTTACAGATAGAGCTGAAACATCCCTGCTGTTTTGTTTTTGTTTTGAAATCTCCTGCAATGACGCGACAAAGAAAACCGGACTAAGAGGGATACCGATTGTTGGCAGCGCTGTATCGAGTGGGACAGCTGAACAATTTTGCTATTTCCCTGCAACCCCATTCCTTCCTCATGATATGAAAAAAATAGGGGGCTGGGGGGGTTCCAGCAGAGAAGCATGAGTTTGACACAAGAGCTTTTCATCAGAGCCCTGAACTTATGTACTGCTTTATCAAAGGAAAAATATATATTATTAAATTCAACTGTGCATTGTGAAGATTCGGGATTCAATCAGCCACTGACAACTGATCTGGCTTTTCAAAAAAAAAAATTTTTTTAATGGGGGAGGGGGGGGGGGTTTGGGAATAAATGCAGAGCTTTCCTCTCTGTTTCACTCTGCGACATCAAAATAGTCTCGGGGAACTCGTGCATCCGTGCAGCAATTCCGGACAAATCCGGGCCGAGCTGACGACGTACTGGGCACCTTTGGGGAGTCACTGCTTCCAAAAGTCCCCTGGCTCACAGTAGATGGTGCTCAGGGACTCAGAGGGGAACGCTTTCCACTGCCAGAAAGAGGAGGACGCCATACTCCCACAGAAAGAGCATTCACCACGCCCCCGCCCCGCCCCTCCCCACCCCGCCTTCCCCATCAGTCACACCTGCTCAGCACCTGGGCTCTTACGCAACACTCTGCAGACAAAACCATGGCCCCCGGGCAGGTTTGTTGGGTTCCTGCCACAATGAGCCTCATGTACGAATGCAGAGGACTCCCGCAAGTCGACACGCCTGCACAGGGGACGCCCGCCAGGGAGGGCTTGTTCCTGGCACCACACAATCTCCACAGTCCCTGTCACCTGGACAGACAGTGACCTCTCCATGCTACTCTGGGACCTGGCAAGCTGGTGCTCTCGGGAGTGGGAAAGGCCGGTACGAAGATAAAACATTCTGCCATGGAAGAGGGAAAGGACAGAATTTCATTTGGCTGTAGGGTCTAGTGGCGAACGGATGGGCCCAAACTTGTCACGGTTTCTGATGGCACCATCTTTTGCTGGAAGGCCCGCATGTTCCCACACACACACACACATCTTTCAGGCCTGAACCATAACTGCACACGAAGGCCTGAAGTCTGTTATTATTTTACGCAAATAAAACACAGATGGAGCAGCCGCTAAGTTTACTCTGCGCAGATTTAAATACTCCATTATAATAGGGCTCAAAGTGAACAAACGGACTTTTGACAACATTAATCCACCGTACATCATTGACTCCACGTTTCTGATTAGCTTTAACTTGTATACAAATGTGCACTTTTACCATAGTTAGCATGACATATTTCCTCAATCAAAAATGGCGAATTGCTGTTCACCACTTGTCTGTAGAGTGGCTACAACCAGATACATGATTAAAATTATAAAAGACACTTTGAAATACAAGTACAGAGAAGTAACATTTTTAAAAAGCCTGAAAGACAGATGATGAAACGGGATGTTGGTAAACAAAGCAGGAACTTGTAGAGGAGTAAGGCAGCGTGACCTGGCTTGCAAGTGCTCTATCCTAGGCAGCCAGGAACGGTGTAGAAGTCCTACACAGTGCAGAAAGCACAGATGCTGTGCAGGGTACAGTGAAGTGGACACTCATACTTTCATAATCCTGCTCTGGTTTAATTGCCGGAAATACCTGACAACACGAGGCCCCTGATTTCGTTTAGCAGGATGAAGTGACGTGCAAAACCGTGAGTCTTAAGGCAGCTAAATCCCATCATCACTGGGCCCAAAAACAAGCATGGTCCAATTAATGTAATCCCATTAGGAAGAGGCACACGCGCACAGGCGGGCACAGGCGGACACAGGCGCACACGCGGCAGCTCTGCTGTTCTTTTTAATACACATCTCAATCAGTTCACATGGAAACGGAGGCAGGGTTCACCGTCGCCGAATGTCTGCTGACATTCTTCTTAATTAGCCACTCCTTTTGTGAACCAGAACAAAAACTTCTTCTTTTTTTTCGCCTTTTGATCCCGTGAAGTCATCTTGCTGAGCTGTTTTGAGGGAATCGCTCTAATTTTGGCCACAAAGCACAACCTCACCTTCCCCAGATTCGACAACAAAGGGGTTCAACCGAAATGGTACATTTAAGTACCGCTGGGAAGACTCAGAAAAATCGCCCTGGCTGGAGCAGAGCGGAACGGTGTTTTTCTTTCATAAATCAGTCTTTTTGTCCTCTGCCCTGCCAGAAGAGCCAGAAATTAGGCGAAGCCCCCTCCTGGACACAAACACTCATGCAAACTTGGCGGGTAAAGGTCATGTGAGACTTTCGTATCGCTTGGGAACGGCCCAGCCACCGTACGGAGAGAGACACACTGCGGCTTTCCCCAAGTGCTGAAAGGAATATAACTGCAAAGGCAGCCTCCAGTTTCTGTCGGGAAGAAGAAATAGTCATTTATTTATTTTTTACCAGTTTTAGAGACAATATTTAGGAGCATCTCTTTATTTTTCCTTACTCATTCCCTACCACGCTTCATACTGGAAAAATAAAAACAAGAAATGAAAGAGAAACCCCGGCTGTTCCCCCCCCGGTTAATTCTGTCACTCAGCTCCTGGGTATTGTATTCTGCGGCCTGAGAAATGTAAAGCAGATGTGTGTGTGTCTTTGGGGGGGGGGGAGGTTTCTGTCCAGATGGATCTGCTTCCCTCACCCGAACCCCCCCCACATAACCTCTAACATCTCACACCTTAAAAAAAAACCATGTCGTTTTCTTGCTGGTTTCTCACCCTCTTTGATCAGCATCAACCTTCACAGAGACTCTGGCTCCATTGGGTCTTATTAACCCGGGAACACGGTACTGGCTGGGAAAGGTGGCGTCCGGTGGAACCGGCAGGCCTACATGTCCGAGGAATACAGTAAAGGGGAATTTGTCATCTTACATGTATCCCTCCGCCCTGGAAAGGCGCGCTTCCGAAGCTGACGGCCGTATAAGCGGCGAAATGTTGTACGTGACGCGTGGATAGAAGCGTCTGGAAAAGCAGACACCGCGCGCTGACTCCTGAAACTCCTGGGATGAAATGTGTTTTACAGCGGTTTACCATTGTGTAAAACAATACGAAATAAATACAAATCAAATCACGAGGAGCAAAAAAAAAAAAAAGAAATGATCACATACTCAGCATTGACCCCACATTACAGGAGCGGAGAATACGACATTTTAAAGATCATGTGGGAATCTCTGCGTCCATAAAGACAGGAGAGAGAGAGTGTGTGAGGCCTGTAGCCAGAGGGGCGGGGGGTTCTGACAGCGGCGTGACCCCAATGGCTGGACAAACACGCCAACTCCATGTCTGTCACTGCCGTCCGTCCCAGTTAAATGTATCTTTGGCTACATTTGGGGGACTGTGTAACACGGTCTGAGTCAGTCAGCCGAGGATGTGGGGGAGACAGGAGCATTACATGAGCCAGTGGGGGGGGAGGGGGGGGGGCGCGGAGGGGGTTCTGAGGAAACTCATCCACCAGATGCATTCCTGAAACAGCACAGACGCAGGACACCCAGACAGGGATCCCAGTCGAGTCCCAGCATGAGGGGATCCCCGCTTCTCCATGCCCTGTTACCCCAAGCAGGAAACAGCAACAGGATAAATTTCTATTCATGCAAAATAAACTGCGACGCTCCCCGGAATATTCCGTCATCTGATTTCCTGGGGGAAAAAAAAGCCTTTGGTGTTTACTGCCAAGTGTGTCAAACAGTGATTTTGGAATTCTCTCTTGTGTTACCTAGCAGTCAAAGCTACAACAAGATTGAGACAAACAAAGAAAAAAAAAACCCATTGACTAACCATTCAGGTCTCACACTCAGATCCTGCCAGACATGCAGTGTTTAATGCAGAGAGGCAGCAGTAAGTCACTGCGATAATCTGCATGACGCATCACTGCTCAGGACAGCTGCTGGCTGACGGGGGACGGTGGGAGAACTTTTTAGGATAATTCACCATAAAATTAATCAGTTACAAGGAGCTCAGCCTGACACATGGAGCCACACCTTGTACAAGCCCCATGGAAGCCTGTGAAAACCCTCTGGAGCTGGGACATCCTCAGCCAACTTAAAGGACCATTTAAAGAGCAGGACAGCTCCAAACACAACTGCACATACAGCCTGGAGAGTTCAATGGCATCTCAAGGCAAACAGCAAGGCTTGTGATGTCATCCTATGGAAGGGGCTCTCCAAAGAAAATGTGACACTTTCTCCTCTGGTAAAGGGATCGACCCCCCAAGCCATATCCTGTGGGCCGAGGGCCATCGACAGGATCCAGTGCCAATTCAACCTCGCAGAACCCCAGAGAAGCTTTCCCGGGCTGGACCCCGTCCTGTCTCAAGCCGGCATTATTGAAAGCTTGTCTCCAGGTTAAAATTTCAGATTCTCAGGACCATGGACTTGGGGGGTCAATGCAGCCTAAAAAAGCACTGCCTCTCAGGGGACATCTGGACCCCAACGCACATATTATTCCAATTAAAGGACAGACCCCGCTAATACGGGGCACGGATACTTACTCAGTGTGAGGGGGGGGGGGGGGGGGGGTGACGCCGCCACAAAAAAAACAACACCCCCGCGGGGGAGTATTTTATGTTTACTACTATTGG
>JAABNY020000008.1:7008174-7021271 GCA_015164015.2 Brevimyrus niger | reverse complement strand
ACTCACTGCTTTTTAAAAAATGCAAAGGTTCAATATGGGCACTCAGCCACTCAATTACTCCCTGCGCATTACTGTGGAAGACGATTTCAGAGATGGGGGGGGGGCATGCGGAGAGAGGAAGTGATGATACGTAACCACCAAGGGTGGGTGACACCCGCACACTGGCGTCCAAAAGCAAAACGAGGGGGTCAGCAATCCAGAAGATCAAACACCTCACTGTGGAAGTTTTATTTTCTCCACTGTTTGGAAAAGTTTTAATGCCATAATTAAGCTGGGGTGGGGAGGGGGGTGTTGTGCCCATTATGATGCATACACAGAAGCAGATGTTGCACGTCTCTTCGTTCGGGGGCCTCACATTTAAAAAAAAAAAAAAGAAGGGTCCACCAGTATGGGCAAATAAGCACCTGCCATGAACCAAGTGGAGTGTTAAGTGTACAAGTTGTGGAGGCGAAGGTAATGTTTCCACAGGGGTGACAGCTTTTGGTCTGGGATGCGGTGTGGCCATGGCTGGGGGTGGGGGGGGGGCGGGGGAGCAACGATTATTTACTGCCTGTCTGCCTCATTTCCCCAAATCCGTCTTGGCATTATGGGTCGATTTCCCCTCGTGCCGACGCTGAGGGGGGCCGGCGGGGCGAGACAATGTGGGCCGGGGCCCTTTAGATCATCCCTCTGCTGCCATCCTCCCGGTGCCCGCGGTCCGCCGTGTCACACCGCCTCGCCGCTGCCGTGCATTAATATCGCAGGAAGATCCAGGTCCCTGCCACACTATAGATGAAAAATGCATCGCAAACTGGCTGCCCCAAGCTACTATGGCCGGGAACGATTTCCCGCTAATCTCAAACTCCGCTGAAGCAACGCTGATTCCGGAATATTACGTTGACAGCTGAACAGAAATTGTGACCTCGAGACTGTAGAGTGAGACTGATGCAGACGATGTTCGTTCTCCATGTCCTCTCCTTGCCCAGCTAATGCAGTGATTGCGCATATCTGGCCTACAAGATTAATTATTTACTGAAATCACCTCTACAGGCCACACATAACATCGGTACAGACCTACGGCTGCCCTAATGGAACGCATTTTACTCTATGAGTTGGGACAGATAGTTAATATGCATCTCTGCTGATGGCTCGCATGTCCATGACAGCATTGTGTTCCAAAATACTGCAGAAATATATTTTTTAGTTGAAGACATTTGCACAGCATGCTGTGTCAAACGAGAATGATCAGTGTTGCATTTCTCTATCTCATGCTGGCCCGCTTGTGCATTTTTTACTTATTTTGACAAGTGGGTTTGTATGATTTAGCATATTTAGTATGAGGAGGACGATTAAGGAAGAACTCTCAGGTAAGTGTACACAGATTTTTTTGTTCCATGTGACGTACATAAGGTGCTAATGAGCCAATTTCATTACAAATTTTAGTTTCACATTGTAAAAACTGTTGAACATGTTTAATAGGTATGACTGAATTTTACGAATGAAGAGGATACTATACTATTCTTTTCATTATGACCAATGTTGGCGTACCTATCTAAATGAGAACCTTTAATTCATTTATATGGAAACAACCCTAATCCCAGCCAGGACACCCTTAACCCCTACCCAGCTCTAACCAGAAATAACCAAACAGTTGGCATCCGGCATTTTAAGTTTTTTGATTGCATTTACAAATTTTTCATAAAATTTGTTATCAAAATGGCCACCTGAAAAATGTCCCCAACAGTTAGAAAGTTTCAGCTTTTACCACACTTTGGGGACATTTTGGTCACCAGATGTGATCTATGCAAATCCACACACACACACACACACACACACACACACACACACACACACACACACACACACACCAGTCAGAAAGCTTTCCTTTAAACAAATAAATTTGAGCATAAATACAATTTTTGTGTAGAAGTATATCAATGCTATTAGCAGAGAATTCATGTGCCTAACTCAGTAAACGAACAAACGAATTTCATTTCGTTGCGGTACAGACGACAATAAATTGCTTGAATCTTGAATGCACGGTCAAAACGGCCCGAAAAATACCCGAGTTTAGCTGAATACGGCCCGAGTTTAGCTGAATACGTTTTATAACATTTAAGAGGGTGTATCGCCATCTGCTGGTTACACGAGGTTAAATGATGTTTTAAATGGTCGGGATCTTTTGATATTTTTTGGTAAATTTGTACAAAATTTATGTACAAAAGTTACCTTCGTTTGTCAATAAAAAGCAAGGGTGTCTGGTCTGGAGAGAAAGAGGGGGTGTCAACCATAGTGTTTAAGTTAACTTCACCCCCCATCCCCAATAAAAAACTGTTACTTTGAAATTATTTTCTTTAGCGGAATAAATAATGTGTTTACTACTCTTCTGTAGCAAATACACATAACATTCAGCATTTTTGAAGTCCTCACCTGACAAGGGGCCTAGTCTATCAAGATGGGTAGCTCATAATTTCTAAATAAATTTAAGTTTCAAGTGTATTTTCAGTCAGGTTTTCAGTTAATTTCAGATAATTTGTTAGCTGGCTAGCTACAAAACACCAGCCATGAAATCTTTCCAAAAGTCACTCATGTAATATGGTGGTCAAGTTTTAAAAATGCCGTTAAATATATGGCTATTTAATTCACACCCTTGAATAACAGTACAGTGTCCATTGGGAATTATTTTAACACTGTACTAAAAGTTTTCTTAGAACACAAACAGGATTAAAAAAAAAAAAAATTCTTTTAAAGGGAAGCACACAACCAAAAAGCAGGCATGCTGAGGGCAGCAGATTGTTGTGCCCATGCAGTCTCCACAGCAGCATGATGAAAAGGAACAAAAGTGAAGCTGACATGATTCTCATCAGCTGAGGTGCGGGTTTCCAGAGAGCAGATTTGAGCACAGACAGCATCACAAGATGCCAAACTTGCTCTCGTTTCAGAGACGCCCAAAAGGAACTCGCCTGAGCTCTGTGGGGGCGGCTGTAGATAAAATCATCTGTACCCCAGTGATAATGACATATAGATTGTCTCTGTGCAGCGTGTCGACAGGCCTGCTGCATGGCTCCAGTGTGAACCGGCATCTCTCTCATCAATCAATCTTTTATGGGTGTAAATACTGCAAATTTCATTGGTTGGTACTGGATTTTATTGTCCATGCACTAATTATCTGTCTGACCTTGCCAGTGTACTGTTTATTGAAATAAAGCACAGGCATGGTATAGCTGATTATGAGCTGAGTACTAAAGAATTGCTTGAATGAGTCGATACACGATGTGTGCTTCATTTGACAATCAGCCTACCTACGATAAATAGTATGTATTGGTTGTTTTTTATTACCCATCCTCAAGCAAATGAAGCCTTAAACAAATGTCACATGGAAACTAGGCCATAAAAAGGTGTTTGAGATCTTAGACTTTTTATTAATCAATATTCAAGTCTGCATTGCTGATCATACTATAGTGTGTTTCCAAGTTTGTCTTGAAGTTTCAGCAATAAATCACCCACATGCATAAATAGAAATGAATGTGAGAGCAATTCTCCTTCAATTACACAGAAAATCTTGGCCTGAAGAAAGAATGCATGGAGTGAGGAAATTAAATAATCAAATGATCAATCCACCACCCCCCCAAAACCCCCATGCTTGGCAAATTTACCATCAGGGTTGAGTGAGCACCAAAAATCAGTATTGGGACCGATAATTGGATTGAAATCGGCCTGAAAAGAAAGCCAGTGGTATCACCCAGCCTTAGTTTGAAAGGTCCGGAAAAAAACATTGCAAAAGTGCCCTTTAGAGTGAAAAAAATGCTGCCCTTCACATGATTTACCTCCATCTTCATATGAGATAATGTGCCCAATGACGCCAAAAAATGTGATGAAATGTCTTAATGAGTGCCCTTCTAGAGCAGGAAGCGTGATGCGGTACCCTATACCATGCCCTTCCCATGGTCTAAAGGGCCCCCATGGATCCCCTTCCAATGGAAATTCAGTGCCCTCGATTCCACCCCAGCAAAGTGTCCCAAAAGGTGCCCTTTCCAGTGGAGGAAAGGAGACGCAGTGCTGTAACAGGTATTCCTAAACTGTAAGAAAACAGAAAGAAGTGCTCAAATAGGTGCCTCTCCAGTGGATATAACGTGGTGCATTGCTGGGTGTCTGTCCGAGTGTGAGAATCTATAGCATTGTCCAATGAACGTACCTCCGGTGGAGACAGCGTGATGTCGAGCCGTATAAGGTGCCTTTACAATAGGGTGAACTTCAAGTGAGCCTCTTCATTTTTCTTAACTTTTGAAGCTCACTCACTCAATACACTTTTTTCAGTGCCAATGAATGTTGCTGAACTTGGCTAATGCTAACATGAAATAATCGAACGAATAAATCCGATCGCAACACTTGTTAGCCCTGCTTAAGAATCAAATTTTTTGTTTTCAAAACAAAACATGGATATAATTTGGGATTTTGTTAAGAGTTTTATCAGTAGGCAAGTTTATTTATATAGCACAATTCAGACGCAAGGTTATTCAAAGTGATTCACAAAGGCAGAAGGTTACAAGACTGTACCAGCATGTACCCTTTTTCTGACAGTGTATGATGGTGTCTAACCTATTACAGTAAATTGGCTTTTTGCAAAGAGTATTTGCACCAGTACTAAATAGGAAGTCTGGGTTTCCTTGCTTAGACTGCTGCCCCTGCAACCCGACCTGGAAAAGTGGTAGGAGACGGATGGACTAAATACCTGCAACAATATTTTACTGAATGTGAAAGCAGGTACTAAGCATATCAAGACTGTACTTACTGGTTTTCCAGATAACTTAAAATTTTCCAAAGAAAATTGAAACATTTTTTCATCCTATTTATTAGCATGTTAAGTTGACTGCTTCAGTTGTCGAAAGGTGGTTCTTAAAATTGTTCACTGATCTGCACAACGGCGATTGACCTGTGATTGTTCACCCACACGCGGAATCGCTGTTCGACATGTGAATGTTTTAATAGCCACCAGGGGGAAGTTATCTTAACCTTCCAAAAGCGCATACAGGAATATGTTGTGAATGCTGCCTACGCTTAGTGTAAACACCAAAATGAAATCTTCAAATTAAAATTTTACATTGATTTAAAATGACCAGGATCTTGTTACACCTGGTTTGATAGATTAAGGAATATAAATTTTAAGAACATTGTTTATCAAACGTATAGAAAGAGGTCATGTTTACTGTAAATAATTCAGCACTAGGTTTAATGTTTTCAGGGTGGGCGCCTGATGTTCCCATGTGAAAATGCAGCAGTACCAATAAAAATAAACACTGTAAGTTGTCTTCTGAGGTCATAAAGTCAAGGGTGTGTTCCACCAAAACGAAAACTGACATCTCATCTGTGAGCATGAAGTGGATGACAAACCAAACTTTGACTGCATCTGCAGTTTTCATGTTTGCCTCAGAGCTACTGTACAGTATGTGACCAAGTGCTTGCAGTGGGTGGATGTTTGGTTCTCTTGCATTAATATGCAAACTGATAACAAGCCTTCAGTTACAGTCAAGTCAAGAGTCGAGTCAAGTAGGTTTATTGTCATCTCAGCCATATACAAAGGACACAGTGAAACGAAACATTGTTCCTCCAGGGTGAACACAAAGCACAAAAACAGAAAAAAAACACAAGAGTAAATGCAGGCAGGGCAAAGTGTTGGACGAAGAGAGGCGGTGGGGACTTATAACACCAAAGTCTAGCTAGAAGCTTTATTTCATGAAACCATCTGACCCTTGGTGGATTAGTAATGTGAGGAATCCCTGGTCATAATATCTGTTTATAAGAAACATATGATCTTGTTCATTGTGAACCAGTGAACAGATCAGGAATCAGCAGCATGTGATCTTAGTAAACAGGGTCAGGATGCATGTCACCAGGGGGTGCTGCATGCTTCATGGCATTACTGCAAGTTTTAGGGATTTTCCCCCTTGTGATCAATTTGCTTTTCTTAATGGTTTCTTATGTGTTTTGATTAAGCCCAACTATCCAGAACATTTGCAGCCAACGTTTTTTCAGAAACACCTGATTAGAGAAAGTGAAACATGCAAGTTTCTTGGGATGTAGTGACCACTGATGCGTCAACTGTAGTCGTTTGTTCTCAAACACCTCTCATATATAGTGGGGACAGGATTTGATTTCACACCTCCAGAGGCATGAGAAACTAGTGCGCAGCCATCATGCCACCCAGAACTCATGATATTAATAATGTCAATCTCTGTAACATTGTAAAAAATCTACATAAATAAAAATCAAAGTCATCAAAACAAAAAAAAAATGATATAGAATGAAGAAAAATATTTTCCCAGGAAAGAATCTTGTGTCAAAATATTTTACATGCACTAGCATAATTTGTGCTTAGAGCCATCTGAATACAAGCCAGTAATTTGTCATCATCGCGGTGGTATTTTCTTTGTGTGACTTGAGCCATGTTTCCTGGTAAGTCTCTAAAATTTCTGTGTGCATTTGGCATTAGAAAGTAAAGCACATGGTCATAGTAATGTCCAGGCCTGTGCTGCTATTTTTAATTTGATTAGAAACATCTTGCGCATTGGGGACCATTGAACAGGATAGGAAGTGGAAGCATGTGATCTGAGTTTGAAAGAAGAATTTTGTCATCGTTAGGAAAAAAAATGCAATAATTAAGCTCAGCAAAGCTATCCATGCATTTTCCAGTTTGCCTCTACGTACGGATAAGATAAGATGTCCAGATAGTGTCCACCTTGTAAGGCCTAAAAATCATATTAATGAAACCTGCAACTGTGGAAAGCAGTGCTAATAACTCAGTAGCAAAACATTATTGGAAAATGATAAAATACAAAAATAACTGTTACATAATCAGCAGCAGTCTCAATTCATATTGACACCATATTCTGCCATGTGCAGGTGTGCTACACTGATGATTTTATAGATAATTGTTTATGTTACTTGTTTGGAAATATTTCCTTTGTCATGCACAATCTGGTGTTGTAAAGTATTTGAAAGAATTTAATAATTACAGTGGTATCTCAGAACTCGAACTTAATGCTTTCAGAACACTGGATTGAATCCTAAAAAGTTTGAGTTCTGATCAAATTTTCCTCATAAGAAATAATGGAAAACCAATTCATTGGTTCCCTGGCCCAAAAAAGTTACACCTAAATATGTTTAAACATAATTGTAAAGCTATTGCTATTCTTGCACATTGTATGTCCTATATAATTGTATATTGTTCTTTTTATTACGTATTTTTTCGTGTCTGGTCCTGTCACTGTCATTGTATTGCACTGTGGAGCTTATGCCACTACAGCAAATTCCTAGTATGTGGAAACATACATGGCAATAAAGCACATTCTGATTCTGATTCAAAATGAACAGGATAAAACAAGAGCATATACTGTACTAAACACATCTAAGCACATTTATCAAAACGATAACATGTAAAGTAAGAAAATAAATGTATAATTTATTGTCATCAATGTGTAAAGTTAAAAAAAAACCCAATGTGTCCTGCCAGGATAGTCCACTCCACTTGTTCCGGGTGCCACGCCCTCTCATTAACCCCGAGTGGAATCCCTGTGTGATCACCTGTTTCTGGTTGTTGTCATTAGTCCTCTATATTTATTCCGCATTTCGGTTTGTTTTCCCAGTCCGGTCATTGTATTGTCCATCTGCATTTTGCCTGCCTTAACTGTACCTAAACCCTGTACTCCCCAACACCCTGACGTCTGCGCCTTTGTCCATCCCCGCTTGGCAGGGCAATATTATTATAATTAAATGTATTAATAGTTTATTATTAATATGAAAATAATTAATAAGAAATCTTTATTTTGAAATGTATTTTACTATATAATAAATACTGTTACTGTCTATCATTGTCTAAATGTATTTTTACTGTCTAAATATATGTATTCAGCTAATGTAAACATGCAAGATGCTATCAGTGCGAATGCGAGGCTGAGAGTGAAGCATTACCTTTTTTTTCCGCTGAGAGACGTGCTGCACTCATTTCCCGGCGTACAAGTTATCTTAGGTCGGTATTCACGGTTCGACTTCTGAGATTCAGATCGAGTTCTAGGTAATTTTTTCCCGAACTGGTTGGTTCAACTTTTCAGAAATTCGAGTTCTAATGAGTTCGAGATCTGAGGTACCACTGTATTTGTATTGGACCTGCATGTGTATAAGAACAATGTGCTTAGTACTGTATATGGGAAGTGAGAGATTAATTAAATATTGTAATTATTATAGTATAAAAATGCATTATATAATTGTTACAGTGTATTGTATAAATGACTTGCAAAACGATGCAAGGACAAATAATTTGTCTAGTTAATAAATATAAGTGTGACTGGAATTGGGACCTAGGTAATAAAACCATATAAAACGAAATATATTTTTTCATGGAGATTTACAGTGAGTACAAATCAATGACAAAACTGGTTGAATAGGAAACTGTTACTTGATAGAATATGGATGACCGTATTCCTAAATGTTACATTTCAAGGTTCCTCACAAGACCTACGAATTTTCTGAATACAGCAAGGACTAACGTCGTGCAAAACGACAAGTGAATTCTTCAGTTGCAGAATGGGAAAGAAAATAAAAATGTCAGCTTTCTTCTAAGATCTCAATTTATTTGGCAATGGTAAACGATCGCTCTCTCTATCTCTCTCTGTTTTCTTTATTTAGAGAATAAAAACATCCTGTCGAAATTAACCTAGAATAGCCTGCCGTTTATCGGGGGAAAACCGTTGCTTATTCTATCAGATTGGGTAAATCCGTTATTCCGCCCTATGAGGTCGCGCGGCCCATGCCCAACGTCGCCTCTCTCCGCCAATCGGTGTCGACGAAGGGCCTGGGCCGGGATCGCGCCTCCCAACAACTAGCATTCAGCGTTTGGTACGTCGCCGAGCGGCACTCGTTTGGGGGGGGCTTTCGGACACGCAGAGAAAGCCTGCAAGCCGTTGCAGCAGTATCAACAACGCCCCCCAGCAAACCCCCCTCCCCTCCCGCTCCCCCTTTCCATTGTCCTCCAGTTCAGTTTTTTTATTTTTGTTTTGTGCGTGTTTCTTCTTCCCCCTCCCCAGTCTGGCAAGGTGTCGTAAAGATTTGAAGGATGTCGGTGGCCGGGCTCAAGAAGCAGTTTCACAAAGCAAGTCAGGTAAGCAGACGCCCCGTCGCTAGTTGGCAGCTTCCCCCGACGCTCGCTTGACGTTTTTATCTCATTTCGCGTTTGTCGGGATGGAAGCCGACCGTCTGGGGCTTGTCGGGTTTAAAGTACGCGGTGTTTTGCGGGATCCCAATTGCCTGGCACGCGCGCTAACAGCATAGCCCCAGCGGCCCCGGGGACGCGCCGCGCGCGCTGCTGCTAAGCGGGACTGGGCTCGTGGGATGCTGCCGCTTTATTACCAGTCATTTATTTAGCCTGTTATTCGCTTTTGCTAGAACAAAGCTCATAAACTTACATGCAGATGCTAGTTACACTATTGACTAATTAACTTGTTGAAAGTTGGGCAGACAGTGTCTTGTTTGTGCTTATGTGTGTGTATATATGTGAGGGGGAGCCGGGAAAGACACGCCGGACTTGTTATGGACTTTGTGCGGCTCATTCCAAAATACAGTAGATAATTAGTTTATACTTGGTGTCAGTTACAGTAAACAGCTGTGGACTGGCTATTTTACTTGGTCGTATATCACAGGTGTACAGTTATTCGGCGGGCACTTAGATTGAAAGTGTTTTAAGGAGGTAATTGTTATCGTCGCGTTAGTACCCTATTTAAAATGAAATGATTTCTGATTTGTGTAGCTTGTTGAGGTTCATTGGGATCTGGAACTGTGTCTGGGTATGTGTGTGTGAGAGAGACAGAAAGAGTGAGAGATTGTGTACCTTACTCTGGGTGGAAGTTTGGCAGCTTTAGTCTTAGCTGAAGAATTTCACTGTAATCATGATTTGTCGAAAGGATTGCATTTTATAGCATTAATCAACAGGCTATAAGAGCAGATCTATTTCCAATGTTGTTTTATCCTCATGTAGATGGGTTAGACACTCTTTGTATCTTTGTGTTCATTTATTGTCATTTTTTTCAAGGTTTCTTGCTTTGCTGAGAGAGCCAACATTTTTATATTGCTCAAGAGAGAATTGGTGCACTGTAGAAAAAAAGCAAGATCTAACTTGAAAGTGACAGCCTTTTGAGGAGGAAAAACATCCTTTCCACTTATTTGAGGCTCACTCTTAAAGCTGAGGTTCAGGAACCATACAAGGGTCAGTTGTGTGTAGTGTATTGATGGTGAAGCTGTCCTGACATCTAGCATGTCACTCGGAAGGTTATTCTGGCAAAACATTTTGTCCTCAAAAACTTCTGAATTTACAGACGTTCAAGAAATAAAAAGATAAGCTCTGTAAGGTCTTCACAAGGCAACTTGCTGAGTTTACATTATCCCGAACAAGGTCTAGATGAAATATACTCCCAAGTTCAACAGTAACGTAATACGTCTCCATAGATTTCTCAGCCTGAGAATAGTTTTTCCAGCATCTTGAAGATACTGCACATTTATGAATATGAAATGTGTGATTTTAAGCACTCTGCACCCACATCAAGCTGAATTTCAGACCTAATGGGTGAAATAAATTACCATTTCTATGCTTTCCTTTTGCTTTTCTTATTCATTTGCTTTGGCATTTTTATTACAAGTGGTAAAGGATTAACCAAATGTTGTTTTTATGAAAAGTTATTTCCCAGTGAACCATAACTAAACAAACAGTTTGAATCATCCTTCACTGAATGTTGTGACCAGACTCATTAGTATTTCAATGCTATTGCGTGACATGATATTACAATGGGACTTTTAACACACATTGCTATATGATATCAAATTACATTTGAATTTGCATATCCTGATGAAAATCAGATGAATTTTATACCTCTAGAAGGTTGATAATTTGCAGAGTGCTTCATTCAGTGTATACTTACAGCTTTGAAAAAAAAAATTTGCAATCTTTGCCCAGGCCAATTGTATGCATGGAAAAGCACAGGCATGTAAAAGGTAAGGGAAGGTATCCAAGCTTCATCTCTTACAAAAGAAAAAACATTTATGTCAGTAAAAGATGGAATCAAAAGAAGCTGCTGTTTTATAATTTCAGAGCATTATTACAAGACTTGTTCATAACAATTTTTTGTACAATACAAATTGTAACTCAGGTTTTGAATAAAGTGGTGTCATGTCACTTGTGAGAGATAAATAGATTTACTAAGTCTGTAACAGACTAAAATGTATATAATTTCTCTGCGGTGCAGGTTTAAACTTGTTTGTTGTGTAACTGGCCTATGGTGTGTCTTATTCATACTGAAAGCACCTTCAAATTGTAGTGACTCATCCAAGAAATGAGCTCTGGGGGAAATAATTTTCCTCCTTTTAGAAATGGTGGTTTCATTAGATCTTTTTTCCGTGAAGTGTGAACTGTAACATTAGTTGGAAAATCTTTGTTCATTGAAGGACTTGCATAATAATAATAATAATAATAATTACATAATATTGTATTATCATTACATTTCTCAGATGTATGCAAATTATTTATGCTAAATATAGTACTATACAATTCATATATAGTAGGTAATTTATATTAGGCAGCGCATCAGCTTTCGCAAACTTTTGCTAATGATCATTCAGTGTGTGATAAATTACTTTTTTTCCAGACAGAGGGTCAGCATTGGCCTTTCAAAATGACCTATTGTGTTAACCACTTTGTAGTTTTCTTTGGAAATTTAAATGACAGCATTGCCTGTAATTTGATATGTAAGATTGGGCTTAGCTGGGAAACAAACAAAAGGAAAATGATCTAGAATATGAATACAGTGGATTATTGAAAAAGCGTGGGACGTCTAATTCAGTATAACACACAGCAAACCAGCATGCAGCGTCATATTAATTGTCCCAAATCCCAGTTCCCCGCTCTGTTTTTGCTGAGCCTTAGCAACTGGGCTGGCCTTCATTTGTTCCCGCTGAGCTCTCTGTACTTGTGACCTTGATTTGTCTGGGCGAGAGTCGGCACATTGGCTGCACCATTATTGAGTCGTGTTTCCTTCTCATTCATTTTTTAACTTTAAAAACATGAATACAAGTCTGTTCATGAATGGTGCCAAGTAACCAAATCTGTTAAACCCTAAATAGTTGGGTGACTCTCAGTACTGCATCACTAGGCGATAAGCTGTCTGTGAGGGGAAGGTACCTGGTGAAGTTCCAGAAGTTTCAACAGGGTTTATGATAAAATAGTTGAAATACAATAAGTAGTTCCATAACAAAAATCTGTTTAGATGGGG
The DNA here is from genome assembly GCA_015164015.2 of Brevimyrus niger. NCBI lineage: Eukaryota > Metazoa > Chordata > Actinopteri > Osteoglossiformes > Mormyridae > Brevimyrus > Brevimyrus niger. The sequence continues at coordinate 7,008,981 of JAABNY020000008.1, read as the reverse complement.
ATCATCCCCACTGAGAGCTGCTAAACACAGATCTTGGTGGATTAGTGCTGTAGCACACAAACAAATGCTAAACAGAAGTTTCTTGCTTTCCTTCAGCTTGGTAATTTAAATTCAGTTTAGTTATTAAAAACAGCTCTGAGTAATGGTGCTTGTACATAAGATGTTGGAAGCAACAATTTGCACAGTACCATGAATAGAACCACACAAAGACAGGACTGGGCTCCTGAAAAATCTTCCAGAATGGGATCCCCTCAACCCAAGTCTACAGTTATCCACACACATACTCATACCTCCCTAATGTCTGGATTCCTGAAAGTCCTCCCTTTTCTCCCTCTTATAGGTTGCCCTGACTCAGAATAGTGTTTCTGAGCCATCGCCATGGCCAGATGCATTGTGGGCTGTCTCTCCTAATGGACAGACTGTCTCTGCTAATGGAGAAACTGATTTGTGCTACTTGTGCTGTTTAAACGTGAACCATTTAGCCATTTAGAGTTGGAATGAAAAGGGCAGAAGTGGGAATGAGAACCTAACTTTGGAGGTTCATACAGCATTCATGGTGTCAGTGCTGCAGCTGTAAGGTGGCTAAAATTATGGTTGTTTTGGAAATGTGCTCAGTTTCTGAAGGTTACAATGTTTTTAGATGGTTTGGTTATATATGCAGTTGCAATCAAAATATGTTTATTTTATTATTAGGAACACCTGTTTAATTTCTCATTGATGCAATTATCTTATCAACCAATCACATGGCAGTTTCTTCAATGCATTTAGGGGTGTGGTCCTGGTCAAGACAATCTCCTGAACTCCAAA
>JAABNY020000008.1:6993803-7008074 GCA_015164015.2 Brevimyrus niger | reverse complement strand
TGAGTTCACTGTACTAAAATGGCCCCCACAGTCACCAGATCTTAACCCAATAGAGCATCTTTGGGATGTGGTGGAACAGGAGCTTTGTGCCCTGGATGTGCATCTCGCAAATCTCGATCAACTGCAAGATGTTATCCTATCAATATGGGCCAACATTTCTAAAGAATGCCTTCAGCACCTTGTTGAATCGATGCCACGTAGAATTAAGGCAGTTATGAAGGCGAAAGGGGGTCAAACACCATATTAGTATGGTGGTCCTAATAATCCTTTAGGTGAGTGTATGTATGTATATATATATAATCTGATTTGAATATTAGGCTTATAGGGTTATGGTTTGTGTGGTGGCTCAGTGAGTAGCCCTGTATTCTGACACGTACAGGCCTGGAAGCTTAATTCCTGCCTGGACCTTCTGTGTAGAGTTTGCATAATCTCCCTATTTTCCCCTAGGTTCTCTGGTTTCCTCTTGCGATCCAAAAACATGTGATTAAGTGATTTGGTGTCTTTAAATTGCACTTACCATGTGATTTTGTGTGATCGCGTGGCCTTTGATGGGCTGGCATCCCGTCCATGAATTCTTTATGGCTGGGTGGATATATAATAGGCGATAGACTAGAGTGGCAGACTGTTTTGCAATAAACATGCACTACTGCTGAAATAAACTGCTCTCTTGGCAATTGAAGAGTTGGCTGTAAATGGCAGGAACAGATTTTAAAAGTTTAATGTGCAGGATTTGGTAATACTGACTGTAGTTTTTATAAGGAAGTTGGAACACCCAGGGTGTCTTACACCTGTCCACCCATGTGTTTTTTTTATGTATTTGCAACACATGGTTAGAACTATGGTGCTTGAATGTGGAATCAGCAACTTGTATTGAGATCAGAAAAAAAATATTTTGCTCTATCCTTGTTTTCACAGCCACCAGGCAGATCTTATGAATTCCTGTTGTGCTGCAGAACATTAATTTTTTCCATATGTGTCATGAAAAGGGAAGTGTAATAGGGGGCTTTTGGTCCCCATTAAACATGGGGGGGGAGTGGATACATTCCACTGGTGGTGTGAGGGTCATGTCCACCAGCATAGTGGCACTGTCAGGTTTGATTTTACAGGAAAAGTCTTGACACCATTTGTGAGCTACACCCACTTGGTTTATGATATTTGCCCATCTCTGATAAGTGGATTGGCACGTACTTCCATGTTCATTACAGCTGCATGATATATTGGTTAACATATGGGTATTAGCTGATATTTGTTAAAAATGAAGATGCCAGCATTGATCTGAAGTGTCAGTCTTGGCCGGTATTACCGGCTGATGTTTGGACTTCAGCAAATATTCAAAGTTATCTGCACCAGAGCTATGGACATTACTGAAATAATGGAAATGATTTCATTGGGCGATCAGCAATTTTTCCATAATGGATGATAGGAGATTTTTCTTTTCACTTATATATTCTCTGCAATACTTGCTGATGTTTCACTGTCTGTATTTTATGATGTGGTTGCTTAAGAAGTAACATTAAAACCTCAGTTTCACTATAAATTTCTGGAACTCAGATTAGCTTGTTATTGTATAGCTTGTTATAGACAAAAATACATTGACTATTGGAATAGGTCAGAATCTCCCCGCTCATATTTGTTTCCATCAGGCTGGATAGCAATCTCATTCACTATGAAAATCAAGTGCTTTGTTTCCAGAATTGGACAGTGTATGAGGGGATACTTACAAGAAGTTGAAAGGTTAAAAAAAATCTTTGCTTTTTGCACACATCAATCTGAAGTTTGTTCAGGATATGATTTTGCTTTATGTGCCCTCATCTGTTGATTCAAATCATAGTTTTCACATAACCAGTTAACCTTTTTGCATGCTGGATAGAATGAACTGGAGCTTAAATGTTAGTTATGCAGATGTGAATTGTAACAGTAAAAACACAAAAATAATAATGGTATTTTGCAAATTGCTATTGGTTTTAAATTTAGTTGTGCCACATCAATTAAAAAATGTGTTAATGTTGGTATGAATTAGCCTAAATGTGTTTTTTTTTTGTGGTGAGGCGAGTAGTTTAATGTGTGTCAGCTGTAATCCAGTGTTAACCCTGAGCAGTAACCCTTACCCCCATAGGTTGTCGTTTTGTTGTAATAAAGAGGCTACTCTAGAAAAAAAGCCTCAGCGAGGTTCAGAAAGTGCAGTGTGTTACTATAGATGTTCATCCTGTTTTAGTTTCTAATTTAATTTAAATCCCAGTACAGTAGCGTAGTTTCTACAGGCTCCTCTTTGGGTGGCAGTAACTGCTGTGTGAATTGTAGGTCCTGACTGGAAAAAAGTAATCACTCAAATTGTGTTTATGATTTAACTGTAACTGCTTATTGTTCCATCCACTTATCCAAATATGGTGAGCCTGGAACCAATTCCAGAAAGGACAAAACATGGGGTAGGGAACGCCCAGGATGATGTTCCAGATGCTGTATTATGGCAACCTTTAAATATCAGTCTTAACAGTAAAATTACAATGCTGTGAAACCAGTCCCATTGCAGCAAGCATCCCTTAAGCAGAGTACCCACTGGCTAGCATGCTGAAAGCAGCTGAACTGCTGAAGTATGGAGTACCTTGTGTGAACTGTTACAGTTACCCAGATTTCAGGTGGGAATGCCAGCCATGATTCCAGATCACTGCAAAAAAAAGTTCACATTTAAAAAGATGTAAAGCCAGGAGTTCCACTTCCATGGGTCATGCTCTTGCCTCATTAGACTTGCAGACACAGTGTCGATGACGTTGCTGCTGCTCAGCTTAGAATGTTGAGGCAGAGATGTCCTTTGGGGTGCTGGTTGATAAAACACATGCCATAACGGAGAGCTGAACTGACTTGGAAAATGGAGAATAGAGAGCTGAACTGAGGAGAGACATGCTCAAATGATGTGTGATTCTACAGTGGCACCATCACAAATAATCCCTCGTCACAGCTGTAATTCTGTGCTGCTTGAGTTGTACAGGCCTGATAATTGGGTCAGCTGTCAACATGTCATACAGTTGCTGTGTATCATGGTTATGTGGCTCCTCTGTACGTCTGGGCATGTTAAGAATGAAGATGAGTGGCTCACTGTAGTGTGTTTTATCTATTTATGTGTTTTTCTCATCCGTGGCTGTGATTGTGTTGTTTTAAATGTGCTCTTTGGTTCTGTTCTTCAGACAGAAACATTATGATTTGCACTCTGAGATTTGTCATGAATCTCTCCATAGAGCCAAACTGATGGTCTCTGGTTGCTCACTCCATGTCTCTTCTCTTTTGAAAAAAGTTTAACATATGAATCTGTGAGATTCATGAATCTGTGAGGTTGGAAACAAGACACCTATTTTGCGCTTTGAGTTTGTGTTTATCATCAGTATAGTTCAAAATGCCCTCAAGGATGTGCGAAAACATGGATGTCCTTAGCTTCTAAAAGTTTGAAACGAAGCACAGCCAGCGCCTTAATAATGCGCTTTTTGATGTGCTGGCTCTCATGGCTGTGTGTTGACCTACAGGTGTTACGCTCAGACTTGTAAAAACAGGAAAACTGGTGGGAGGCTCTTGGCCGTAGATGGTGAAGCTGGCACTGCAATTCACTGAATATGTTTGGAAGTTTTTTTCATGACAAGTCTTATCAAGCTTATTCAGGCTCCAGATTTTCAGTATCTAGTGGTTGATCTTGGATGAGGATTTGTGGTGGGTTATAATTAATGTGAGTACTGAGGTCAGTTTGTCAGTGAATTACATAAGCTTATCAGATGTGATTTTGGTGTGTTTGTTGTGGTTTCTGCAGATGGTCCATTTCAACCTCATCTGTCTGTTATTCTCAACATATATTCCACAGTAAAAGGAACATGAATCCAGGAAGTTGTGTCAGTGCCCCGACACTGTTGTCATATCATTACACTCAAAGTGATTTTAAAGGCAGGAACCTTAGCCACTGAGCAGCAGAGATAGTAATATGGAATTTTAGTCGCTTTCTTTGGGAAACAGAAGTCAGGTGGCCAGTCGCTGCTGAATAAACGTTGTAAACGACAGTACCGGTTTCCTGATTTTTCTTGGCTGTTTGCTCAGGAATGATGCAACATTGTGTTGTTGCCCTGTGAAATTACGGTGAAGGATGGTGTGTCTTGCAGCCTGGTGGGCTGGGCATACAGGCACCGAGTTGCCTGCCGTGTAACACCTGCTGCCGAATTTGGCTGCTTGTATGAGGTTGTTTGCTTGGAGTCCATACAAAGTTCAACAGAAACAATTATTAGTGATTAGTGTTTAAAAATGAAAGCATAGCTCTTAAGAAAAGGGAAACTGTGTGTCTTCAGAGGGGCTGGGGGGTGAATGTCGAGCACTTGATCTTTTGCTGTCTCTCTCAGTGATTCTCACCTTAAATCTGGGCTGCCCGTGGCTTTGAAATATCGTTAAATTTCCACACCCAGTAGTGGTTTTTGTAACCAGGCACTTTCAGTTTAACTGTCACATTCCTTGTAAATCTTAGTAAAACCAAACTACGCTTATGGTGTTCTGTTTTAAGTTAAGTCTCTAACCCTGTTACGTTGTGTATATAAATGGTCTGTGGTTTTTCAGTTTGTATTTCAAACCCACAGACTTCCTTCTACCAGCACAACAATGTCAGCATTTATGTATTAGAAGGCATATATGTCACTGTCAAGTAACATAGTATTTAAAATAAACGCCTTATATGTTTTTGTACACACATATTTTGCAGACTGTTTGGACATTGTGTGCTGTACAGTTACCACAGGGTCAGTACCGGCTAATGGCTTCTTTTATCTTTTGCACGTGTATAGATGCCGGTTGGTGATGTAAGCTCTCAGTACTCAGTTGTAATAGAATGGACTGATGCACATATTACTGCTTTGTGAGATTTGAATAATGGTAATGAAGTGGCCTTTCTGTTGCTTTCAGTGATGCACTAGATGATGGGGGAGTGAATGAATGTTGCTTTCTGGCTTTGGAATGTTTATCCAATAGCATGCAGACATTCAGGGCAAGACCATAAAATTTAATTCTTTTGTTAGTTTGTTATAATCGGCCTGGATTTATAACTAGGGCTGTAATAGTGCCAGTACTATTCAGTATTGTTTTCTTTAGGTCAGGGTGTGGAATCATAGGACAGCAGGAACATAGAAATGAGAAGGACTCACTGCTGATGCAGATGTATAGTCTGTACAAATCCCCATAGGATATCCGTAGCTCCATGAGGGCGCTGCTGTATGATTGCTGAACCTGCTGCCATAGAGCAGCACTCAGCTGACCCGTGAGCTGAGGAGTGACGTCTGATCAGTGGAGCTAACAAAGCAGGTTCTGCTTGACATCATTTCTTTAAAGTGTTATTATAAGGAGCCGACTGCATTTGGAAGACATAATCTTTTCAAATTCCATTCAGTGACCCTTTGTAGTTCTCTGTGTGTGTGCATGTCAATGTGCTGTCTGCTGTGATATGTGTTAAATGTACAAAATTAATGCAAACAGACCACTTCATCTGAGTATTTGCGCAGTAATTAGTATTTGTATGTCCTCTCATTGTAGTAAGGATATGATGGCATAGAAAGAGCTTGCTTCTTTCCTCTGATGCTCTCTGCTTCTGTAGCAGTTGTTTTCCATGTTTGCCCAGCTCTGTGGCACATACAGGCTGGGGAACGACGCCCTTGGGCCCAGAGGATGTTGATACTGCTGCATGAGGAAGGAAAGGCTGAACTGAAACAACAGCACAGTTGGTGTCCTGCAGTAAGCACAGGTTTAAGCTGGACTGAATGGGCCAAAACGGGCCACACCTGAAAAAAGCCCAGACTCTGAGGAGAGCTGTACACCATGCAAACTCATACACAATGTACAGGGATTGATTGGTGTAACCTGTAGGAGCTGCTGCATTTGGTAACATTGCAATTCTCACCTTTTCAGGAGCAATTACAAATTACTTCATCATCTCTGGTATTTTAAGTATGACTTACTTTTACAGTTCACTTGTACTTGGTCATGGATAAAAGCTTTTAACTGTGTTTTTTGCCACTGGGGTTCTGGTTTCCTGAGTGGCTTTGGTGCAGTTCTCATCTCTACTTGATGACAACATTTATCATGGAGCTGCAGAGAAATGCAATCTTCTGTCTTCAGTAACCACGTTATAATGCTGACTCTCAGGCAGCAGAGTTACGATCTTTCAGTCACTGTTAATCTTACCCACCCAGTTGTGGCCAGGATCTGTAGACTCGGAAATCAATGTAGGTCTTAAATGGTGTTTTCAGTATGCCTCTCAAGCTTTTCTCTGGAACACTGAATATTTTGCTGTGCCCCTCCCCCCTTCATTTCCATCCCGGTTGTTTTATGGCAGATGCTTAGGACTGATAAATATCTAAAACCCTGGGCCTACTTGGATTCTCTGCCTGGGCTGGAGATCTCATAGAAAAATCCACTTATTTATGAAAATGGTTTTTAAATACACAGAAGCTAAGCTGTCTCTTTTCACGGATATTTTTCTCCTCCTGCTGCTGGACCTCACTGCATACCTTTTGGAGTCTAATGCCAATGAGTATTTAGAAAAATTCTTGTAAACCTATTTGATAGGTAGAATATCTTCAGTTAAAGTAGAGATGCATGATATAGCAGTTAACATATCGCTATTGGCCGATGTTAGTTGAAAATCAAGACATCGACATTGGTCTGATGTGTCAGTCTTGCTTGATATAGCCGGCCGATATTTGGACGCTAGTCAGTATTTTGTTAGCGGCACCAGAGCTAAAGACATAACTACTAAAATAATAGAGATGATTCTCCAAAGCAATCACCCATTTTCTGTAATGGGGGATGTGGGATTTTGTTGCTTATTGACTTTGCCTTAGTGTGCCAAGTCTGCACTACTTCGCATCATGATATGATTTACTTGCTGGACACATTCATGGAATCTTAAATAGTAATGTCACCGATATCAGTTTCACTACAGACCTGTGGAGATCACAGGTTAGCCGGTTATCCATATGGGTTATTAGTCTTGGTAATATTGGACAAAAATATATTGGTCATTGACTAAGTTTTACACGAGTCTGCAGTACTAATTTTATGTATGTATTCAATCTGCATATCTCTGACACCCTATGACTTCTTCAGTGTTGGCTGCTGATTACATTGGTGCCCGTATTTAGGCTGTAGGGCCCCCCTATTCAAATCTGGCCCTCGATTCCAAATCCAGGTCTTGTTTTCTAGTCTCCCAGGGAGTTAGCTTAAAAATTTCAGGCTGTAATTGGCCGGAGGTTTCACAACTGGCTCTCAGGTAAAGGAAAGCTGGAAAACCAGCAGTGCTCGGCCCTTGAGGACCATGATTTGAATAGCCCTGCTGTGGGGCCTGCAGTTTCAATATAAATGCTTGAGTATTTCTTTGAGTAAAGGGCTTTTATCTTTTTGCCAAAATGTAGAGCTATTCTGTACAGATGAGGGGACTGTAAACTGTGAATAGAAAACATTAGCCTGCATTTTCTATTTTATTTATTCGGTTCCAGACATGCATGCTGCCGATCCATTAATGAATCACCTCTAGTTGGGAGGTGGAGTGGGGGCAATTACTGGTTTATAACAGGAACTGAATGATTCAGCATTTAATTGTAGCAGCTCTACAAACAGCAGATCTTTGATGTGTTAATTGTTTTAATTGTATCCCCTGTGTTTAATACTGTAAGTGATTGTAGGTGCTGTCTTGCATAGACACACTTGGTGTTGCTTGCAATGGTGAACCTTAACCTGTGAACCATGAACACAAGCATATAGGCTGTGAATGAGTGCCCTGCTCATTCCGTGGGAGTGAAGTCATTGAATGAGTCAGTGAACAGTGTTGGACAGAGACCCTTGGTCTGATTGCTGTGTATGTGATGGGATGCTTCTCTTAATGCTTTTGCTGCAAGAAAATGGTTAAACTGCTGGCCAGCATGTTGAAAAACTGTTGCTATAGTTTCCTGAAAATGGAGATTGTGTTATCATCGCCCAACACATAAATTACATGCAAAATACAGGTCTTTATCAGCTTTATATTAGCTATACATATAAAATCAGTTTTCAGACTGCTCCTCCAGGAAAAGTTGGGGGGATGCCTGGAACCTCTCTGAGAGCGATGGGGCACAGGGGGGAACACCCTGAAGGGATGCCAGTCCATCACAAGGGACACACATGGTCATACATAACGGGCATCTATCTGACTGTCTTCATTTTTAATGAATGGAAATAGGCAAATGCATGAATCTGTTAGTTAAAGGCAAGGCAGTGAGTTATTTCACACTTTTTTGTATTGTCAGTATCCTGTAGTTTAGAATGCCTCCAAGTAAGTACTAAAAGATAGATGTCCTCCTTCCTTAGAAGTCTGATCAGATGCACAGCCTCTGCTTTGGAAATCTGCTTTTTTGATGTCCAGGCTCTCTTGGTGTCGCTGCTGTTTTTTTTTTTTGTTTTTTTTTGCAAATAAAAGGCAGCTAAATTAAAAAATAAAAAAAAGACTTTAGCTTGTGAAATGTACGTGTGCTGGTTGTAGCTATCTGTACTTAATTTCAGCATGTGGCTGCAAAATAAGTGCCCAGTTTACTTGATTTTTTTTCCCCCACAAAGTATTTTCCATCAACTGTGCAGCACTGTGTACAGCGTTTGTGATGGTCTCCTGCCACCCACCTAAGGATTCTTTCAAAAAACAAATAGTTTGGCTGTGAGCAGTGTGGACAATAAATCAGGCAATACGACCCCTTAAGAAACTATCATACATAGTATTTCAGGAATAGAGACTAGCTAATGTACAGTAGCTGTATTTGTGATATCTGGTGGAGAGGCTACTATTAGCCATGTTCATGTCCCGCCTCAGCCCAGCTGGCTCATGTATGTCTGACTCTTTCTTTATTCCACACAGAGCGAGCTGGGTGTCATTATTGGAGAGGCAAAAAAGAAATGAGCATGTGAATTAGTTGCTATGACAACTGAAACCCCAGCAAATCCAGCCCCGTGTCCTCGCAACGCCGTTTACTGCCTGACAGCTAATTGATCAGTTGTGTGTGTACACTGAGAATGTCAAACATCAACAAAGCAAACCCCAGTGAAGGTAAAGCCTGCTCTGCTTTACAACTGTCCAGATTGTTTAATGTGCAGGAAACAGTGATGCTGCATGTGAATCTGAGCTGCCTTTTTAAGATTCTTTGTTCATCTGTCGCCTTGCAGTACTTATTGTCTTCAGTATCCTGGAAACTAGAACATTAAAGAAGAAAGAGCTGATATCTTCTCATTATGCTCTGTAAGCCACTTATTCCAGAATACGGAGAAACCATAAAACCCTTTGTTTTGTGTGCATTCCTTCATGCTGATAACACAATTTGTTTTATTTGACCAAATGAGAGTTTGTTCAGTCCTCAGTTCCCCATCATAATAACACATGCTGTCAGTCTGTTGTTGTTGGTTAAAATGTGCTATGATGTAATTTGACAAACTAGCTACAAATCCGAGCATTTGGTTTTGGTTGTTTAAAAACCCCACCATCGTCCTCCGCTGTTTCGTCAGGGCTCATGGTATTTCTTGAGAAATGAGTCATATCAATGCCTGGAAGTCCACTTGTCATTCTGGTTAAAAATTGTGCTGAAATTAGGCCTGCTCCTCATAAATCCCTTGAGAGATCGCTGAGATCTCTGAGCTAATTTCCCTTGGCTGGGCTTTTCTCTCTGACCCAGTTGGTCGGTGCTCCGTGAGTTCCAGCCACAAGCACAGATTTGAGCCGGCTGCCTGCGATTGCCAGGAGCTACTGGGAGCCACGAGCCACGGCCAGCTTGATCATGTTTGCCGTTGCTATGCCTGTACATCTCGAGTCCCTGGGGTACTGGCATAATTGGCCGAGGGAGCTGTTTAGCAGGGCACCTCAATGAAGGCACATTCGGGGGCCTAACTGCAACAGTGTTCCAATATCTGTCCTCCCTCTGGTCGATTTGGATGAAATGAAAACGGGCCTGTAGTCTTTTGGACTCCAGCAGATTCACTCTAAGGTCTACAGCTGCTCTGCATGGTGCTTCAAGGGGAGAACAGCTGAAGAGGAGCTGGAGTTGGTTCTACCATCCTAGCTGCGTATTGATTATTTATCAGTCCTGTAAAAAGGCTGCAGCTGAGTCAGTTTCCCCTAGTGTCAAGGTTTTCGAATATTAAATAAATCCATTTAGATTCGGAGCTACTAAACCTTTATGGAATTGCCAATACTTATTGATGATTCAGTGTCATTGATAAACAGAATGACCACATCCATATTTAGGGTGCATCCAGCAAGATTTGTGACTTAAACAGTGTGGCCTGACACTTATGCAGCAAAGCTATAGCATGTCGGGTCATAATGAAGCGGCATCTCTGCAGTTTCTTGCTGTGCTGGAATGTAAATACAGCCCGTCTTCCAAGGAAGTGGTCATGGTTAAGTAGGATTGTAATGGTGCAGAAAATTCATGGTTCAGTACAAACCTTAGTTTTGGGTTCAAGGCTTGGGCAACTTATTTTGAAATCATTAAAAGTGCACACACAGGAGTCGAAGATAATGAGCTGTCGACATGTCTGATTAACAAAGTCTGAGATCATACTGAGTATGGTTGCATATGTGTAGTGAATATCACCCTATCGCCTTCTTTGTTTATTTATTTACTTGCTTTTGTTTAGCCTGTTCTATATTTACTCTAAAAACACCCCAAATGCCACTGAGAGACTAAATTGCAGAGGCTGTTTCTGTCTTGGATGCATTTCCAGTAGCATACACAAGTTTGGTGTAACGGAGGTGACAGGCAGTCTTGGTCTTATCAACTGTGCTTCAAGTGTTGGTTTAATTGTCGATGATGACTGATCATGAACATCTGACTTCTACTTGTGAATTAAGGTCCCCCCCCCAATAAAAATATTTGTTTTATTGTGCGAAAATGATGTATTCAAATGGCATATGATGAATTTGTATACTGTTACAGTGATACAATAAAACTTTTTTATGCTGATATGCAGGGATGTTGCCCCATTTTAGCTTGCTTCCACATATTTTTATATTGCCAAAATTGACATTTTCCATTCAGTTCAACTGCACCTTCAGTTTTAAAGTGTACTTGTGTGGTTAGGTATATGCCATATCTTTGTATAGGGGAGAGAATTCCTTAAGCAGGTGTGAGGTGCATTGTACCTGGTTTTTGCTAGGAGACTAACATAAGCACAGAAATCTTAACATACCGAAACCTCAAAGATGGTGATCTTTCTCATATAATGACAACTGGGGATTTTAATTGTGTATTTTGTAGGGCTGCCACTAACGACTATTTTTCTATGGATTACTCTGTCGACTATTTTATCAATTGGTTGATTAATCTAAACGATCCATTTCCCTCTAGAAAAACAACTTGACTGTATAAATTCAGCTCATTTTATCGATGCCGGCTTTTTCTGGAGTACCTGTATACTGATATTATTATCAATTAGCAGAGTAGTAGTATGCCTGAAATATCAAGATGCGTGTTGTGATGCCCAAAGGTCAGTGATCTGTATAAGTTTGCCGTGTCGACATGCTTAATAAGTTGGGTTGGTGGAGCAGGACCACATACGACACAAACGATAAGTACCGATGTCGTGATGAAAGAAGGGACTCATCAGCAGCCACAGCATCTTTAAAAAGAGATGCTGTGGTTAAACAAGGTAGAAATATGCTGGTGGAGTGGCGGTACTTTTAGCAGATTTAAATCTGACGCTTTTTTTTGTAAATATGGTTTTCATTTTTATTTCAGTTCACATTTTTTTTTCTTTTATTGAGTGTCCATTTTAGTTCCAGTTGTACTTTACGATAACAACAGTGGTCCTAACGAGTCCAACGTGCAACGTGCACCATAGAAAAAGCCCAGATTTCCGCGTAAACGTTCTCCCGGACACTTATCCATTGGAGATTCTAAGGTAGCAAGCAGATAATTTTGTCGTTTCAATAATAAGTGTATTTAGCAGCCACAAGGACAAAAGATATTAAAAAGCCATCAATTTAATGCTAATTTAATAAACATAAATAAACAGGACTAACGGAGGCTTTGCTCACTCTGGTGTTCCATGACACAGATTAAATAGTGCCTGTGTGTTTCCTCTGCAGGTACTCATGCTGCTGTGGTATGCCATCGCACTTTGCAGTGTTAAACACTCCTTTTTGTTTTGTGATAGTTTGGACTACTCCTATAATTACATAGTGATATTGAAGGAAAACATTTGTTACAATGAATTGGAATGATTTAGAAAACATACAGGTAATTTTATTAAACGGTTCGAAGTATTGATGTCAACCCTTTTTCAGCATCGACATCATGGGCTACATTGACTAATCGTGCCAGCCCTAGTATTTTGTGGGTTCTTAAGAGATCTTTTGTTTTCATAAAGCGTGTTCATGTGCAGAGTGGGCCTGTGTTGTAAATGTTTCCTTTTTGAAAGAGAAATGGCTGTAACCATGTAGACTGACAGATCCGTGTTGCTGCTGAACATGCTGGGGATTTGTGACATTAAGTATGACAATGAGTATTTCAATGTATTTCTCTCCCTCATTTTCTCCCCATTACACTATCATGCTTCAGCTGATGCATGATGTCAGCATTCCTCATTGTGGAGTGGTCTGTGGTGGGGGGGGTTAAGCCACTGTTTTCTTGTTAATTCAGACTCTGTTCGCCGCAATGCCTCCCTACTCAGGAATGTGGTGACATTGGCTTCTGGAGGCTGACCGCTGATGTTTTTTCTTGTTAAAAGTCTTCTTTCTGGATTATTGTTTCTTTGATTCAAATTATGGCTTCCAGTAACAACAATGTTTTTTATGGATTCATCTGTTGACTCTTTTACAGATTGTTTGATTAATCTAAACGATGCATTTTCTTCCAGAAAATGAAATCGACCGTTTAAGTCAATTTTATTTTGACAGCAAGAAACTGTATGTTATTGCAGGGCTTTTCAAAGCTATATAGACATTATTTTTGCCCACAATTTAATAAGCAAATTAACGGTATTTCTAAAATATTAATGAGATGTGTACTGTGCAGACCAAAAAAATTGTAATCTGCATAAATTCGGTGTATCCTAATGCTTATTAAATTCGGTTAGCGGAACACGCCACATGGTAACTGTTTGGCAAGTCATGGAAGCAGAAAGTACTGAAGTGGAGAGGTTAGTAATGACAATATCCTTTAAAAGAAGGATGTGAAAGGGTGAAGGTGGTGTGACGCTGCTTTTTGCTGATTAAAGTCCTACAGGTTTTTCTTATTGTAAATATAACTTTCATTTTTATTTCACGTCAAGAATTACTTTTTGATTGAACTCAGCACAGCTTAAAACCACCTTTTTTGTTCTGTGATAATTTGAACTACTCCCATAATTATGTAGTGTTATTAAAGGAAAACATTTGTTATAATGAGTTCAAGTGTTTTAGAAATTGTAAAGATATCTTTTTTTATTTTAATGAAATTATTTGTCGATTTAAAATGTTGATGTTGACAACTTTTTCTTCTTTTTTTTTGCGTCGACATCATCGACTACGTCGACTAATCACAGCAGCCCTAATCGGAATGAATAAGGTCAGAAAAAGAAATAAGTAAAACAATAACACAGGATCTTACTAAGCGGATATAGCCTTTGTTCACATTTCTAAACTTCAGTCAGATAAACTTGCATGAGAAAGGAAGGCTTGCGTGTTGCTTGTCTGCTACACAAAAAATGACCTTTTTGTGGTGCAGGGTCTCGGTAGTAACAGAAGGAAAACCTTGAATAATGTCTGGTTCTTATTCTGACCTGACTGAGGACATGATTGGAAAGCAGGGGCCCTTTCTCTCTGCTGCATACCTCAGTTTGCGTAGGATGGAATGGCTTCCTGTTCGTAGCATAGTTCACATAGCAGTGCTGCAGGCACGGTGGCCTTCACATATACTCAGTCTTTGCAGGCATTGTTTCTTAATAACAGCCTTTATTGCAGAGCCTAGCTGTACAAAAAGTGTTGCCTTAGAGAATTTTACTGTGGCATGTTAATACTGGTTTAGTAAATCAGTTCTAAATTAATGCCTTGATTGTTATTTGCTGTGTAGTTAAAATAAACAAACTTGAGCTCTGGAAAATTGCATATAAACCTGTAAGATGCTATGTTTAGTGGGTGGTGATTGAGTGTGGTGTGTGGCTCTAAATGAAATACCTGCTTCTTGTTACCATGGTTGTGCTGCATAGGAACCTGGAGTGTCCTATGGATGGGGCTTGTAATGGTCCCCTGGTCTGCTGGCACTCCTT
>JAABNY020000008.1:6982403-6993703 GCA_015164015.2 Brevimyrus niger | reverse complement strand
ATGGTTGTGCTGCATAGGAACCTGGAGTGTCCTATGGATGGGGCTTGTAATGGTCCCCTGGTCTGCTGGCACTCCTTTTCAAAAGCTGTGAATATTTACCTGCCGTCATTTTGGAACAGCATGTTCTGTTCCACAAATCAGATATTGTTTTTAATGCCTTGTGGGGTGGTGGTCTTGGAAAACTTCCCCCTTGTAAAGTAACTTTTTCATAGAAAAATCTGAACATGTATGATAATAAAGGATTGTTAACTATATGGATAAGAACAGTTAAAACACTTCCAAGATAATCCTTAGTTTTGCCTGGGATTGAATCGCCCGCCTGAAGCAGTTATTAATTCTCGGACAAGTTCATCTCAGAAACAAAACCTGAGAGCTTTGCAAGTACATGAGGGGAGAACATTGTACTGTAGAATGTGTAGAAATTGTTTTTCATCAGATAAAAATATTGCTTGTTTTTATGTTTTAGGGGGCCTGCCCCAGTGATTTACCAGTCAGATGTGGTTGTGTCCTTCAGCATGTTGTGTTGACTTGGACAAGGAGGTCCAAAGAGTACACAATGGGTGTTTCATCAGGTGGCTTAGATGAATTGGCTTCTTTCACTCGTATCACCACGGTGATGTGTGCTGTTAGATGCATTCCTATAAGGCTGTGGGTGGAACTGACTGAACAATGCCTCCCGCCCTCCTAGTGTTTCACACCACTTCATTTAGCCCGCTTAGGGTGGCTGATGGTGCACATGTCAGAACAGGGGTATACTGACACAGGCGGGACACCTGGGGGAATTCCTGGCCCTTATTTGAGAAAAATCAGGAGAGTGGGAATGATGGCTGTACGCTTCAGGGCACTGAACAGGTATCCTCATGTGCTGCTGGAGCATACAGCCCTCTGTGGCCATGTGACTGTTCAGTCTACATCAAAGAGAAGTGGCTGCTGTTTGCCTTGCTGCAAAGGGACTGAACCTGGAAGCTCTTTCATTTCTCTGCTCTGTACATAGCAGGGAGCATAACAATCAGGCTAAATTTAGCCTGCTTCTGACACTGGTATGCAGTTTCTGTCGCTTCTCTGATGTGTGTTGGGTTGGTCTGGATTTTTATTAAAAATTTTTCCTTTACTCCTCTGGTCCTTTGTTTTGAATTCAGTGGAATTATGTGCATTAGTTTTTTGAGCTCTAATTATTTTTCTGGGAGTCCTGTAAACCCAGTTAGAAAGTAGAGAGTTCCTGTGATAAAGTACATTAAAATCCTATCTGATCTAGTTATCTCTGAGCTATGTGTTAACGTCTGCCTGACTAGCTTAATCTTCCACCTGCTGTCCGGAGTTGTCTCGACTGCACTGATAGCTCACCTTAGAAGTGCTGTAAAATTAAGCCACTGTATTAATCCGGAAGTTTGGCCGAATGCTGAGAACACAGGAGATATTCTGGGGATGTAGAGATTCAAGGAGCCTTGGAGGGAAGACAGCCCCTGTTCCCATGGCAGTTCTCTGTACCAGTACCAAGGACATCGACAGTAGGATATACAGAAAAGGAAGAACAGGAAGTCTACAATGTACAAATATTTTTGGAGATGAAAACTGACACCTGTGCTTGAAGGTTTGAGATGCCATCTCAGTGAGATTACTTGAGGCAAGACCAGAAGTTAAGCTCACAGTGTTGGGCAGGTCAAGTTTGACTTTTTTGCATGATATAGATGAAGATTCTGTTGCAGCGTCAGAATGTCTATATTCTTTATTCTACATCATATTCTATATTCTCAAAAGTCTATAAATTCCACTATTATCCTAGGTAGTCCACTGACCTTGGGACATGACTTTAACTAGTCATTGCAGTATTTAACTCATCATTATTAGATCACAGCATACACCCTCTCGATACCTCTAACCTTCATGCCTTCTTTGCAGAGCACAGGCCTCCAACAGACACACGTAGTGTTAGATGGAAGTGTTTGCTGCTTTCTAAACATGCAAAGATGCCCCGATGTAGTTTTGAATGTCATTATGCTATACTGCCATGCTTTTCTCCATCAGTGATTTGGTGGGGCTTCGTTTTAATTTTATTTGGTGTCAAAAGGAGCTTCTGTGTTGAAAGGCACAGTTTGAAGGCCATGTATGCATTTCACAAAGTAGGGCCAAAGTCATTGTGAGTTTTTTGTATAAATCACTTTATTGCCACAGTGTGTGGCACAATGAAGGTATTGTTCCACTGTGCAACTATTAATTCATTCATTTGCTGCTAAGTTAGCTCTCTGGATGGCCAAGGCTTTGCTGGTCCTGATGTTTCTGAGATCATGCTATTCAGGCTTCCCTGGAGCGTCTCACCACCACCGTCGATGGCAGCCCACTGGTCACCCCTCACGTCATTTGTTTACCTTGTGCTTGCAGCTGTTGAGCGAGAAGATAAGTGGTGCTGAAGGCACTAAGCTGGATGAAGACTTCCTTGAGATGGAGAGGGTAAGAAGACATTTCAAAATAAGCAGCTGCTAGTTTACCACAATCAAATGTTTTTCAAATTGTATATTAGGTCTGGTTAATGCTAGTGCTGTTTAATTGATTTTTAGTATTTGACTGGCACATTGCTTCTCTTTCAGAAAATTGAGGTGACCAATAAATCTGTTGTTGACCTCTTGTCCAAAACCACAGAGTATCTCCAGCCAAACCCAGGTAGGCCAGATCCTGTAATGTTGTTTTAGCCCAGTGTTTCCTATTCTGGTCCTTGGGAATCCACAGGCGGTCCATGTTTTTCCTCCATTTTTTTTGGGGAGCAAAAATGTGAACTGTCTGTCAGGGAGCTCAGAGGGAGTGAAAACATGGACCGACTGTGGGTCCCCGAGGACTGGATGGGGAAACTGCTTTAGACAATTTTAAAACACTGACACATTTCAAGTACTTTTGTCAACAATTTAATTAATGCAAAAAGTGGAGTATATTCATAGTAATGGATGAGACCCTTGTTATTTTAGTGTGTTATTTTTCATTCATTTGTCTATGGTGTCAGTCGATACCAAGACTGCCTTTCGCCTGCAGGCAGTAATGCTGTGCTCACGCACCGAATGTGAATGGTTTGTTAGCCTACAGAGCCAAACTGGGCATGGTGAACACGGTGTCCAAAATCCGAGGGCAGGTGAAAACCACAGGGTACCCGCAGACTGAGGGCCTCCTGGGTGACTGCATGCTGCGCTATGGGAGGGACCTGGGTGAGGAGTCCTCCTTCGGTGAGTCCCCTTTATGCACCTCAGCAGGGGAGTGGGGGCCTCCTTTTGGAGCTGCCTTTGGGGCTCTGGCTTGCCATAATGCTTATCAGGCTTCGAAATGATATTCATCCTTGGTCTTTCTCAGAGGTCGCTAATGCCACCTTGTGGACAGAGCATTTATTACACAAAAGTGATTTGCAGTTTGTTTTTGACTGAATGCATCCATCAGTCTTTACTTCTGAAATGACATGCAAATGACATGCAAGCAGTGCTTCATACGAGCCACAGGTTATGCTCACAAGGATTTGTGGATAGGTTTGATTTAATTGCTGAGCCATTTTTCTGTGATCTATAATATAATGGCCTTTATCTAATGTGATATTCAAACAACACTCAGGTCGCTAAAATCTTCTTGCTGTGTAATAAATATAGTTCTGATATTAATGAGGTGACGGCATAATTGTGTATGTTCTTTTTTTATTTAGATAAATAGGTATGGCTGCAGTAAATGTCCATGTTCTGTGTCTCTAAGTTGTGAGCCCTGGCATTCTGTCGGGGGGGGTTTCTATGGGGAGACCCATCCCATTGTCTCTGTTTGGTCTATCAGGGTGTGCCTTGGTGGACATTGGTGAAGCTTTGAAGCAAATGGCCGAGATCAAGGACTCTCTGGACATTAATGTCAAACAGAACTTTATAGATCCACTGCAGAACCTACAAGACAAAGACCTGAAAGAGATTGGGGTGAGACTTAACAGTGCCTTGGATGTGAGCAGTAATAAGACCCTGTAATACCCCTCTGTTTGAAAAGCGGGTTCAGCAACTGAGAAACACATTCAGATGTAAACGCATTCAAATGCAAATCTATAAAATCATTTTTTTTATATATATATATAAATATATATGCACACACACACACACGCAGATGCACACATTTTAAGTAGATAAAGGGGAGACAGGATAAAAACTGCGAAAAATGTAGAGATTTATGGAGTGAAATGTAGAGATCTTTATTGTTGCATCTTAATTAAGTGGTGCATGTATTATACATGCAATAGGTGTGAGTCATACCTTGCAAATATCCAAATTGGCTTTGGGAACAGAAATGTATGATTGGTTTAGGAAGATAGAGAAGCATGTAATAAATCATCAGGCAGCCAATCGCAAAGAACAGTTTTGAGAGAATGGCATAAATACTGGGACTCGGTGTGCTGTGTTTCATCACACAGCATCACTTAAAGAAACTGGAAGGTCGAAGGTTAGACTTTGATTACAAGAAGAAGCGCCAGGGGAAGATCCCAGATGAGGAGATCAAACAGGCCGTGGAGAAGTTTGAGGAGTCCAAGGAACTGGCGGAGAGGAGCATGTTCAACTTCTTAGAAAACGACGTGAGTGCCATAATTCCAGAGGGGTTTTGAGAGTCGTAAAAAAGTCATAAAGCACCTATTGGACAGGCTGTGCATTCAAGTAAATGTGGTCACCCCTTTCCTTTGGCATTATAAGGATGTATCGTCGTATAAGATTGAAATAATAAAATGAGAGACTTTGATAAAATGTAACATTGCTTGATAGCACACACAAGCTTATCAGAGCACAGAAACGAACACGATTCCAGCTAATCATATGGTAGCCTTTTAATAACAGAACACCTACAAATGAACTGCATGGTTGGCTAAGTTAGCAGCCATATGCTACTGTTTTGGTAATATCATTGAAGGGGTGAGCCTTTCCTCAGTGCAAACTATATGTGCCGGTGAAGGAAGCTCAGCTCAGCAGCCACAGCATCATTTAAACAAGGAGATCTTGTGGATAAACACAGTAAAAAGACTTGGGTGGTGGGGTGATACGTTGGCAGTTTAAAGTCCAACACGCAGCACACTGCTGTTGTGTACTGCAAACGCGCCAGTTAAAACTGGAAATACGACAAATTAATTTCACCATTTGGCATCGCCATCCGGACACATACAGGAGACAAGTACTAAAAGTCACAGACACCAGCAATTACGGTTAACATTTTCAATCTCAAATACCCCACCCAAGTCCCTGGTGATGAAATGTGCTACTCTGTGGGGAAGTTGATTCGGTTTGCATTTCAATTTTTCCTTTTACTTGCAGATGAAATTTAGCTTTTAGGTAAATCTGGGACAGTTACTAACTGTCCACTTTAAAATAAAACAAACAATATAAGATAAAATAAGTACAGTACGGGTTGCATCTCTACGCACGGGTGGCAATTAGACTTCAGCATCGAAACAAAACTTGATGGCCCATTAGGGGCTGGATGCTCAAAATGCTTAAGAACCCCAGTACTAAAACATGCAGGTACTGTCATACTGTGTGCCTACAGCAAACAGCTTCCATCATGGCTCTCATTGTTCCTGCAGGTGGAACAAGTGAGCCAGCTGGCTGCCCTGATACAAGCTGCTTTTGAGTATCACAGGCAGACCCTAGAAATTCTGGAGGATCTGAACAGCAAGATACAAAGCAGGTAGGAGCCCCAGGTAGGAGCCCCAGGCAGGCCCCTTTCCCCTCTCGTTCTCAGGGATCATGTAGATGACGATGTTGGTTTTTGTGCTTGTTAAATCGAGAGGTCCATAATAACGCCCCC
Organism: Brevimyrus niger; assembly: GCA_015164015.2. Taxonomy (NCBI): domain Eukaryota; kingdom Metazoa; phylum Chordata; class Actinopteri; order Osteoglossiformes; family Mormyridae; genus Brevimyrus; species Brevimyrus niger. The sequence continues at coordinate 6,987,910 of JAABNY020000008.1, read as the reverse complement.
TCTGCTGCTTTTCAGGATAGCTGCGGCAAGCAGCCGACCGAAGAGGGAGTTCAAGCCCAAGTCCATAATGACCAGCATAGAAGCCACTGAAAGCTCCCAGGAAAATGGACTGTCATACAGCTCCTCAGTCAAGTCCTCAGGTACTGCATCCCAGCCCCGTGCCCAAACGAGCCGGCGTTAAGCTCTGCCTCAAAGCCGCAGGCACATGCTGCTTTCTGTGGCAGTGTAAGCCTCGAGATATTGTGAAAATCTGTTAGGTGTAATTAGTTTCACACAGACGGGGGAGGGCTCTGCTTGGCTTGGGCCAGGCCCCGGTCCCTAGCGTATGTTATGGAAGACCAGGTAAAAGATGGAAATGTGAACACAAAGAAGGAACTGTGCTTTCTGGTAAGGATCGAGGGTGGGGCAGTCGGTAGGGGGTGAACCAACTCTGTGGAAATAAAACTGCAGATAACACTTGGCGAGATGAACTGTAGAATATACCCTTAGATAAGTACATTATAATGACTTTAATTGTTATTGTATTAACCTTTTGTCTCAAAATCTGCCAAGCAAATGAAAGACATCCAAGCTGTAAATCACTCAGGAGTCCAGAATGGCTGTTCATCATGAATTTTGTGTTTTTATGATTTATTGATGTGTCCATCCTTCATTGCAGATGTCCGTAACAACCACACTATAAATGGAAAAAGTAGGTATCTTCAAAGCCTAAAGATTAACCTGCTTTGTAATTAGTCTAATTGCTCAGTGACCTTATGGTCTGTAGAGTCCTTAAAGGACTTAAATTACATCATGATTTATTCGGCTGTTATTTCCCTAATTGAAATGGATGAAATTAAGTTTAATGCACACTTACACACTGCTCTACACTGATTTAAATGATTGTAACAGCATCTGCTGTATCACTTTTCCAGCAAACACACATCTGTTTTAAAGTTTGTGTCTATGGCCGCACACCATACCAGTATAACTTAAGGGACACTAATTCCATGTATTTGCATGTTTCTTCTTCCCCCTTGTGGTGATGGTGTGAAACTCCTACAAAATAACATTTGAGCACTTTTGATCTAAAACTAGCTTATTTAAGTGTTCCCATGAGAGAGGCTGAGTGTTTTTTTGTGTGTCAGTGGGAGATCATTAGCTCATGCATGTCTCTGTCCATCTACGTCATTCCACCATCCCGCTGTTTTGATCTCAACCAGCTGAAAGCTTCATACCCAGGGCCCCCTCATGGTCTGAAAGCTCCCACAGTTGCCGTAAGTAGACCCCAGTGCAGTGGCACAGTACCCATAGCCTCAGTTTACCTCCCTCCCCCACTGCCGAGTCACACTATCATTTCTGATGTAGAATTTGCCGGCTCGATTAGCCATGTGTCTGGTAACTGACTTACCACAGTGAGACAGCTGTACCTGCCGGAGCCCAGTGCCTCCCTCGTTGACTTTGCTGCCCCCCCCTTCCCCCAGAGTCAGAAGTTCACATGGACCAGCCGTGCTGCCGGTCGCTGTACGACTTCGAGCCAGAGAATGAGGGCGAGCTGGGATTCAAGGAAGGCGACATCATCATTCTGACCAACCAAATAGACGAGAACTGGTACGAGGGCATGATCAACGGGGAGTCGGGCTTCTTCCCCATCAACTACGTGCAGGTCCTGGTGCCTTTGCCACAGTAAAGCGTGACCTGGACTCCGGTGCACAGAGCCGGGTTGTGACGCTTCATCCTGCCGGAGCCCGGCGTTTCCACAGGCTCTTAAATGTCCTATTTTTCAATATTTATTTTGTACATGGAACTACTTGTGGTATAAAATACTGTGTGTACAGTATACCTTCAATTAATCTCATTTGCTTGTTATATCGCATATAATGGGTGGTATATTCTGTTGCCGTCTTTGTACATTTCCTTTGAAAATGTAGATTTGATTTACCTGCCTGCCGTGGTCTTAAGTGTTTTTTTGAAACACAATTTTAAACTGTGAGTATTTGAACTGAAATTTTATGAATGTCCTTACTGAGTCCTCTCTGTTTACATCGTACAACTTACTGTGTTGCAGGAAATCAAAGTAAGTATTATGAGCTCCTTGCTTAGGGTCTCTGACGTTATGGTGCCCTTCATTCAAGTGCTTTCTAAATGTCCCATGTGTTGCACTAAAGCGTCACACTTTACTCCCATCCATGCATGTTCTCCAGTTTCTTTTTCCCTTATCAAACATTGCACTTTCTTTTCTTGCAATAATAAGAAACACGTATGTATATTGGTCACATTTATGAATCATCTATAGCTTAAATATAGAAATTGAGATGGTTATAGACTTTGAATTCTGTGTTTCTGCTGAGAAAGTTATGTCCCTCCCCCTAAATGTCAATGCTTGTCAGTCTGGTAAAATTACAGACTAGAGATCTTAATAAGGTATCAGTCGCCGTCTTGCCTTCACTCTGACAACATGACATTTGCTGGACTTTATGGTTGGACTGACTGGAAAAAATAGTAAACACTAAAAAAGGAGAACATGAGGATTCAGCATAGAATGTATTTTCTGTGGAGAAGTTTCTGGAAAGGCTCGCAGAAGGGAAAACTATAATTCACCAAATGACAACACAACCTCTTCGTTAGCATTAATGTCACGTGTACGTTAAATACTGTAATTAAACAAGTTCATTTTTTTTTGTCTAACATTCCCTCTAGATACATGCAAACATCCAGAATCGTCAGGATTAGATACTACAGTCTCTCTCACAGCTTTATTTTGTTTTTATCATAACTGGACCAATTAAACGAACAAGATACCAAATAAGTTTTAATGACATTGTAATTACAGGGAAATTCATGCAGGTATTTTAATACTGTTTATTGGTAAGGTGTTTGAATTAGCAAACACAGTGCTGACTTTATACCAAACCCAGGTAAATGTTTTTAGCAACATGGTCTGGGAAACCCAGGGGTGCGGAGAACCTCTGTTCATCCTGTGGGCTGGAACACGCTTTTAAACCTCTGAAGTTACAGACAGAGAGGGGGGAAAAAAAACGTGTTGAATAATGTTGCGTTAAATTCCATTTATCTTTGACGTTCCTTGGAGGTTTAGTGACAGAGACTGAGAAGCGGTAACTGAGGCGACCGGCGACTTTGAAGTGCCAGCTTTAGGTCCTCCAGTGTCACACAGTAAACGTCTGGTTTTGTCCAGTCTGCCTGGTCCATCTCTGGTCACTCTGTATTCATTTTCCTGCAGACTTGATTGAAAAATGGCCACATTTTGTTACAATTATGACTTTTTTTAGGTGTTTTTGATGACTACAATGATATGTATGTTACATAAATAAAGACACTTTGTTGGCTGCACTGCTGCTTCATTTCCTGCATTTCCGTTGGATAATTCTTCGCTGTACTTTACTGCCGTTCAGGGCCTAGAAATCTCACCACATGTCTGTAAATGAAATTACAAGGGAAACGCTGGAGGTAATGGTCTGTAAACTTGCCACAGGTTTATATTAAAGCAGAGGCACTGAGGTTTTCACTGGTTTAAGACTTACACATTGTGAAGTGGTGCTTCAGTTAAAATACGCCCACCCAGGGCTTCCACATATGTAGGCTGGAGAGGCACGGCTTTAAATCCAGACCTCGGCTCCCTGAAGCTTGGCAATCCTGCCTTTGCTGGCCTTGCTCTTCAGACAGTCTGCTCTTTTGTGATCATCTTGGCTTGGAGGTTTGGCATCGGTCTCTCCTTTTAGGGGGGAGCAGTCTCCAGAGAAGGTCCAAGCTGGCCGGTGTTTCCCCGCAAGGTCCAGTGTGGGCAAAGATCCAGTGCTGGAGAGCTCCCTGTAAGTGAGGGATGCCGTAGAGTGGCTGTCCTGGGCTATAGATTCGTACCCTTTCCAGGTGTCCGGGATGCGAGACGATGGCCTCAGCCTTTTCCAGCCCAGGTGGTTGAGCTCCAGGAAGTTCAAGACGACGCAGAACACGCTGACGCAGAACATGAAGAGCAGGAATATGGTTTTCTCCGTAGGCCGTGAGACATAGCAGTCCACCTGCTGGGAGCAGGGTGACACTGAGCAGAGGTAGTGAGGAGGAACCTGGAAGCCAAACAGGAGCCACTGGGCCAAGACGAAGCTCAGCTCCAGGGTCGCCCGGAAGCACACGTGGATGACGTAGCATTTGGACAGAACTCGGGACTGGCCCGTGCCGTCCGGGGGTGCTGCCGCGTAGTCGGACAGGGCCGTTGGGCTTTGCTGGCGGCCCCGTGCGGCTGCGCCGTCCAGCACGTCCACCAGACTGTGACCCAGGTGTCGGTGCGATCTGACAGAGCAGCTGTCCGAGTCGCACATCCTGCCGCGCGTCTCCCGCGCCGCTTCCGCCCGCTCCCCCGCCGGCCGCTTGGACAGGCTATGCCAGGTGTAGGCGACGAAGCACAGCGAGGGCGCGGACACCGTGAGGATCTGGAAGACCCAGAAGCGGGGCTGCGAGATGGGCGCGAAGCCGTCGTAGCAGACGTTGGGGCAGCCCGGCTGCGCCGTGTTGCACACGAACATCTCCCTCTCGTCCGCGTACACGTCCTCCGCGGCCACGGCCACCACCAGCAGCCGGAAGACCACCATGACGGTGAGCCAGAGCCGCCCGATCATGGTGGAGTGCTGATGCACGGCATCCAGGAGTCTCTTCAGCAGAGTCCACTCCGTCATGCCTCCGGAGGAGCGCGACTCGAAGCGGATCCACGGCGGGTCTCTGCGGCGCTGTGCACAGGCGATAGGGCGGCGTAGCTCTGAGTACACCACTGTGGGACCATCGCTGTCAGAGGACGCCCCTTTCTACCCTGGAGATAAGCACCCATGTCCCCCACCCCCCCAGACTACTTGACCAACGTCACGTGGGAGACCCGCTTGCCTCTGGGGCTCCGGTTTGAAATGGGGATGCTGCACTCCTATTTTAGAGAAGACTGATAACACCAGGTGATAACATTCTTCACAGATTACACCGTGCGGAGAAGCAAGATGGTCTTCCTTTACATGGAAATACTATTAAAGGAAAAGCTTGTTTTTTTTTGTTTTTTTTTCAACATTGTCAGTGATCGCCAGAAACGTGTGTACAGGAACAATTGCAGGCAGTTAATGTAAAATAAACATTTAAATAAATATAATTCTCCAGGTTGCACTTACAATCTTAATTTTTTTCTTAGCTTATGACTGAATTATTTCATGCTGTGATGCTTCCGTAAATATATTTGATTTTAGTTAGAGTTTGGAAGGATGATGCCTAGAATGCCTGCACCCTAAATTATGAGTTGTTGGTGTCATAAAACAGGAATGATTGTCCCTAAGTGAAGCAAATCTGTGCTTTTCAAGAGGGCTTGGAATGTAGATTATTCTGATGATTAATGATTGAAAATGTAACCTGCTATCCAGGAATTAGGTTTCTCTCAAAAAATTCTCCTTGGTGTGTGATACCGAATCCCAGAAGCCCTGCTAAACCCCCCGGCACCCCCCAACCCCTCCCCCCCGCACCGAGACAACGACAAAGCGCCG
>JAABNY020000008.1:6969338-6982303 GCA_015164015.2 Brevimyrus niger | reverse complement strand
CCAGGTGATAAGACAGACAAGACTCTGAGACTCCCCCCACCCCAGCTGCACTTGCCTGACACCGGCAGACTGTCCCGGCCCCATGTTAATCTGCTCCCTGTTTAAGGCTGAGCCGTTTAGACCGCAGCTAAATATACTGTCAGCGCCTGAAAGGCTGCTACCCAGCCAGCACACACAGCTGTCAGCCGGCAGCCAGGCCACCTTCCCAGCTGAGGCTGCTGATGCATATTGGAAGGTGCCTCCTGAACGTTCCCTGCTTATCGGCCATGCATAAGGCCGCACAGCTTGTGGTCACATGATAGTAGGCTAAAATTCTTATTAATTGCTATGTGCTCTTCACCCTACCTTCCCCTGGCTATCAGATTAGGGTCATGAAGTCTTGGATCTCCAAGGCCTCCGTAGACGACTGGGTTGAATTGGGGAGGGGATTGGATCCATCTCAGGAAGACTGTGAATATCGATGGATGATTTTCTTCATCAGCTCTTATCCCTGATACCACATTGTATATAACTTAACTTGCAACTTGTTCTTGAGCCCAGTACCAGCAGAATTCTTCTGAGCCCTTTTTCCCTTAAAAGGAAAACCTTCCTGTAGAAGGTGTTAATGTCAGGTGCCTCTGATTACTGTCCTGTACCACCATCATTTCACTAAAAAGGTAGGTATCCCCATTTCCTACCGGGTCTCATCTCTTCCACCTGCTTGCATCACCTCGCTCCACTGTGCACAGGGGCCTGAATGCCAGGTCCACTGGCAATGCAGTCCTAGGAGCTGGTCCTTGTCAGCATCCTCTCTGAAGACTATTCTTGACAAAGTGATAGTAAATAGTGGGTAGTGGGGGGCCTAATTGTTAGGGCTTTGTGCTTATAATCAGAAGGTTGCTGGTTAGAATCTCTGACTAGCAAGGTACCACTGAGGTAGGCTGAGCAAGGAACAGCCCCCAGGCACTAAATAACAGGTGCCCACTATGATGTCACATATGGGTTAAATGCAGAGGATGCATTTTGTTGTGTGATGTGGTGTATCAACAATTTTAAAGCAAAAAAATTTACCAAGATAAGTTTTGAGTGACTTTAAATTATAACTGTATTATAACAAAGTTTGCCATAAGGAGCCAAGGCATAAAATGCATAAGTATGTGCTTAATATTTCAGTATTGTTATACAATCAAAGATGTATTTAGACTTTGACAATATTTCTACACATTTAATATTACTTCCCAGTCAATGAATATTGTGCACTGCATTTTGACTTTAATCTCTAACAATGTCTATCCTTGGGAGCGACTGCTGTCAGTTTGCAGACTCCCAGGAAAAAAAGGGGTATTTCTGTCTGACGGGGTTATGGCGTGTCTCCTTTGAATGAGTGTGGACTTTAACATTAAGTGCGCTTTTGCGGTTCCCTCGGGAGACGATAAGGGGGTCTTTTCCTCCTCTAACAATAAAGGTCTTACTGAAGGGCAGGGGGACAGTGTTTGGGGTGCGACACAACACAAGCCGCGGCCCCAGCCGTCGCGACAAACCTCAGGGAGAAAGCGGCTCCTCCTTTCATACGAGCTGGACACTTTGTCTATAGTCCTGTGATAATCTCCGGCGTCTGGGTCTCCGGCGCTGTCCCAGGCGTGTCAAAGAAATTATTCACCCCCTCTTTCTCTTCATGAAGGAATTTACAATGATGTCCATTCCCTCTCCGCCTTTGTCCAGAGCAGCTTGTGAATGAATAGCTGATAGGATTAGAGGAAATACAAAAAGCGAGAGAGGAGAGTGAGGAGCGAGTGGCTGTCCGGGACTTTGCCGGTAAAAGAGTCCAACGCTCTCAGCGGCACCGGGACCCGCTTTAATCTCAGCTTAGAAAAATGCATAGAGACGAAACCCACCATAAATATGAATGGATGTTACTTTTATTAGTCCTGTCCCATACCCTTTCATAGTCCATATAAGCAAATCTGATCTATTTCTCTTTTGTAATCTGCAAAAAATGTTGTGAAGCAACAGAGAAAAGCTGTGAAGCTTAGCGGCTGTATCTCCGATTTGATTTGTAACAACAAATCATGGTCTAGTGTAACCTGTGGTGTAGAGATCCATGGAGTGGAAGTTGCCCACTGTGATCCCTTATAGGAACCATGATGAGGTCAAACCACCAAATTTCACCCCGTCAAACTTAGTGTTCATAATGATGCTTTCATAAAATTACCGCCATTGAAATCCTTTGAAGTGCAGGTATAAGATTCAATACTGATGGGGACCAAATCAGCCCTAACCCCCCCCCCTCTGCCCACCCAACACACATGCTACTCCCACTACATTGCTAGGAACATATCCCTACTACCCGTACCAAAATCCACACGTCTGGGTAGTCAATTCAGGTGTGTGCCCCTTCAGGGTGCAACGACAGTTGGGCTCGGACCTCGGTCGGCACCGAGTCCCTCAAACTTCCAGACTGGTTGGGTCCCCGCTGGCCTGCGGAGATCAAAGCAGGGAGTCTCCCATTGTCCATACCCACGAAGGAACCACTGGGTGAGCCCAGCACTTGAGTTGCTAAAAAATCAAAACCTCAACACTCAATGTATACCATGTGTATTCCTGACAAAACAACCGTCTTCTAGTACTATGGCTGTCTGTCTCCATTTGAAAATGTTAGCTCAGATTTTACTGTAGAAAACGTGAAAGGTGAGTTCTATTTCGGAGATGAGAGTCCTCTCAGACAGGTGTCTAAAAATAACACCTGACATCACAAGAAGCCCTTGAGGTGCCCCTTGCTGACTGCAACGTACATACATCGCCTTTCTTGTGCCAAAAATGTATTTATCAATTTATACTTCTTTTCTGCACAGCCAGGTTGCCATTTTGTCTGAAAGATTTGAAAGGCAGGCAACGGCGATGTCTAACTGGATTAGGGGGCTATAGTAAGTAGGTGTCCTTGGTGTGGCTTGCAGTGATGTGAAAAGGATTTCCATTCGTCTGGTCTGCGCCTGCTCTCCCTGTCTAATCCCCATCTATTCCCACCGCCGACCTTGAGCTGAATGTTAATATGAGCGGGCGTAGGGAGACCTTGCGTCTTCAGAGGTCCACTGTCTGCATACCTCACTTGATATCCTCTGAGCACCTGGGATACGAAGAGTGTTTTCACTGGCATGGTAAGCGTTTCAAATATAGACCTTTCTTTAAAAAGTTCTGCGCTTGTCGTGATAGTTGGCAGCAGGTACGCTGCGTGATCATTCAGCTACGGGCTCTGGAGCACTTCTGATGCTCCGCGGATGAAAATTCTCTTTCGACTTCACGCTTCTATGAATGAGTGTTACTGGCTGCTGCAGACGGGTGAGACGCATTTAAAAGAGCATTTAAATAGCAAGAAGGGCCTGCAAATAGCTGAAGGTCAGATGTCCACCAGCAGGTTATTTTATTCAGGTATTTATTCATGCACAGCTGTCCTGGTATCTATTGCCTGCATCCTGTTGAAAACAGGACACTTTTGGTGTTGGGGGGGGGGGGGTCATTTGGTATCTGCTTAAATGTGTATCTGAGACCAGATCTTTAACTCATCGCATGCTGTAGTCTCCATGATTTACCACTATTGCTAATTAATCTACAAATTGATTTAGACTTAATTGTTAAGTTATCGGTTGTATCTGATCGCAAGTGTTGTCAAGAAATGGTCAATGGAAAGAAAACCCCATGGTACTTTTCATGTTGTGATGCGTAGACAATGGTGCCTGCAAAAAAGTTCATCAATGGCCATTCATATTAATGGCTTGGCTTAGAAAATGAAATAATCCATATTTACTTTTTATTATGATTATGTGGAGTGGCCACATCTGGCAACCCCTTAGTTCTGCCCCTGTGTGTTGATTACCGGAGTAATACGCTCCATCTCTACAGAGCTGATTTTCCCTGAGTGACGTGAGTCACTTGCTACACTCCATTCATAATGGAGAGAGAAGCTCTTTTTGTCAGTGCCACAGGGAAATAATATCACCAAATATCTTCCTTTATGCTTAGTTTAAGATGTCTGATCCTGAACAGGACAAACAGTTAAAGAAAATGCATTTCTCTACATTTTTGAATGAGCATGGTTGTAAAATTGGATCATGAATTTAGAATATGTTTTAAAACTTAATCAAAAATTAGAACAGTTCAGTTCAGTTCCAGACAGTAAACGTCCAGATGAAGATTTTATTTCAGCCAGCGAGTGAATAATGAGTCACAGTCAGAGTACTCAACTGGTTGGTTGAACCAAAATCTTGGTCTGGATTTGAACTCTCTGGACCTGAACTACCCACCTCTGATCAGGGGGAAGTACAATTAGAAGCGGATAGAAGAGTAATACACAGCAGACATTTGCTTTGATGTCCTGCAGGACGATGGTTTATGACTCAGCCGAGTGTCCTGATTATGTCTGATTATTCCTGGGTGTACTTTGAGGATCCTTCATTTAGATCTCCTAAACACAGACCCATTGTCTGCCAATTAAAGGTCATTAAATTAAAAGCATGTGAGTGAATGGTTCTTAAAATCCAGAGGAAAGTAGAAATATATGTCTTCTGGTCTCGCAAAAACTCACTATAGATTGCATCAAATCAGGGGTCATCAGGTGTCACCCTACTTTGTACACAGAATTATGTTACTGTGCTTAACCACGACACCCCCTGCAGTCTTTATTTTGAAACGTTTCAGGGAAGCTTCTGCCAGTTCATCACCCAGTCTTTTATTTCCATGCCAGGTCTCACGCTCTTGTCCTGGGCCACGTGGGGTCTGAGCGAGGAGGGGGGGTGAGGGACTCATGGCCCCCTTCCTGGCCGCCATGGTGTCTCATGAAGCTACAAGCTCAGCCCTGGGCAGCCCAGCGGCGCTGCAGGTGAAAGCCGCACTCGAGCACGGCAGCGGGAGTGAGAGCCAGCCGGAGGTCGTCGTCGACAACTTCGCTCCGCTGGTGGTCGTGAGCTCCGGTAGCAGGTAGGTCTGCCCCAGAGATCGTGCAAAATAGATCTGTCAGGGGAGGATTGTCCTCCTAATCCTGGACTATAGACAAAGTGTCCTTGCTTTTGCTGAGTTTGACGAACATTGGTTTGTTTTTTTTCCTCATTCTCAAACTCAAGGCTTCCGGCCATCAAGGCATCAGAACGAGGGCAGTGTTTGTCTCAGCAGGCTAAACCTCTGTGCTTGTGATAATAAGATTGCCAGTGTGAGCCATGTTATTGTTGTCATTGTTATTAATTATCATCATGAAGTAAAGATGCACCCATACATTGCTCTGTCCAGCCTCTGCAGGTAAGCGAATATGTTTTGTGTGTTTACCCATGACAATAAATAACACACAATAAAACACATGCTTTATAAATCTGTGCACCTTGCAGCTTAACAGAAAACACTGGTTTTAATTAATGCGGCAATGTCATGTGATGAAGACGGGTGATGGGTTAAAGAAATGAAATGCAAGCCACCTCCCTTGTTGACTGAGGGACACATCAAAGTTGGTAAAATTGGGACGTGCTCTTAACCCAACCTGTGGGTGGGCTAAAGGGCCCCCTACATGGGCAAAGGGGCCCCGTACATGAGCTAAGGGTCCCCCTACATGGGTTAAGGGTCCCCCTACATGGGTTAAGGGGCCCCCAACATGGGCTAAGGCCCCTCCGACATGTGTGCGTTTTTAATGCCACACGTCAAATTGGCAGCATCCTGTCTGCAGTGTAAGATGACGTCGGAATGGTCCATGTTTCCCTTGAGTGGCTCCTGATGGTGTCTTTTCATGGACGTCTCCGCAGCGAGGAGCTCTTCTGCCGGATCTGTCACGAAGGCGGGGGGGCGGAGCAGCTGCTGTCCCCGTGCGAGTGCTCTGGCTCACTGGCCTCGGTGCATCGCAGCTGTCTGGAGCGCTGGCTGACCGCGTCCAGCACTGACCGCTGTGAGCTGTGCCGCTTCGAGTTCGTGCTGGAGCGCCAGCCCAGGCCACTGACTGAGGTAGGGGGGGCACCTCGCTCCCACCGCCCAGCCCGCCGCTTTTAACTTTCAAACCACTCAACGTGAAAATGAGATTAGATGCTGGCGGCAGCCGGTGAGGAAGCTTCTCGTATATTAATGGACATTATCTCATGTACACACTGGGCTGTGGGGGTTGCATGGGACCAAGTAATCAGCCGATGGAATTCCAGGCCCAACAAGTGCAGAGGACTGTGGGTAATACATGCATAGCACAGAATCATGGAGCAGTAACAAGTAAAAGCAGATCTATATAAATTTTATTTTTAGGGGACATCTTCAGCAATACTGGACATATTTTTACAAAGAGCCAAAGGTGGTTAGTTCAGGTTCAAAAGTTAAAAATCCAGACCAGGATTTTGTTTCAACCAACCAGATGAGTATAAAGAGTCGCAGAGCAGTCAGCCGATTGGACTGGATTTTTACTTTCTGGAACTGAACTATCCACCTCGGCAAAGAGTGAACAGATATAGCCGTTCTAATTAACTACTAAATCTGCCAGCTGATGTCAGTTGTTAACTGCTACCCCGCCCCCCCTGCCCCCGGTCCCCAGTGGCTGCATGACCCGTCCATGCGCTACCAGAGGCGAACGCTGTGTGGGGACGCCCTCTGCTTCACGTTCATCTCGCCACTGGCCTCGCTGTCGGGGTGGCTCTGCGTACGCGGCGCCGTGGATCTTCACCACAGCAGCAGCATGGAGGCTGTGGGCCTGCTGGTCCTCACCGCCGCCCTGCTCGTCATCTACCTCTTCTGGACGACCGTAAGCGGCATTTGCCTGCCAACGAGCACGGTTCTCGCCGGAAAGCAGTGGGACGCAGCCTTCGTATGCAACCCGGCACAAATAGAAACAGGAACGGACACTCTACCCAAGCTAGCATTTTAGCTTAAATGCGATATTTCTAGCAGCAAAACAGTTGCGAGTGGGCGGGTCAAAACTTCTGTTACAACCAAATATGAGAATGATGAATATATTTGCAACAATGGTACTAAAAAAAGGGAAGAAACAGAGCATTGAGTATATAACTGTTTTTTTTTAGGCTGCTGTCTTAGTAGTTCAGCTCACTGCAAAAAACAGTTTAGTGGTAACTGGACGAACCTTCAACTATCACCAAGCTGATCAAAATAACATTGTGACCTTAAAAGCACATGTAACCCATACATCAGCCAGTGACTACATCTCCCTGCACCAGCCACCATTCCCATCTTCTGCCTATGTAGGGTGACCAGTAGTGAAAAACAAAATGATGCTTCATGAACCATTTACTGTATTACTGTAAAAAGGGCACAACACATGCCCAGAAAGCAAACCAAGAGCACCATCTAGTGGGGTCAGAAAATACAGCACATGGTTCATGAAGCTTCATTTTGTTCATCACTAGTGACTGAATGATCCATGTCAGGGGTCACTTTGACCTACTTCAGGCATTTTTACTTGCCTAAATAGTTCAGGTCTTCTTGCGCTTTGACTGATTTGTTTCCTTGATTGAAAGACTCATCCTGCTGTTTCACATTAACATTAGTGACACACACATGATTATAGGAGACTGACCAATCAGCGCAGAGCAAGAACTCTCAAGTGCTCAAGTGAAATCCAGGTCCTTTTAATTCAAATGGTAGTTTACAAATCTTGCCCTGACATTACCTGGTTACCCTAGCTTATGACATCCTAACCAGAGGGGCTACAGTCTTTATCAAAAAACCCAGGTCTGATACCTTCACAATCCAGCGGAATATATATGCAAAAATTGTCATTACATCCCGGGATTGACATACACAATGACCAGCATTTTCTAGAGCATTTCTTTAAACCTTAGGTTATGACCGCTCAGATTTACACAGAATTGTCTTCTCTCGACAACACAATGACGGGAAAGATTACACAGAATAGGATGTGATGTCAGACTGTTGCTTTGCTCAGTGGTAGATGGAAACGTGTCAATTTTGACAGGTTTCCCTGCGATACCACGTACACCTGTTTGAGATGTGGAGGCAGACGAACCAGCGAGTGCAACTCCAGATCCCTCAGCCTGAGGGCCTCCCCTGCAGCCGGCTGGAACCACCGGCCCGCCCCTCCAGCAAGGACCCTAGCAAGGAGACCGTGGTGTAGCCTGAAGATTTAACATGGCCGCTTTAAGGATGGACCTTGGAATATTTAAAATTTGTTTTCATTTTTAATGACTCATTGAAAAATTTAACAGGGAATAAGACAGATGGTATGCAAGGCCCCTGCCAAATCCTGGACAAAGCTACGTTGGCCAAGACACCTGGAACCCCCCCCCCCCCGGCTGCTCAGGTCAGGAGCAAGTGGAAAATCCCTCATCCAGTCTGCAATCCGGAGTGTTCTGTCAATAGGAATGAACAATCTGGAGTCTAATCAGTTTAACTAAAAACCTTTAATAAAGTGATACAAAACAGTGTTCTGTACATGTCAGTGCCTGACACTGGATAAACAGAAGCTATTGCCATTTCAGTAAATTATCTGCCAAGAACTCCTCTGCGACTTTTCATATTATTCATTGCCAATGTTTGTCAAACATAGCTTTTAACTAAGTAAAGGCAAAATTATTTCCAAAGCAGCATTTAGGCATTGCCAACAGTGTACAGTGGGAAGGGCAGAAAGGCTAACTTTCTGATAAAACGCTCCTCCATCCACTAGGAGGCTGTGATGAAAGGAAGCGGGGTTATGTCCTGGTAATCACAGTGCTGCAGATTTCACTGGCGAGTTGCTGCTGGGCTGTCAGGCAGTGATTGGACAGTGGGCGGCAGCCCCACCCACCACTGGCAGGGGTCTCTTCTCTCCCATCACTACCTGCTTGGTGTACCTTGCAGGCAACAAATCCAAGACAACGCTGGCAGAATGGCACCGAATCGGCTCAACCTTCACATTAAAAAGTACGTTTGGCTCATAGGCCAGGGTGAGCTGCAAATATTCTGGAGTATGTTTACAAAGCAGAATACGAGTATACTACTAACAACAAACTGGAAAAATTCAGTTTATAGGTATTCTTTAATTTAAATAGTTAAGTTGGATATGCAAGAGACACAGCATTCAAAAGGTTCCCATAGGACCCTCTAAAGTTGACAAAGGAAAATAAACATTAATATTTATAGCCCAATTAAGGCACAGTCACATGTCTTTAGGTACTGCTGGTCACTCAGTAACCAAAGCGAAAAGTGCCAAAACCTGGCTCAGGACAAATTTGAGCAGCAAACTGAAGCTGAGAGCACATTACTGACTGTCCCCTAGTGGAATGGCTCCCTCTACTGGCAAGGAGGCAGCATGACGAAGAGAGCCATTTCCAGGATAAACCGACCACATTTGAGGTTATGAGCATGGAGGGTTAAAACCGGCTCAGGCTCATTGTAGACCACCCTGCATGGCACTTAAATTGACATCTTTTCATACCATAACGAATAGCAAGTTTCTCAAATGATTTCTAATCGGTACATTGAGAATGCCAAATTTAGTACAAGCAACTGACCAATGCATGACAAAATCCTGCATAGAAGGTTTCCCTCAAGAAGGTCAGGTGTGGCCGAAAAAACACTTCAGAAACAATGACCAAAACAAGGACGGTTACATTTTGCTACAGATTTCAAAAATACCCAGAATACTGTTATGTTGTCACAACACAGGATGGATTCAGGGGGAGCTGAGGCTGTCCCACACCCCTCTGCCGCCCACATTTTGGGTTTCTAGGTCGACCCAGAGGTGCTACATTACTGCACAGCTGGCTTCATCCGGTCCCATCCGGCCCTGTTGGAAAAAAGGGGGGGCTTTATTCTCCAGCCCTCAGGACAGATAGAGGAACCATTAGCACAGCAAGGACGACACTCAGGCCTCAAAGCTGGGGGGGACACTTGTTAAGCAGCCAGGGGCAAGGGGGCAGACAGGCGAGTTGGGCAGGTTGTGGGACAGCAGAGCTGCTTGTGTGTCTCGCGGCCTTTGATGTCAAGGCAAACCACAAACTTCAATTCAGCCGCAGGCAAGCAGAGGGGTGGGGGTGCAGCTAGGGGGCCACTGCCATGTCACAGGCCTCACCTCCAGCAGGGGCCCGCAGAGGGGGGGGGGGTGTGGCTCAAGACACCAAACAACATTTCTTTTTTCTTCTTTTGGGCTTAAACCCCAAAATCGCACCAGACGGACGGACCAGAGAACGAGAGAGAGAGTTAATATAAAGCCTTTCCAGAACCTTCTTCACGCTGAGGTCAGACTGCGCACTAAAGGCACTCCTTCAGAATCATTTCAAACGCATCTGTGGTTGTGGTGACGGCGGTTTACCTGTCGCCGTAGGAGCGCCTCACTTCCTGTTATCGCCTCCTCGTCCTCGAGCTCCGCCTCCGAGTCGCCATCACCGCCTCCTGGGACACGGGTCAGCCTCCTCTCTGCCACCTCCTGCTGGAAGCAGCCTTGCATTCAGCAGCTGCCCTCATCCTTGGGTGGTCCGGGGAAGGCAGAGGGGCTACACACCTACCTCGCTGCGGGGGTTTACCAGGGCGATCCGCACATCGTCCATTGCCCCCCAGTTCCGCTGGGTTTTCCACACCAGGTCAGTGGGGGGATTGGAGTCCACACCAGCACCACCCCCCCAGATCTGGAGACAAGACATGTGACGCCACAGTTACTGTAATGCAGCGTTTCCCAATCCGGTCCTCAGGGACCCAAAGACGGTCCACGTTTTTGCTCCCTCCCAGCTCTTGGTAAAATGTGGACTGCCTGGCTTGGAGCAAAAACGTGGACCATCTGCGGGTCCCCGAGGACCGGACTGGGAAACATTGCTGTAAAGGACACAAAACACTCAAACTGCATCCTCCAAAATCCTGGCCCACACCCACCGTGACGGTACATCCTCCACCCAGGACGTACGAGGGCGGGACCTGAAAGGCGACGTCGGGGGCGGCCGCGTGACTTTTCCGGAGGACCCACCCCCCTAAAGGCTGGTCCTGAAAGAGGAGCATCAGACCTCAATCCCCCCCAAACATCTTCTCAAGGTGAAGAATGCTTAGTCAGAAAAGGCCCTACGGTTTCAGAATTGTTGCGCAGCTTCACGTAGTTGCCCTCCGGGTCGATCTCGTCGATGGACACGCTGCCGCAGGCCGAGGCATGCTGCGTGATCCTGTAGCCCGAGCCGCCGGAGGATCGGCCTCCCAATTTCCGCTTTTTGCCCCTGAGCCTGCGGGCGGCCTGCAGGTGTGCGCGTGACACGGCCCCTTGCTGCGAGGGGCTGGGAGACAAGTTCAGCCTGGGGCACAGAGGGAAAGGCATGGAAGAACCAGTTTTTTTCCAGTATGTACAGTATCATGGTGGGCAGCATTACTGTGTCAAATATAACTGAGGGCCCAGCAGGAAATGGTTCATATGACAGGAAGTGACATCACCTCTGCTCCTCCCCTTCCAGCATCTTCCTGTAGGCGTTGATCTCCATGTCCAATGCCAGCTTCACATCCAGCAGGTTCTCGTACTCCTCCAGCTGGGCCTGCATCTTCTGCCGCACCTCGGCCATCTCCTGCTCCTTCTCGGTGAGCCGCCTCTGGCTGGCCCGCCGTTCCCGCTCCCGCAGCTCCTCCAGATCGCGCAAGCGGCTCTCCAGGGCAGAGTTCTGTGACGGGTGCACATGTACGCACACGTTTGACAAAACCATCCTTCACATTTATTGCGGGAAACCTGTAGCTACTCATACTTCAAAGCCAGATAACAGTGAAATACTCTAGACAACTTTTCTGGTTTTCCCCTTTCCTTTAATGTGTAATAGCTTTATGTGCATGTGAATGATGGCAGTCTTAAGGCAAGTCTCAAAGTACATGGCAAATGGAGTGACACCACACAAATGACTTCTCTAATATGTCTAAAACACTTATTTGGAATTCCAGCCCTTATTTCACATGGTGAGGTCTGCCTACCTGCAAGAACCTGTATTGGCTGCCTATCTGCAAGAATCTGTCTGCAGACTGCAAGACAGCGGTAGAATGCGTAGGGCAAACTGACCAATGAGAGCATACTGGGCTCATGGGGGGTGGGGCTTAACACTAACAGGTTGTTTCAGACAGAGGGTTAATAGATATGCACAGAATAAGAAATGTTTTTTGGAACATTGGAGTATGCAAATCTATTCCAGCAACAAAGAAAATGATCAATAAAAAAGACAATTGTGTGATAAGTGCGCCACCTTATGTCTTTCTGGTGGTACTACAACACAATGCGAGTTTTGCAGCCGTCTTATTAGAAAAGCACCTGCTTCTGAGACTGGGTGAGCTGCGATGACAGGCTGTCGAGCCTCAGCTTGGTGCCGGCGAGCTCCTCCATCGTGGAGCTGACGAGGTCGCTGCTTTCCGTCGCCGCATGCTGTGCATTCTCCAACTGAGGGGACGCGACAATTGCGCATTAATTTACAGGTTCGTTAGTCATTGCAGAAGAACGAACTGGAAACAGTTCAGCGCCAATCTAAATGGCTGAGACTTGCATCTGGCACAGGAGTTTCCATATCAAACCAGTCAGTGACACACGCTACATTTTCCTTCTACACCTCGCCCTCTCCTCCCCTCAGTGCAGGTTTCTGATCCAGGCCACCCCACTGCAGCCCATTTGCCACTTCAGAGAAACACAGAACAAGCTGCTATTTCAACTATTTGGACTGCAGCCATGACCTCTGCAGACATTTGCTCTTAAAAGGCAACGTGCTACACGTCATTTCAGGGGGAAACACAACTACTGAATCCTATTTGTAACACTTTCCTCAAGTTTGCATTCTGCTCCTTCACAAACATCATCCTCCCACGAATCTCAGATCTCTTGCTAACAGTTAGTGCCCAGCGTGGCCCTGAAATGCGTCCTGCCCAGTGCGTGATGGGCTCAGCGTGGCCCTGAAATGCGCCCTGCCCAGTGCGTGATGGGCTCAGCGTGGCCCTGAAATGCGCCCTGCCCAGTGCGTGATGGGCTCAGCGTGGCCCTGAAATGCGCCCTGCCCAGTGCGTGATGGGCTCAGCGTGGCCCT
>JAABNY020000008.1:6953054-6969238 GCA_015164015.2 Brevimyrus niger | reverse complement strand
GCCCAGTGCGTGATGGGCTCAGCGTGGCCCTGAAATGCGTCCTGCCCAGTGCGTGATGGGCTCAGCGTGGCGCTGAAATGCGTCCTGCCCAGTGCGTGATGGGCTACCTTAGCACAGAAGGTCTTCTCCAGCTCCTCCTTATACTGGTGGATCTGCACCTCATGTTCCCTTCGCAGCTGCTGCAGCGCCTCCGCCAGCCTGCTCTCGAACTCCTTCTGCCTCCCGGAGTCGACCTCCACCAGCCTCGTTTCGTGGCGGCTCCTCATCTCCCTGATCTCCTGCGGGCAGTTAGAGGAGCGGCTTGGAGTCACAGATCCTGGCCACACACCTGCCCTCCTCGACTGCTCAGTGCTGGACCGCACCACCCCTCCATCCTGTTGGAGGAAGCAGCAGCTCCACCTGCCTGCCCCGACATCAGCTGCAGCTTCACATTTATACCTGGGCTACAATATTTTACTTTAAATACTAGGACTTTGCCATTTTGGGCTTCCTCTGCTGCCCCCTGGAGGACGGGCTCCCCATTTGGGTCAGGCTTGTCCAGAGGTTTCTTCCTACTAGCAGGTTTTTCCATTGTCACCGTTACCTCTGGCTTGCTCACTGCTGGCTTTGGGCAGGGACAATGTAAAGTGCTTTGAGACAATGCAATACTGTGAAAATGGACTACATGAACAAATTTGAATTGAATCTTTATGGCTAGATGTCCATACAATGAGTAAAGCTGACTGACTTCACAGACAAGAGTCGCCAAAACTTCCAACGCATCGCCGTCAACCAAGTTAGGAAGAGGAATCGTCCCCATACCTCCTCACTGAGGTGCCTTTGGAAATCCATCTGCTCCCGCAGCGTCTGAACCTGGTTCTCCAGGTCCACCCTCCGCAACATCTCTGCATTGAGTTGAGTCTTTGCATCCTGCAAGGCTGATTCCAGCTGGTGGGTGAAACGTCGGTTCGCCAGCATGGGAAAGGCATTTTACGGGAGTGAGCAGTGTTCCTTTTGGGCAACAAACACCAGCTCTTAAATATAATGCATCTAGCATTCCTTTGCCCGAACTACATCTCCAGTGAAGGTTCATGGACAGGTGGCCCGTCACAAGGCCATCATGGCTCACACACTATGGGCTATTTAACGCTACAAACTCATCTAAACACGTCTTTGGACTGAGGAAAGTCAGACATTCTAGGGAAAATCCAGGAGGCGGGGAAAAGGCACAGCGCCCATACAGAGCATGAGCAGCTATCATACACCAAAAATAAGACCTACAGTGAAAACCTGTGCCTTCAGCTCAGAGATCTCATTCTCTAAGCTCCGGTTTCCAGCCAGTACGTTTGCGAACTCAGCCTCCTTGGAGTTGAGAGCAGCTTCCAGGTTTCTCCACCGGCTGACGGAGGTAGTCAGTTCCGACTCCTTCTTGTTATTCCTGATGAGAGGATCACCATTATCGCAGAAAGCTTCTCAAACATCCTCACTGTGATCGGTTTGAGGTTAAGACTAGTTATACCAAGTCACGCTGTAAGGCACCAGACAGATTAATGAAAAGTGTTCTGTATGATAATCGCATCAGTTAAAGTGCAAAACACACAAGATCATTTAGAACTCACTAAACATTAAATACATGTATAAATTTAAATGACATGTGCTGTGAAAGATGCTGGAACTAATAGGCCTGCAAACACAATTGCTGGGCCTTTGATTCATGATCGATTAAAAAAACCCGGTCCGGGAGATGCACGGAAAGACGGCCGTAGATACTGGACCGGTACCTCGCCTGCAATCGCGCATGGTCCTCGGAGAGCTGGCTCAGTTCAATCTGAAGCCGGGCCCTCTCGTTGGCAGTGCTATCCAGGATCTTCCTGGCATCGGCGAGCTCGGTCTCGTACAGCGTCCGCATACTGCCCACCTCCCGGGTGCTGGACTCCTCTTTCTCCTCCAGCAGAATTTGCATGGAGGATTTCTCGTTCTCCAGCTGCTGGACCCGCTCTATATATGCGGCCAAGCGATCGTTCAGCTGCCGGAGCTCCTCTTTCTCCTGAATGCGGGTGATACGTGTGGGACTGAAGCCGGCACTGGTAGCGGCACCGGACGGGGACACCGCAGCCGTGCTCCGCCTAGTCGTGCGGGATGCGCGGCCGGTAGAAGTGGACGGCGTAGAACTTGCAGAAGCCATCGGAGACCAATGCACCTGCTCACCCTACGCTTATATTGCCTTTATAACAGTTCAATGTTATCTGGTAAAAACTGGTCTACCGGCGATTCCACCACTTTGTAAACTACGCCATCAACCTTGTTAAAGCAGTAATAAAATCCAGAAAGGCGTGTATCAGTAAGTTATACACCAAAATTCACAGCTGGGAAGCCAAACGGCAAGAAAACTTCCAAAACATTAAAGCTCTGGTAATGCAGGGCTACTTCAATGCATACTGAAATTCATTCCTGGTTCACAGGAGTATTACTTGCCACCAGGCTCCAACGTGGAGCCTCTCCGCCGCCAGCAGCTGTTTTAGCGAGACGGAATAAAATTAGGGTGAGCGATGACATCACACCGTCACAAGGTCTCGAGCACGGCGTGCGCGATACCGGTCTATTTAAAGGGGTGCGGCGTGCGCGGCTCCGGCATATTTAAAGGGGTGCGGCGGGGACGCGCAGCTGATAAGCTCAACAGTGAATGCCGTTTCGGGCTTTAGGTGAGGAATGCGATGTCGAAGCTCCATTTATAGTAAAGAGGCTACTGCGGTAAACGCCAAAGAAAGTAGTGCGGTTTTAAGGACCTTTGGGTACAGTAGTGCCCATAAACTAGTATAACGCAACACAAAAACTTATTGACAACGTGCTGAAAAAAATATTTTTGTGTTACATTGGGTATTTGACAGTACTTTGGAGGGTTCTTTAATTAAATCTACTGAGACACTATTTTATTAATTTGAGGTACTGTACACCGCATAAACCAATGTTTGTGCAAAGTAGTGATGCGAGTTTGGAATCAGCTTCCTACTGATGTAGAGGATACTCAGACCTTGGATCTATTCAAATCGGCACTAGATTCAGTTTTACCATCACTTATCGTTACCATCGTATACAAACACAACCTGGTTGCAACCTGTGGATGTGCGGTACCACTAATTTTCTTTGCTCCTTACACAAAGATGTTCTGAGTGCGGAATGAAAAATGATTGGTTCAGAGAGATAACCAATCCGACTGTAGAGGAGGTGGGTCTACGCAACTAGAGGAGGCGGGACCAAGACGTCTGATTGGCTGGTCCCACTTCTATTAGCTGCTTGTTGACACTCAAAATTCTTGATTGGGCACAGTTTTGACGTGACCTACAGGCATGTTATGTTTGCTCCAGTCAGGTGAGATCTGAGTAACAGGGAAAGGCCCATAGACCAAACCTGTCTATGGGGGGACTTTGCTGTCTGCAGATGAGGGTAAGAGGAAACAGTGAGGCCTACTCTCTCGCTCAAACACGCACAGACCAGGTCACAGCAGTAAAAACAAGGAACTGTACCTGTCCTGGTTCTCTTCAGTCTGCCGGTAGGACAGGGGACTGCCCTCATAAAGGTGCAGGACAACATGAGATCAAGCTGGCTGGGCCTGAGGCATCATAGTCAGCAGGATCCAATCAAGATTCAGCATGCCCAAATTATGCCAGGGCAACGCCACCAGGGCCAGGGATGCCACATGCCAACCAGTACAACTGCACACCATTGGCCACCAGGCATCCAAAGCACAGACAGCACAGCACCCCCTAGAGGGCACACTGGGCCATGCAAAGATGCTCCTAGCCCTCAGTAAGGAAGGTGTGTCTTTTTAGTTTTATAGATATCATTTATTCTGTTTTGGGACTAAGAATGGGAACAGACACAGAATCTATATTCACACATGACCAAGGCAGGTTGAAATTATTTGTTGGTACAGCTTATTAATATTAGGTCTGTAACAGTATAACATTAACAATTGTAGACAGAGAATACAATACATGTAGGACACAAAATACACAATGGAGAGGAATAAATACAAGGTATGTAATACATATGTATAAACAAGCAGTGTGCATTGTGCTCCATAGTGTCTTGTGTGGAGAAAACATTACTAAGCATTTCTATTGCGTTTAGTTTTAATCTTATTGGCCCGTTTATTTTTTCCATTGGGGGGCGGCATGATGGTGCAGTGGTTAGCACTGTTGCCTCACACCTCTGGGACCCAAGTTCAAGTCTCCGCCTGGGTTACATGTGTATCTTTGAGGGTATAACTACTTGTCACTGGGGCTGTAGCCTGAAGGCTCTGCCAACTGTACCCTAGCTTTAGGTAAATGGGTTTTTTTAGTTTAAAGGTACAAAAATTGACTCTGATGAGCATTTTTGTACTATTGGGGCTATGGTAATGTTGTTTGTATCTTAGGGAACAAAATTGGTCCAGTTTATTTCTATACATATGTATTAATAGTTGCACTGTTTCCGTGCACCCGTGGTGACTGTAATCAAGCGACAGCCATTGAACATGTACATGCAAACATCCACCTGTCCATTTTCTGTACCTGATTGTACTGTTCAGCATTGCAGGGGGTCCAACCCATCACAGAGCACACTCACGCACACACACACACACGCACACGCACACACACACACACACACACACACACACACACACACACACACACACACACACACCTATAAACAATTCAGTGACTATGACGACATGGGGAGAACATCCACATACATGGAGCCATGACTGTTCTTTAGCACCCCACAAATAAACGTGGTGTGTTCTTTCTCATTTTTATTAAAATGGTCCCCCTTTTCATGAATCTCTACTTATTAGAAGTGACAGCTGAAAAAAAGACCGAAATCTAGTGAATGCCGGGTGAGCGGAGTGTTATGCCTTTTGACGAGCAGTAGAGGGCGCAATATCTCCATTTGTGGCTTATCGCAAACCGCTCCAATGTGGAAGCCTCTCTGTTTAATTGGGCTTATTATGAGTCAGCATTTGCCACGATAGAAGTAGTTCGTGTGGTATTAACGGAATCAAAATGAAATTCTATGTATAAAAAGATTATTTGGGCTGTTTTAATGAAAACAGAAAAGGTGGTGTGTTGTGTTAAATCACTGTTACAGTGATAAGAAGGTTGTTGGTTCAAATAGGGTCAGCAGAGTGGTTTCACCATTGTGCCTCAGAGCAAAGCCCCCAACACCCAGCTGCTCCATGGACTGCCTGATCCTGAGAGCTGCTTTGGGAAAAACAACCGGTAAGTATATTAAAATGTAAGCAAAAGTGATATAAAGTCTTCAATCACCTGTACATAGAAGGGTATTTTGTGGAAATCTTACTGTAAAAGGGCGCTATCCCGAGTCTGCGGTCTGCATATACCACATAGGGTGTATGCTGCATATACTATCAGGCTGCGCTGTTATGAATTCGACTTAAAACCTAAGTGCTTCGATCCCTGCCACATGTCAAGAGCTGCCCCAGAGTGGCATTAAAAAGTTGTCTCCATGATTTAATGCAACCCAAAAGTACGTAATAATGTGGCGCCGGGTATAAATGCTACTGACTGCCATCTAATAAAGAGGAACAACGACAGGAGGATCGGTCAAACGGCCGACGGTTCCCCTTCTGACGGTCCTCGTGTTCACCACCACCTCTGACGACAGGTACTTCTGTTTATTGGATAAACGCTCCTGGAAGATGGGTCGATGGATGTTTTTTTTTGCGTGGCCATTCAAACTGTTTGGGCTGTAGATTTTAAGCTTTCTCAGGTATTTGAAATAAAACGCAACAATTTCTTTTTATTTTAGATACACCTGCAAGCTTTGCTTTGTGATGTAGATCATCAGTTGCTTTGAGTGTAATAAATGGCAATAGGGGCACATCCATCCATCCAGCCATCATTGGTCAGGGTTTTGGCGCTTCTGTTTCTAACAGGGAACACTGGATGCCAGTCTACTACAAACTCAAAAACACTATTATAAACTTCTGTCAATTTAAAGGCGCCGGTTACTCAAAATGTACGACTTTGGACTATGATAGGATACCGGAGTAGAGGGACACCTGCGGAATACGAGGAGATCATTAAAACTCCACACACACGGACTGAGACACCTTGCATCCCCAAAGTTGTACTTCTCACTTAATATTGATGGCAACAAATCAGTAACAATACGTCCTAAAGTTTTGGAAATGTCTCCCCCCCCTCCCTCGCAGCTCTCCGATTCCCTCAGTGAGGCGCTTGCAGCCGCCTGGCGGAGCCGCGCGGCGCATGAACCGCATCCTCTGTCACTTCATTAGTTTTAATTCTGCCTCGAGTCTCGCAGCACTGTCGGGATGAGACATATGCCGGGGAATGGTCTGCATGCGAGGTGCATTTAGGAGGAACACCAAGATTCAGCTCCCGGCCGTCACCGCTTGCTTTTATTGGTAGGCTACATCATTTATGCGTATTAGTGCGCTGGGATAATATAGTTTTGTACCCGAGCAATAAAGAGATGACGTAGATATCTTCCTGAAATATTAGTCAACAATAAACTAGAGGTAAGAATGATGTTTTTAACATGTTAAACTTGCTATAATACATATAAACATGATGCATCGTAAGTGCACCAAATCGCGCCGAGGGTTTTACCCAGCTGACAGCTAAATTTACTGATTATTATTTTAAGAGCAATATATAGCTTATACCCATAACTTTGTAGGCTAATTCAATTTAAGGAACCGTATCCTTTTTCCCCGCTAGCCGGTTATATCAGAGGACCTTAGTAGAACGAATTTATCACTGGAATGTAAATTCACTAAGCAAATCTAATCTAATCTCACTGCTCCCGGCTCTTATTGCAACTGCATTTGGAAAACAGGTGTATGTCCTAAACGACCTATGGAGTGTTACTTTATAACGTCAATGTAAAGTATGCGAAATGTAATGTTTAAATATGAACACGTCTTGCTTTTCCTTGGCGGCATGTTTTAGGGAGGTCCGCTTCGTCTTTTAATAGAGTCTGGTCGTTTTGATCGCCAAGACTGAGGCTCCGTCGCTCGGCGTGAGAAGCGCTTTCAGACGGCTACGGTCTACCAAAGTTCTTCGCTTTTACGCTACAGAAACCAAATTTTAACCCGTCTCTGGATTCATGTAAATATAATGCAGCTTTAATCAAATTATTTACGTCTTATGTTATAAGGTGTCTTGAAGTGGGTAAAACTTTTAAAATACCAGGTGTCTTATAATGTGGCTCCCTTTCAGTATCTTATCACATAAGTGTGAAATATATGTCGTGCTGGTGATACTTAATTAGGCTAGTAATACTATAGTTCTATAGCTTAATTACCGTATTATGCTGAGGAGTGTTTTTGTTCCCTATTTATTCTTTTAGAGTATTTTAGTTGCAGTCCCAATTTTATAATGCCTGTGAGTTCTGTGAATATTCACAGGTAGTGCTATTTACTGGTGGTGACACTATACATTTGCGATGAGCAGTCAGATGCATTTAGCAAACCTGTTACTTTTCCTTTTTCTCCAGCCTATAGCACTCACATCATCGCAGACACTTGAGGTTACCATAAGGGTAAGTGGACAGTTTACTTTCTTTAATTTGATCTAATTTCTCCGCAGATTATGTAAGAACTGTTTTTCGTGGGTTTAATGATTTAAAAAGTGGTGCGTGTGAGGTTAAAAAATACTCAGATTTAGCCCGAAGCCCTCAGGCTATAAGTTCTGTTTTCATAGTTAATCTTTAATTTTATTAAGTGAAACTAAAGCAATGGATTAAAAAGGGGGTAATCTCTGTGGCGAATTATAACGGACAAATAGATCAAAATGGTATTATTATTATTATTATTATTATTATTTTACCACGGACATTGTATTTTAAAACATGACTTATATAGGCCGAAGTTTTTTCTTAATCAAAACATTTTACAAAGACCAGTCTTGCAAGGGACACGTCTGTCCGTGTACGGACAGGTTGACGATCTCTATGTTAAATCAAAGCCTCCTAGCACGGAGATGAGATCAGTTGGGTTGCAATGTCTGGTAAGGGTGTCTATAGTTTTATTTTCACAGCTAATGATCTAACGATGTCTTGGTCTGAATAAGTAAGTGGAACGTCAGCGGCAGAAATACAGGAGAGTACAAAAGTGAGGGAAACTTGTGAAGTGAACATACATCAGGCAAAGTTTTTAGATTTTAATGCGGGGGTAATTTGTCTCAGTTTTAGAGTCACTTAACAGTTCAAATTTTGTATAAAATTACCTGTTTTATAATAAAATTGAAACTTTTGGCTTTTCTGCACGTTAATGCCAATTTTATGCATGTTTCTGCACAATTCTGACTTGAGAAAAGTTATTTAGATCTATAAATTTCAGGATTTCATTTTATCTGCTGTCGATCCAGAGGAGCGTTGTGAGCCGGCCTGTTTGGACGGAGATATTTTCTTCTTTCTCAGACAGAAGTGAAATGTGCCCCGGACGTCACGATCCGAGAAGCGCAGTGGTGATGAAGTTCGCTCTGTTCTCCTGGGAGCTCAGCCTGGCCGTCTTCCTCATCTCTTCGCAGGTATCAACACTTAATTAAACTGGAGACTTCAGATGTAAGTAGAATAAATAGAACGGCTTGTGGGACGTTGAAAAGACGTCCTCGAGGAGCCAGAATAAAAGTTTTTGATTTTTTAATGACGTCTCCTGTACGTCCAGTAAGCATACTGGGTCCTGGACCGAACGACGCTCGTGTTTGTTGGCATTATATACATGTATTACGGAACGGGTGACAACTTTTTGAGCATCATTAAAAACAAGGTGATATCTGTGATTTTCAAAAGCAAACAAACAAGTGGGTATGACTTAGTAGCCACCCCGGCCGCGGATTTTGATAGCCGTTTAATATTCCACACCTCGCTCAAGAATGATGATGACGCATGTGGACTTAATGTAGTATTTCCATAAATGCTTTCAGATTAATCCATGAAATAGATATAAATTTTAAAAATCCTTAATGAAATGCTCTTTGAAAATTCAATTTCCTTTGTTTTTTTTTTGTTTTTTTTTGCAAAAGGGATGCCTGTTTAATGGATTTATGAAGTAAAACAAACTGGTGTGTCCCACTTGTGACCGTGGCTAATGTCAACCGAAAGGTTTGAAAATAATACTGTAGCAGTCTGCAGCGGTATATTGCAGTGTGGTGTGTCACATGGTCACATGACCTCACCATCTATTCACTCCAGATCAAACGCTCAAGTGACGTAGCAGGATGCTTGCGCAGCAGTGATACGTCAGGTTGTCTAAAAACGTATCCATTTTCCTACTTTAAAAAGTATTTGCCCCCAGGTCCCAACAATCTACTTTGAATCTCTCAACTGTTTTAATTCAGATTTTTAAATCAAGGGTGTGTAAGACTGATCATTAATTTACAACGATATTAATAGAAATACCTTAACGGAAAAGTAATGGCTTCCGTGCAATCAGGGTTCTCATGCATGTTTAAATTGCCTGTTTGGAATGGTCCCTGCAGTGCTCATATTATTTTAATTTGTCTCACGCAATCTGCCAGAAATACCACTGGTACTAAGCTTCCTTTATGGGAAGCTTCTCTAAGCCGGTCTGATGGTGACCGTTGGATAGGGGGACCCTGGATAGATGTGTGTGGTGTGTAGCCTGTCACTGTTAGGCCCTTGATCAAAGCACTTAACCTTCTACTCTGGCCCTTAACCCTAATCTGCTCTAAGGTTACTGGCTGAACTTACCCCTGACCTCAAGTTTTCCTCACTTGTGTCACATGGACTAAAGTTTCTGCTAAATAAAGGAATATTATATTTAAAGGAAAGTGAGTCGGAGTGGCTCAGTGGGCTTAGTCTCTGGTTCAAGCCCCCGCCTCAGCAGAACAGCCACATGCTTGTGGGTCCTTGAGATACGCGATTAACCCCCACCTAAAGGTCCCCACATGTTGGCTGACCCTGCGCTGAGACCCCTCACCCCCCAAGCCATGGAGGGCATAAAGGGGTCAGAAAAGAGATGCAATGCAATGTACTTGCGCAAATGACAAATAAAGGGTCATTGTTTTTTGTAAATGCAAAGTAAACATGGAAATTAGTATATTGGGGTGAAGTGACCTGCTGCATGATACTGTGATGTCATCAAGGTGCCTTTGCTGCGACGGCGTTAGAAGACTGACGGGGATGTGCTTTCAGTCCCCCGGTTTGCAGGATGGCCCGCATGTCCTCTGTGTATTTGCACAGCTGGAGTCTGATTCAGTGATGAAAATGAAGGGGGGGGTGTTTTATCCTCCACATGATGTGGACATGGGATAGTGCCTTTTCCACCCGGGGAGGGGGTTAGGGATGTGGTGGACGTGTCCTTTAAGGCAAGATCTGGCAAAACAGTAGGGCTTAGATACGATGAACCATGTAGGGAAGAGAATTTGGAATAAGATTCTTCTGGAAGGGTGTCACAGTGGTGCAGTGCGTAGCTTACAGTAGGTGCCTCACATCTGTGGCACCAGGGTTCACGTGTCTGCCATGGGCTTTATATCCTCTCCCCATGTCACTGCGAGGTTTTCTCTGGGCACTCCAGTGTATTACCCCCCCAGTCCAAAAACATACTGAAGTGAAGTGGCGTTGCCAAATCTTTCATAGGTACGCCTGCCTTAGTGAATTGTATGTGTGTGTGATCTGCAGTGGTCTGGCGGCCTATTCTGGGTTGTTCCCTGCATGTGTGCTTATAGGGTCTGGACCCCCTGTGACCCTGAACAGAAGAAGTGTTTATAGAAGATGGATGGATGGATTCTGCAGGGATTTTGTGAATATCTGTCACATTGCAGGCTCTCTGGATGGCACCCATCCTCTGGGTGTTGTGTCTTTTTGGTGTATTTTTTAAATATCATGCCCTTTTGTCCGTCTGAGAGGGACATTTTGTTTCACAACACAGAGCAAAATCACATGCCAGGCCCAGCTGAAGCAGACGGTTTTTTACAGTGAGCTGTTGCAGATTTTTCATCCATTAGATTTGAAAATCTGATAGCGTTAATATGAGACCCGCAGCTCTGATGTCAGCCACATGACGGTACAGGGGGGAATATTTTCCAAAATGAAACATAAGGAATAGACTTAAGACTCCACAGATCATATCTAATATAATGAAATTTTTATTCCCTAAATATACTTTGTCCGACTGGGTGCTACTTAATCTGTATACTTACTATTTGGTCATGAATTTCATCTTTCTGAGTTTGTTTTTAAAGGGTTACTGATGTGAGGTTCCACAGTCCATTTTTTGGCAACTGCAGTGACTTTGTATGTGGTTCATATTAACTTGAATTTAATTCTTTACTTTTACTATTAACTCCATAACCTGCGATGTCTCCTGGCTGCTGTAAAGCCCCACATCCCTGATTCTGATCTATTTCAGTGGGTCTGAATGAGTAGTTGCTTGTGTTCTCAGTCTAGTAGATCAAACCCCGACTCAATGCAACACAAATATTGTTCTTTAAAGCTGGGGAGGGACTCTGAATGAAACGTATGTGGGGTGGGGAGGCCTGGTTTCTCCACAGGTACAATGTTTCATCTCGCCTCTGGCTGCCGTTCCGTATCCTGGAGGGAGGACCCGTGCTGCCCAAAATGCTACCTGCTGCCCGGCTCTGATTATGTTAGAAAAATCCAGGAGATCTCCTAATAGTCGCTGCTGTTCCAGTTCTGGAGGAGTGGAAGCAGCCCCCAGCTGTCCTCTCTGCGGGCAGCACTTGGTGTCAGTTGATCGGGAGAAAACCTGAAGCTGAGATCTTCAGCTAAGGCTGAAGCTTTGAGCAGGAACTTCTACGGAGGATGTCTCTGAGTTACGCCCTCAAGTAGTCTGAATGACTTGGGTTCGGTACTTCATGCCCGCCCCTGTTGCCTTCTCTCTGCCAGGCTGTCAGTGTGGGTGACACCTTCCATGCTCTTGGCCACTAAGACTATAGGTTGGTTCATTTGAGTATGCCTGGTTCCTGATTATAATTTTAAAATGGCACCCCGGGTTCCTGCCAAGGTTTGGAGGCTCCCGCCCCCTGGCTGCATGGGCCTTGTGCTCATCAGCTAGAGACAGGGGCAAGGTTGGGCCCGATAAAACTGTAGAAACTTGCTCATCAGCTTTGTTTTGTTACTGAGGACCGGATGCCAAAAGCCCAGCAGCTAACGATAATCCGCCTTCCAACTGTTGATCCATGCTCATGGGAGTTTTACTTACACAAAAGTGTTCTGAGGGCAGAACAAAAAATGATTGGTTCAGAGAGATAACCAATCAGATTGTAGAGGAGGTGGGTCTAAGCAGCTAAATGAGGTGGAAACAACCAGTCACTCTGAACCAATTATTTTTCATTCTGTCCTCAGAACACTTTTGTGTAAGTAAAATTCCCATGGGCGCCCCGGGTAACTCAGGCCTGTAGTCTGTTCCGGGCAGCAATGGGGAGTCTGTGTCACCCTGTAAAAATTATCACCAGCTTTTCCCTTAGTTCCCTTTGGTCAAGCTGATGTCTTTACTTTCTTGGTGGTGGTAGACCATCAGATGTACCCCTGGGATAGACTATGTTCACATTACCAGCCTGTTTGTTTTGATTTTTTTTTTCTCAGATCGGATTTGCCTATCGTGACGGTTCACATTCATAATTACAAGTGACTTCAACTGTAATATGAACGCATATGTCCTCCGAAACGGTTTGCATGTGCACATTCATACATTTTTGCACGTGTCATCTGTGTCACTAACAACAAAATAAAAACAGTCAACACGTGTATTGGCAAAAAACCACACGAATTTTGATCTGCCCGTTGTAGCATGGTCATAAATCGGATACGTTTTTGATCGAGGACCACATATGAAAGTGACTCAAATCTGACTTGAAAAGATCTGATTTGTGTTTTCACATAGCCCTTAAAAATGGATCTGAGTCTCATCCTGGCAAAAAATCTGATTTGAGTCACTTCAACTTGAATGTAGAATGTAGTGTGAATGTAGCTCAATGGTGATGATACACAGGGCAACTTTGTAAGCAATGTTGTCTGTGCACTTTCCCATTGATGTTGGGTAAAAATTTATATTTGAAAAACTATGATCAGCAGTGGGCAACTTTTCAAAGTCATCCAGACCCAGATGAGTTTTTCTTTGTCTCACCTGGTTGGCAGTTGCTTGGTAACATTGCTCAAAAAATTGCCCTGTGTATCCTCACACAGGTTTCAGAACCACACCTGATCACTCGATTTACTGCTGTGCTCTGTACAGTCTTTCACTGTGAATCCCACGCAGAGTATCACAGTCTAGGTTGTCAGTTTTTGAGACATTATGAAACAAGGAGGTCCCTGCACAGTTATTAATGAGTGACATTAAGGGGGCGATGCACGGTGAGCGCCGGGGTTGGAGGCTGGGGGCTGGGGGCTGGCCCTGGTTGGATTCTACATACAAAACCTGTTTGTCCTCTTGCTTTTTTGCTTCCATGCTGACCCCCTCCCCTTTACCCCAAAATGCACACCTGGCCTCCCAATGAAGAGAGCAGAAAGATTGACGTGAAAACTGGCCCACGCTAATGGGATTCCTGCACGAGCCCATTAATGTCGGTCACTTTAGGACTGTTAACGCGTCTCCGATGTCTTCTGGCAGTGTGTTCCGTAAGTTTGCCACCAAAATGTTCACCTCAGAAGCTGGCGGGGGGGTGGGCGTTAGATGGCAGCACTCTAGGGGGAGCTAATTAGGTCAGAAATATATGGAGGTGCTTTACACCATTTAGTGCTTTAGAAGTCAATAAAAACACCAAAAGCATTTGAGAAAGAGCCTGTGATGTGTGTATTAATAGTATACAGTACTCATTCAGTAAATAAAGAAAATGTGTAATAAGTTATTTATTTGTGGGCTGGCGTTCCTCCGCCACACGCTTGGCTCCCTGTCTTTCAGGTTAGTGGGATATCGCTACTCAGTCTGTCTCTGCTGCTGTTCCGTTCCGGAACTTATAAATCACTGGAATGTACTGTTTGGGCACTTCTACCAGGAAGCTTTTCACTCCTGAATTCTGCTCATTAACATATTGCTCAGCTTGGTATTGTCCTAGACTAGACTTATTGTCTTGGCCTAACTGAAAGGCATTTGGGTTGGTTTGAACATTTATATGGAAGATGCCACGAGGTTAGGGTTAGTCTTCAAGGCTTTGGTTGACTGCTGTTTATTGTATAGGAAAAAATCCACCTGATAACTGAAACATCCTGGTCGCTGAATGTCAGTACAGGATTCATAGAATGCCTTTTGTCTAGTTTATTGAGCATACATTCAAGAACAATAGCAGGGCTGGAAAACAGATTTTGCCGGATCATTCTAGAACACAAGCCCATGGTTTGGTTTTTGGCTCTGCTAATGAATATCGGAGCGATTAACATAGTGATTTATGTCCTGTGGCTGTGGGCTGATTTGGACAATAAGATCTTGGACAGTATGTCTGTGCAGCTGAACAGCGTAATGTCTGTCAGCACATGCGTTTAGCGTGTGTGTATGTGTGTGCAGACACCGCATTTAAAGTTCATCCATGCATGACGCGCCCCTACGACTTTCTGCGCATGTAAATCCAGCTACACAATGCTTAACACACTCAAACACACTCTAAAAGCTGCTAAAAGTAATTTAAGAGCAATCGAGGGTGATTGTAATAGACCATGATATATTGTTAACATGCCAAACTCATTACCGATATCGCAGTGTTTACAGTCTCTGTTGCGATTAGTGTTTGTTACTTGAAAAATATAGTTTGGTCCCTAACTCAGACTCCATTTGCTGCGCATTTCCTGGGGCTGGTCTGTTTAAGAAGTTCACTTAAGAGGCCTTGTAGGGGTTTTGTACAAGATATTTTGTTTAATTTCTTCCCTGGCCTTACAAGATGCCGTAAAAAACAGGGCTTAGTAACTACCTGTTTGCAAAGCCTGACATGTCACAGGATAAACAAAAAAGGCATTATAGAAAATAGAATTCAATTGAGTTGTGCATGTATGCTGGGAGTGCCTGACTTGTCTTTGTCACCCCCCCCCCCCCCCACTACCATCACGTGTCGACTGTGACTGTCAGAGCATCTCATCCCTGTGACTGTTCCTGTGTGCATTTACACATTTTCTGTCTTCTTTAATTTATAGATGTGTGCAGGCCAGTTGGAAAATGCCTACTTCCTTCCGGAGTTCGCCCTCTCCCCCCAGGGGAGTGTCCTGGAGGACACGACCGGCGAGGAGCTTGTGACGTATCGCTATGACGATCAGGTCAGTTTGCCTTTCGCAGTCTGCTGGGGCTTTGCCGCCGAGCGCCCACCGGGAAATCCTCATTAACTGAACACACAAGGTCACAGGGAGTATCCGCAGTTGCTTTCTGAACAACTTCTACAGACCCAAAGAAATGTCTGTACTCATTCAACATAAAGAGAAATAGGTTACTTTCTGCATGATTTTGCTTTTTGATCCTGCTAGGTTTGGATGTCAGAAGTGATTTACATGAGTTTACATAGTGATTTGCACATATATTACTTTTGTATTCATAATTTGTCCTAGTGAATATTAGAATGGATTTAAGGGCTTTGTGCTGTTTACTTGACAGAAGCCAAAATCCCCAGAAGGGGTTTAGTGTTTAGTTGAGGGAGGGGGGGTTAGAATGGTGTGGACAAAAAGTGTGTGCAGACACAAGCTCTCATGAACACACTGTGATTGTGAGCGTTCTTATTGTTCGCAACAGACATCTCCATCTCCAGTCCTTAGCTGATTGGAAAAAATAGGAAAAAGTTATAGATATTTACCTTATATTTATATTTATTTATACTTTTGTCAAAAGTCATGCCACTTTAGTGTGTGTGTTCTTTTATGCCGTATAAGTTGTTCAAACAGAAGTGCCTCACCCCTGCAGCGCTGTTCTAAAAGTGCTCATCTTTCCACAACATGCTTACGGACACTCACACTGAGGCCAGCGTGATCCTGTGGATTGCAGGAATGGTGAATGATGGCCGAGGGAGGAGAAAAGAACAATTTCCTGTTTTTTGGGCCCTGTGTGTAGACAATGGATTGGACACAGATGTCAGGGCGAGGCGGCGGACGGTTAGCGATGTGGAGAATTGGCCTGGTCCGTGGTGCTCTGTCCTCAGTGGCTCGGCACGGGGATAGTCACGTATCATGTGAATGCTTTCTGGGCTCCCAAGTACCGCCGTCGTATGGGGTCGAACTGCACG